>JAVLVB010001041.1:0-59167 GCA_032876305.1 Orestias chungarensis | reverse complement strand
CTTCTGCCATGTTGATGCATTCATGTGTGTAGGTGATGTTTGGAGCTTAAAGCTGTCATTATAAAACTTTGTGAGATTACATGCTACCATGCTGTGTTGTCAAGACTGTTAGTGGATGTCACATCACTAAGTGTACTGTTTTCTGTATAAGTTTTGCTATGCCTGCTGTATGTTGTGTGCATGGAGAATGTCTTTTCCAGGTGATCCATTAGTACTGATACATAAATCAGTACCTTCCTTACTCCCCCTTTTTCTGAAACAAAACACCATTTACTGTGTGTTTTGTGACAGAAACAACCAAGTAAAACAAAAAATAATCTGAAAAAGTTAAATCCGGTACGGCGCTAAATTAGTGTTTTAAATCAGTAAAAGCAGTTTCTCCAGTTTCAGCCCAGACCTAACTGGTATTCAAGTTTTTTATGTCTCGTGTGATATAAACTGTGATATAGCTTCTGCTGTAACCTGTAAGACCTAAAAAAAATAATACATGTCCTCGACCCTCTGAAGCTTCGGGTCTGAGAGGATGCTTTATTAATGTGTGGGGGACATGCTGATGGATCCCACATAAATAACTTGTCTTTATCCTTACTAACCTTTAGTCCATATTTTACGCAAATGTTTCAGCACCTGTTCAGTGGATAGGTGAGGGAGCAGAGACATTTTAACACGGCTGCAGCTTCTGGGTGGTCGATCTTCTCCCTGCCATGATGTCTCATGGTGGGATGCTGGTATCTGTCCCGTCTGTGGCTGCAAAGGAGCACTTAATCACTCCCCCTAATTCTTTATCTTGATGCTCAGGATGCAGAGAGAGAGAAATGAGAGGAACACATCTTACATCATATATCATTGATATTGTTCGTCTGTCAGCTCTACAGCAGCAGTCACACCCTCTGGTGCTATATTAATGTTATGTGATTCTATTTGCCATGTATTACCTTCAAGCTAATGCTCAAATGAATCTTAATACCATTCAGTGTCGTTCCAGTCGTAGAACAGGTTGACATGGGGCAGGTAAGGCAGAGAGGAGTATGGGCGAAGACTTTGAATCCAGGGCTTCCACAGCGAGTAGACCAAGTAGATGCCATACTGCTTTGGAACATCTATAGTAAATGTCAGCATATTGTCCATGCGAGAGCTGTTGACCACAGCGAAGAGAGGAGCCATCTGGAAAAGGAACAATCGGTCCATCTGGGCCGCACAATACAGAATCTCCCAGTTTAATTAATAAGTCTCTTCCAAGTAAGTTCACTGGAGTGTTAGGTGAACATACTAATCAATGTTTCAGTCTCTTCTTTCCCCACATCCACCGATATGAGAACTGTCACAGGCGGCCTCCGTGGAACCCCTGAGAAACCCACAGTTCTTTCTGACAGCCGTGTCTGTTGTGGTGTTGTAGTAATGGTGAAATATGTGGTTTCAGTATCAACCAAAACAATTTAGGTAGACTTTTCCAACCTTCATAGGCAGCATGGAATCTGCTGCTCTTGTTTTCCTC
Source organism: Orestias chungarensis (assembly GCA_032876305.1). NCBI lineage: Eukaryota > Metazoa > Chordata > Actinopteri > Cyprinodontiformes > Cyprinodontidae > Orestias > Orestias chungarensis. Next base: position 57,672 of record JAVLVB010001041.1, on the reverse strand, counting down.
AGAGGAGTGTCAATATTAAGAGGGCGGGCACCAATCCTTCTGTGAGTACTGCCCTGGAGGTGGAGCCAGCTGTGGATTGGGTGGAACCATCCACTGTCCAACCCCTCTGTTTCCACCCCTTTTTCTCCGTCCAAGCCTCCTTGGTCACAGTCCTCGTTGACCCCTCCCATGTCCACCTCGTTCACGCCCCGAACCATAGTTCCTGTAATTAAAAGAAGGATATGGAGGCAGAGGAGGGAAAGCTCCTCCTTGCCAGGAGTTATTAGCATATTCATAAGGACCAGACTGTGGAGCGGACAGAGGAGCCGCTTGTGCTCAAGCTTTTCTTTTCTTCTTCTTTTTTTTTTTTTTTTTTTTTACTTTTCAGGCTTCTTTTTGCTCATTCTAATTTTTATTTTCCTGCAGCTGCAGCATAAGCAATTGATTTTGCATTTGTTCATTTCCCTACTTTTTCCTTTCTCTCCGCATCCTGTGCTGTTAACAAGTGATGTAATAAATGTTTTTCTCATTTAGCAAAATCAGCGCCTGGACAGCTTAATTTTTAGAATGACTATGAAAGGCTTTCTATTCTATTCTATCCCCATGTTACCGAACTCTTGTTATTTTATTTTTCTTTACTTTCCCCCCATGAAGCCCCAACACTCTTATTGAGACCGAACAGACAGATCAAGGAAACTTAATTTATGTGTGTGTGTTGCTCTACTTACTCCTGAGGCAGAAGGAGAGAAAATAATAATCTAGAAAGAGGCCAAAAAAAAAGAAAGACACAACTACTCCTGTATTCATCTCTTCATCTCACCCTTGCTTTCTCTCAACAGAAGTTACACGTCCATTAAAAGAAATAACAGATGTCAAGGACCGACCCTGGTTGGGTCCGTCCGTTTTTATGAAAAATCACATTCCAAGGAGACAGTTCTACCGCCGCTTCTCCTGGTAATTATCAAAAATGCACATCAGCAAAGTGGAGGAGTACGCCAACTCTCTGTTTTAAAATTCTTTAATAAAAGCATCCCATGCTTTTATTCCATCATATTTTCGCATGCATTTAATCTCACAACAACAATTAAAGAAAATTAGTTTCCAAAGAGAGACACTTTTAATTTTATCCCTTCAATTTTGTTCAACTTGCAAAATCAAAAATTTTAATGACTTATTCTTGATCTACTTCATCAATTCATTCATCCTTTTTCATCATACTCAATATGCGGAATTTAATTAAATAGGTTTCTGCTCACCTTATTCATTTGGGGCCCCGGATGAATGAACAAATGGTTTGATTTTAAAGTCCGCTTTGACAACCGATCTGCATCAAGTCAGAGTCAACAGATTGTCCGACTTAAACCTACTTTCTGCTGCGTGCGCTTTCTTCCAACACCACTTTCTTTTGTTCTTATCCATCTCTCATGGCGGGTGCTCTGCCTTTTTTTCTTTCTCCCTTGCCTCGTCCCGCGCTCTATCCCAGCAAAATCTGCCCAGCGAGGTCTGTTCCTTCATACACGGCAGTTTTTATTACACCTTCACTGCGATCGTCCGCCACAAACCCCAGCCATCATCATCTTTTTTTCTGTCAAATTCACCTTCCATTTTATATTTTGCGTTTAACTATGTGTCATGTATTTTATTCTGTAGGTATTTGTTTTTCACTATGTCTTATGTATTTTATTCTGTAGGTCTGTACCGCGTCAGCTCATGTAAATATTATCAAAGGTGATTAAACGTCTGACGAGGAACAGTTCATGTGAGTCTGATTGTCTGCGGAATCAGATTTAATATTAATAATTTTATCTTGAGATCAGGTTATGTTTTAATTAAATTCTGGCCAAGCTCACACTTCAGCCAGCAGCGTCAGTGTGAGTTCCAAGCGCACACTGCGGTGTACACAGACACCAGAATTTTATACATTTGGTGATGTTTTGATCATCATCTGCCGCTCCTGACACCGAAGCTGAGCTATCATATTTCAGTTGTTCAGAGCCAGGAGGAGATAATTATCACTCATACAAACATTCATTCAAGCGTCCATACCAAGTGTACTATAAGCTGGACGGCCTTTGATGACTCTAATTCACGAACTTGCCTATTGCACAGTATCCCAGCCGTCCCGCCGTTTCCAGACGATAGAGGGATCACCATTCACGTCCGCAGACTCTTGCTTTCGCACTAGTCACCGTTTTTTATACTCGTTCGGATTCCCCAGTTCCAGGCCTTTAACCTAGCTATTCAATATTCCGTCGAACTATTGATTAAGTCGCCACTCTCTGAGAATTTATTTCGGGGTTCCCCAGATCCCCGGGTTTTTCCTAACCCAGCTTACCCGATATGTCGTCAAATAACGGGGGAAGTCGCCACTCTCGGAGAATCTTTATTCCTCTAATTCATCGGACAACGTCCTTACATCTATTTTCTCTAATTAAGGGGCGGCGCCCTTCTGCATTTGATTCCAAGGCTATACGTCTCCCTGATTTTAAATCTAATTCCAACAACAACAACGAACATTGCCAGACCCTTTAATTTACAGGCTTACACTACTAAGACTTCAGACACGGTTTATTTTAGTTTCAACCAATAGCAGATTTTGATTTAAACAGGCTCTGCTCTTACCTTTAAAAATGTGCGCAGCCATGTCTGTTGTCTGTTCGTGATCAGCCCAGGTGCCGAATCTTTGCTTTCCTCCTGAGATCCCGAAACGAGCCCCCAAATTGTTGAAGTCCACCTCGACTTCCCCAGGTTGGTTGATCTCAGGGGAGCATATTCAGGTTCTCACAATGTTCAAATAAAAATATAAACTCACAATCACTCAGTCAACAAACGTCTTGCGATATAAGATTTTCACCCTGCAGGATGGAGAGCCGAGATCGGGTCTGAGCTCTACTTCTGCATCAGGCTGTTTTATTAAAAATTAGGGAGTGTACAAAGTCAGAAAAAACAATCACATGTGATTTACACAAACTGTTTCAGAAACTGTTATTCCCACGCCTCGCTGACGCCTCGCTGACGCCTCGCTGACCTTGATTATTCTGCACAAAGAGAAAAAAGAGTAAATTCGCTCCCTGGAAGCATCCTTTAACAGAAGGGAGTATTTTTTGCTAACTGGCTTCACATCTTTTTAACTTGGTTCTATCTGCTGGGAACTGATTGATAGCCGGCTTCCCATGTCCACCTGGATCCAGCAGGCCTTATCATAAAAGTTATAACTCTTTTTATATGCAAACACTTCTAGTATTAAAAGAAACATGAATATATGTATTATATGCATATATGAAAGAAACATGAATATAAATGTTTGTCATTCAACAGGAATGAGCCGGATCTCAGAAAAAAATAAGACCCATTGTGGCCAAATTCGAGCGCTTCAAGCAGAAGGAGCAGGTGAAGAGCCGCGCCAGGGAACTGAGAGGATAGAACTTTAGCGTGAACGACCAGTTTCCCAGAGAGATCCTGGACAGACGCCGAGTCCTGTTTCCCATCTGAAAGAAGTTCTTCGTAGGAGACTCCCGTGTTGTCATCTCTGTGGATCAATGATTCATAAATGGATCAACTGTACCGCGACCAGACCGTCACTCCCTGGCTGTATTAACCTCAGATTATCTGCATCCACACATCTCATATGTTAAATGTAAATGTAGTTTACATAATAAGTTCTGAAAACATATATAAAATAATGGTTTAAATTATTGCCCGTCTCACAGCTCAAACGAGTTATAATATTGTTGGTTGTTTTGTTTATGTTTCTTTCCTGTCTTTTCTTTTTTCTCTCCAAACTTTCTTGCACTGTTTTCTTGCTTTTTTCTAAGTCCACAAGTAGCTGCGTTAACATTATAGTACAGTGGGATATTGTTTATATACATGCGATCACACACTGTTGCTCACAGCGGAGGAAGGACACGGACGCGAGCATAGCCGGCGGCACACTGGAACGGCGCGCACAGTCACACTTACGTACATCTACGTATTTATGACACTTAAATATGAAGCATACAGAGCACACACACGCACACAAGCTTCTAATATGAGCATGTCTGGGTTTAGGTTTGTTACATGGAATCTGCATAGAGCTGGGACAAGAGAGAAGAGATTAGAAATCCATAATCGATTAAAGGATCTACAGGCAGATGTTGTTTTACTACAGGAAACTCATTTACTGAACACAACAGCTGATGTTTTGTCCACAGCTCTGTTTCCTCATGTATTTGCAGCTGGATACAACTCCAGACAAAGAGGCGTAGACATTTTGATTAACAGAAGTTTAATTTTTAATATCAACAGTAGCACTGCAGACCCAGAAGGCAGATTTATGATAATTAATATACTTATTCATGATGTGAAATTATGTATTGCAAATGTATATGGTCCCAATATTGATGACCCCTCAATCTTCCATTCTTTTTTCACATCACTATCTGATCACTCAGATAACACACTCCTCATAGGAGGGGACCTCAACATGGTTTTTGACGCAGCTGTGGACCGGCTCAGTAACACAGGGATTCAGCGTAACTGGCAGTCCACTAAAATTATTAAACAATACATGAACGATTTTGGTCTTTGCGATGCATGGCGCTCCCAGCTTCAGCGCAGAATTCCCACCAGTCTTCATCAAAGACCAACCCCAACTCAAGCTCCCAAGTCTCCCTTATTTTAATGGGTAAATAGGAATGAATAGAACTGTAAACCTTTGAGATTAAAGATCTTTCTGTGGGATTGAATTGTAAGAGCTCACCCCATGGCTGTTTAGGCAGGAGGTGAGGGAAGTTGGCAAATAATGACTTTGCACAATTTCTTACCGTGAAGTATTCAAAGAGATGGGAAGGTGGAAGACTAAATTCAGCAGATAGGTCTGCAAACGAGCAAAATATCCCTACCCTATAAAAATCTTCAAAACATTTCAGCCCCTTATCATGCCATAAGGAGAAAGTGGGATCAGTAAATGTAGGTTTAAACGCAGGATTCTTTAACAATGGGGTTAAAGCTGTGGGAGCAGTGAATTTAAATTGTTTCCTAAATTGAAACCATATCTTAAGTGTGGCGTTTACCACAGGGTTGCAGGTCAGGCCAGAGGGGTTAGCTGCTCTCGGGCCGGTCAACAAAGCAAAGAGAGAAACTGGGGAACATGACTGTACTTCCAGCTGATACCAGAGACCATCAGTTGACTTGGACCATAGTATAATTTTATTCACAGCCCAGTAGTAGAATTGAACATTTTGCAAAGAGAGGCCGCCGTAAAACGTACAATTCTGAAGTATTTTTTGTTTAACTTTAGGAGTTTTGCCATTCCACAGAAAATGAGAAATAATTGAAACTAACGTTTTTTAAAAACTTTTTGGCAAAAAAATTGGTACACATTGAAAAAGAAATATACATTTTGGCAGGACACTCATCTTGACAATATTTATTCTCCCAATCAAGGGGAGAGGGAGGGAACCCCATTTTTGAAAATCTGTCTCGATCTCTGCTAAAAGAGGAGAAAACTTTTCAGAATAAAGAGATTTAAAAGACCTGGCTATGTTAACCCTGAGGTACCCATACCCCGAAGGACTCAACTTGAAAGGAATGTCTGACTGGGAAAGCTGCATTGCTGGTTTATTGACAGGATAACATTCACTCTTGTCCTGAAAACTGCCCAAATCTTTGAAATAATGAAATAATAGAGGGGCAAGCTGTTACTGGATCTGTGACATTTCCTGGTGTTTCCCTTCAAGGTACGAAGTTCTGAATTAAACCAGGGGGCCAACCTCCTATGAGTAATCACTTTCCTTTTTATGGGGGCTATGTTGTCTAATGTTGTACACAATGAGGACGTAATACTATGAACAGCAGCATCAATCTGTGTAGGGCATGAAATTAATTTGTTGCCCTCCAATGCGTTTCTCAGAAATACTGAAGAAATTAGAGGTGGAATGGATTCTTTAAAGGCTGTAACAGCATTGTCTGATAGACACCTACTATAAAGACATTTCTTTCAGATTTTAAGTACTCAGTGAAAAAAGACAGAAAGGAGAGGGTTATGAGGCAGTACTGTAACTTTTTCACACTCAATGCCAAGTGAGTACAAGGTCTAAAGTGTGACCAAGAGAGTGGGTAGGTGTTTGGATTGTTTGAGTGAAGCTAATTGAGTCTAAAATGGCAGTAAAGGCTACATTTAGGCTGTCATTTTTGGTGTCAACATGAATGTTAAAATCTCCCACTATAATGATCAGTGTTTAACACTAGTTCAGATAAAAAATCTGAGATCTGATCTATAAATTCAGAGTAAGGACCTGGCGGACGATACAAAATAACAAAAAGAAGTGGTTTAATTCTTTTAGAGGTTGGAAGAGGAAGGCTAAGGGTTAAATGTTCAAAAGAACTATAACTATTAATTGGCCTGGGATTAATTAATAAATTTGATTGAAAAATGCTTCCTACTGCACCTCTCCCAGTACTTCGAGGAATGTGAAAGTTTGAATAATTAGAGGGAGTTGATTCATTGATACTAACATAATCCTCTTGCTCCAGCCAGGTTTCTGTGAGACAAAGCAAATCAATTTGATTATCAAGAATTAAATCATTAACTAATATGGACTTTGAGGTTAGAGATCTGATGTTCGATAAGCCACACTTAATAGTTGTACATTTTTGTTTCATCTGAGTTGTTTTTATCTTTATGAGATTGTCAGGGTTAGCTCTTTTTAGATTGATCTTTAAAGCATTTGGTTTTGGCCGTGGGCAAGACACCGTCTCAATGATGGGTAGGTAACTGTAGCCGCAGAGAGGAGTTCTAAACTATGACTCTGCTTCCTGGTCTGGACCCTGGTTTGTCAGTAATTTGGGGATTTAATAAATTCGGCCATATTTCTACAAAGAAGAGCGGCCCTGTCAAAAGTTGGATGGATGCCGTCTCTCTGGATCAGACCAGGTTTTCCCCAAAAGGTTTTCCAATTATCAATGTAACCCACACCGTTTTCTGGACACCACCTAGATAACCAACGGGTGAATGACAACATGCGACTAAACATGTCGTCACTGGTCCGATCAGGCAGGGGACCAGAGAAAACTACAGAGTCCGACATTGTTTTTGCAAACTCACACACCAAAACAACACTAATTTTAGTGACCTCCGATTGGCGTAACCGGGTGTCATTACCGCAAGCGTGAATAACAATCTTACTGTATTTACGATTATCCTTAGCCAGCAGTTTGAGGTATGACTTTATGTCGCCTGTTCTGGCCCCTGGCAAACATTTGACTATGGTTGCTGGTTTCGCTAAAGCAACGTTTCTGACTATGGAGCTGCCAATTACCAGAGTCTGTTTCTCAGTAGGTGCATCGCTGAGTGGGGAAAATCGGTTAGAAACGTTAACAGGTTGGTGGTGAGCCAAAGGCTGGGTTCTGGGACTATGCTTTCTGTGTACAATCACCCAGCCAGGCTGATTTCCCAGCTGCGTGGGAACTGCTGGAGGATCACTAGGGCAACCTGTTCTTGTTGGCTCCACGCTAGCTAATGAGCATCGGCTATCTGCGGGTGTTTCAATAGCACGGAGCCGAGCTTCCAATTCACACACCCTCGCCTCTTCTCTGCAGAACAGAACCACGCTCCATCAGAGTGAAGAGCAGCTTTACAACATCAGCAGCTCTCTGATGGTCTCAGACAATAACACTGATCTGATCTACAGCTGCACCATCAGAACTGAATAAAAAACTTATTTGTTTAAATTCAGCAGCACCAGCGTCACCTACAGTGGAACAACAATCCCTTGTTTCTCCTCCAACACGTCTACAACAAGCCTCACTTGGATGTTCAACCAACATCAGATCATCCTGAACCAGATGGAGACCAAGCTCTCCCCGAGAGTTTCAGAGGCGTGGAGGAAACATGTGAAGGAGGTGTCAGAGTCAGGGAGCCTCACGTTACAGGATATGACATCTGATCAGGAAGGAGTTTACACCTGTGAACTGAGTAATGAAGAAGAGACGATGATTACAAACATCTCTGTCAGGATCAGTCTAGGTGAGGCCAAAGGTCATGAACCACTGAGCTACAAATAAAACAACATAAATATCACAGTTCTAATAATTAATGTCAGAGCTATTTATTCTTTATTTTGTATTTTGTCTTAATTTGTTCTTGGTATTCTTTTTATTTTGGGTGATAAAGTAAAACTATGGAGTCATTTTCTGTATGGAGAGGAACGGATATATGACCAGCATGCACTGGGGTTGGCTTATGTTTTATTTATTATTTTATTTTTTTACCAAAGCAGGATAATCAGCAGAAAACAATGTAAGAAAATAAATCTTTGTTTATTTCTTGATAGATAAAGTATAAAACTGAATTTTTTGTTTTGAACATTAGACTTTTTTCCCCTGCATACAAAATATCAACACAGTTCAGCAGCAGTTTATTTTTGGGTATTTGGTTTGATAATTAAACTTCATCAGGAAAACTTGATTATGTTGTGTTTCAGTAAATCCAGCCCTGGTTAAAGGCATCATCATTGGAGTGGTTGTTGGTGAAAATCCGGTAAAATGGTAAAATAACAAGATGCCTCATGACTGATTTCCTGCATGTTAGTTTTGTTAATCTTACTTATATTTGCTTTTCATTTCAACAGCAGGAGGAGCTGAAACAAAACAGTGAGTACAGATTTTCACTCTTTTATGATAAAAAAACTGTTTGTTACAATGAAACGTATTTAAAATGAAATAAACAGTTAATCTGTTGAATATTTATAGTTATAAAAATCAATTTATGAAAATGAAAGTTCGGCTCTGAAACCAAAGGAAGCCTGATGGTGAGACGAATCATCTTTGTGTTGATGTTCATTTACACAGAGACATTGAACTTCAGACTCCTTAAAGGTCACGATGGACATGAAGCTCCTCTCCCCTCCATCAAGTTTAATGAAGAATCTGCAGTCCTGTGTTTCAGTTAATGTGAATTTAAGAGAGGTTAAAACAGCGTCATTACCAACAAAATGCTACTTCAGTTTTTTTCATAGAGCACCTCTAACCCGCTTTCTAAGAACTTTTCAGGTTTAAAAACTCAATTAAAAACATTTTCTCAATGTTATTATTTTAAACCATGTCAATATTAAACCACTATCGTTAAAGATAATATATCTTCAAAAAAAGGGTCTCAAACTTGGCAATTTGGCTATTCTTACGTTAAAGGTTTAAATTTCATGCAGAGGTTAGAAAAAGCATTAAAAAAAAAATTCTGATAATTGCAGATGGATTAATTAATTGTTTGCAATCTTATTCTAAGAATCTCCCTGTTAGTTTGGATGCTGTTGTCAAGAGTAACCCTATGGTGAATTATTGCTGCAAACAAATGAATAAATAAAGCTTTCAAAGTAAATCTGGGCAGAGTAGCCAAAAGTGGACACTGTTTAAAATAACTCCACATCAATATATAAGTTTTGCTGAAGTATTAATTAAAAATTAAAAACAGTTTTAACAGTTTAAACCTTGAACTGTATGTAAATGCCAGGTGCATTTTGGGTAACATTGTATATTTAGTGAAGTAACTTGAGGCAGTAAGAGTGAGAAAGTTATTTCTAACCCACTGAGTTTAAAACTTGTAAATTACTTCAGACAAAAAACCCCAGCTGAGATAGAAAAACAGATGATTGACCTGATAATGCAGCTTGTTCACTGCGCTGATTTTCACTAAGATGCTATAAATAAGCTTTAACTGACAATATTCATCCAGGAGTCTGAATATGTAGAAGCTAAATTTAGTGTTGTAAAAAATGTGGAGAAACAGAAGTAGTAGTAGTTGGTACTTCTATCATTTAACAACGTTTATGGTTTTAACATTGTTAAACACAGAAATGTGTGTTTTCTTTGTTGTTTCAGTTTCATTAGTAGAAATGCTGTCAGTGAGACCTGCTTCATCACATAGAGCATTATTTCACATGTTTTATTCTCAAACGGCTTCATCTTTATCAAATAACCCTCTTAAAAAATTCTACAGAAAGTATACAAAAACTAAAAACTTATAATATTATCAAGAAGAATGTTCATTCTGTTTATTACATATAAAAACTTTAGGATGTTGCTGTGAAAGAGACAACTAGTGAAAAGTTCATTATTCTGCTCAAAAAATGATAAAACCTCACTAATATTCACTCCTGCATTGATGTTTCTTTTTTTTAAATATATATATATATTTATTAAGTTTTCAAAATACAGCATACACAGATCATACACAAAACTATGAAGCATATACATATGTATATATACACATACACACACACCCCCATACATGTACATACACATACAAACAAATGTACATATATACTCTCAAAAAATTACTGTATAAGAAAAATATGCCAATACAGCAACAAAAATAAATACATAAAATAGTTAACCATAAAATTAAAATAATAATAAATAAAATAAAAAAGTCGTGGGAATTTGTCTAAATAACTGATTACACTGCACTGACCATTTACACTTTAGGGTGGTAGTACCAGTTAATAAAGGCACAGTTGGCATACTAAGAGCTTGAGCAATTGTCGGGGTCAAACCTAGACTGAGAGAGATGGTCCAAAAACGGCTGCCAGATACCACGAACTTATTAGTGGAACCCACAACATCATACCGTGTCATGATGCTATTTAAGGCTTCGAACCCACATGAACAAAGAACTCTCAGGAGATATTTACAATGATTTATTTTGGATGATAGTAGGGAAAGGAATCGGGACTGATGGGCAACGGGCAACAGCAATGAATGGCGAGGAACGGGAAACAGCTGGGTGCATTGAAACAGCAGGGAACTGAGAGCGTCAACGACGTGGGAAACCGGGAGCTTCTGAAGGTGAGGAACAGGTGAGGTGAGTAAACGGTTGAGAGTGAGGAATGAATGAAGGCAACGATCTTACTTGGGATGGAGAATAGTTGTCGCCAGGGAGGAGTGAGTGGTGAGTCTTCTTCAGCGGAGTTGATGAGATTGAGATCCAGAGGAGGTCAGACAGTGTATGAATATATGCTGAGCGGGCACACCGAGCTTAGTCAAGAGGAGTGGGAACCAGATGGTAAGGGAAGCCAGAGAGAAACTTGAAGAGGTTATGCGCTGGATGCAAGGGGGAACCTGAGGTGGAAACACAATGGCGGTTAGGGCGTGGGAAAAGACAAAGTAGCAAATAAAAGTAGAAACCAAAAACATGGAACAACAAGACAACTCAGAATATTTTCAAGGCTACTGGAAAAACACAAGAGGCTACAAGAAACATTCAGAGTCGAGTATTACTAGAGAGCCACTGAGACTAGGTTTACCAATTGTAGATAATACTCAGGCGTCGAGTAGCTGATCCACCACTCCTCTTATACTGGCCCAGCTCGTCTGCGCCAACCAGTGGAAGGAGCTCCAGCATCAGAGTACTGGTGACCCCCTGTGGTTGACTGGAAAAGTGGCTGAAAAAGACTCACACTGACACACCGCAGTTTCTCCAAATGAAGAATCTCAGTTTAAAATGTGGTTAAGTGATTTTACTGAGTAACCTTGTCGGTTTTCCACAATCCTAATAATACTTTCTTAACTATTAACATTCCATACACCACAGTCGTTTGCATAGAACGGCTGCAGTTCCTAAATGAAGCAGAATATCCAAACAGTGCAATCTGGGGGTCTGGAACCAGCGTTCACTTATACACTGGAGTCTATGAAACAGCTTGAACTGAATTAACTGGTGCTTTACATTGATAGACCGAATCCTCCCGAATCCTCCCAAGACCCTCCCAAACGTTACTCCCAATATGCTAACTCACGTCTTCTTCCAACGCAGCCTTCAATGAGTCCGTGGAAAAATTAATTAGTTCTGCAAAGACATCAACAAATGTTGAAATTATTATGTTTTGATTCCAGAGAGCCCAACAGCATTCTGCATATCTTATTTTCTTCAGGAAAAGATACGAAATTCGGAATGTTAATTGGAATATAATTTCTAATTTGCTAATATCTGAAAAAATCATCAGTGGGAATAGAGAAACACTCCCTCAACATCGCAAAAGAAGCAAATTCTTTTTTGATCTACAAATTTTCCAGTGTAGTAAGGCCTTTCAGTCTTCAATTTTTAAATGATATATCCGATAGTGATGGGGGAAAGCATGGTTATAGTAAACTGGGGCATGAATTATGGTCTCTGGTAGGTTACAGTGTTACTTAATTTGTTTCCATATTTTCAAACAGTTTACAAAAGATCAAATTATTTACTCCAATATTTGTAGGAGATATTGGTGCGGAAAAAGGAGCGCCGAAAGAGAACTGTTTGTAGACCCAAAGGGGATAATTTGCAGACAGTTCTAGAGCATCACCTTTCTGCCAGTACACCAAGGCCCTTGCGTTAGCTGCCCAATAATAGTGCTGAAACCAGGGTAATCCTAATCCCCCCATCTCTCTTGGTTTATGTAAGGGAGTTTTTGATATTCTGTGAGCTTTAAAGCCCTAGACAAAAGGTAAAATTATTGAGTCCAACGATTTAAAAAAGGCCCTTGTTAAAAAGATGGGCAGACCCTGTAAAAGGTATAACAATTTAGGCAAAACCGCATTTGAATGGCATTTATGCGACCCATCATTGAGAGTGGAAGTGTTCTCCATTTATCAACATCTTTCCTGAGATTACCCACTTTTTCTAAAAAGTTCTATTTGATAATTAGTTTGGGGTAGTTTGGCAGAATAACTCAACTACAACTTGAGTTTGTCAGTTATATTAAATAATAGGTTATCTAAAAATTCAGAAGTAAGGCTTGTACCTGATGACATAAATTCACTCCTCTGCCAGTTAATAGTATAACCTGAAATCTCACCAAATGACTGAATAAGGTCTAGTAGAATTGGCACTGACTGCTCAGGATGTAATACAAAAACAACATCATCAACATACAATGAAATGTGATGGTCAATGTTTCCCAATTGAAATAGCCTTTACTGCCATTTTAGACTCAATTGGCTTCACTCAAAAAATCCACAAACCTACTCACTCTCTTGGTCACACTTTAGACCTTGTGCTGACTTAGTGCAGTGAGTGTGAAAAAGTTATAGTGCTGCCTCATAACCCTCTCTTTTCTGACCAATTTTTTAAACTTTGGAGTTCTTTTTCACCGAGTACTTAAAATCTGAAAGAAAATGTCTTTATAGTAGGTGTCTATCGGACAATGCTGTTACAGACTTAAAAAGAATCCATTTCACCTCAAATTTCTTAAGTATTTCAGAGAAATGCATTGGAGGGCAACTAATTAATTTCATGTCCTACACAGATTGTTACTGTTGTTCATAGTAATACGTCCTCATTGCGTACAACATTAGACAACGTAGCCCCAATAAAAAGGACAGTGATTACTCATAGGAGGTTGGCCCCCTGGTTTAATTCAGAACTTTGTACCTTCAAGGGAAAAACCAGGAAATTGGAGAGGAAATGGCAGTTTTTGCTTTTAGAGGAGTCCTATTTATCCTGGAAAAACAGCTTGCTTCTGTATAAAAGGACCCTGCACCAAGCTAGATCTGAATATTTTACTTTACTAATATAGGAGAATAAGAACAATCCTAGGGTTCTTTTTAATACATTTGCTAAACTTATGAGAAATGAAAACTCTGTTATATCACCCATTCCTCCAACCCTTAGCTGTAATGACTTTATGGAATTGATAAAATTGAATCTATTAAAACTAAAATTGATGGCATTCTACCAAACATAACTATTACCTCAGTAATCAATGAGGTACTGAATGTGGCTCTGGAGCCTGAGCTCTGTTTGAAGTGTTTAGTTCCAGTTGAGCCTTCTGAGCTTTCAAAAATATTTTCTTCATCTAAGCCTTCAACTTGTATGTTGGATCAAATCCTGACAAAATTGTTTAAAGAAGTATTTCCTATTATTATTACTCCCATTTTGGAAATGATTAATTTTTCATTAGTGAATGGTTATGTACCAGAGGCTCTTAATGTAGCTGTAATAAAACCCCTACTTAAGAAACCTTCTCTTGATCAAGAAGACTTAAGAAATTACAGACCCATATCTAATCTTCTTTTTTTAATCTAAAATCCTTGAAAAAATTGTTGCTAATCAACTGAGAGAGCATTTGAGGAATAATGACCTATTTGACGAATTTCAGTCAGGTTTCAGAGCTCATCATAGCACTGAAAAAGCTCACCTTAAAGTTACAAATGATATTCTCGTGGCCTCAGAGAATTGGCTCGTGTCAATTCTAGTTCTGTTAGATCTCAGTGCTGGTTTTGACACAGTCAATCACAATGTCCACATTAAAAGGCTCAAACACACTGTGGGGATCAAGGGAACAGCACTAGGCTGGTTTAAATCGTGTTTGTTCATCTAAATGACAAATCTTCACCACATTGTAAGGTTACATGTGGAGTACCACAGGGTTCTGTACTTGGCCGAATTCTATTTACTATATACATGCTCCCTATTGGTAAAATCATCAGACAGCATGATGTTAATTTCCACTGTTATGCTGATGATACACAACTGTGTTTATCTATAAATCCTGATGAATCCAGTCAGTTTGGTAGAATACAGGCATGTCTGAATGACATAAAAATGTGGATGACTTTAAACTTTCTGCTCTTGAACTCTGAAAAGACAGAAGTTTTTATCTTTGGACCAGAACCTCTAAAAAAGAAATTGCTTAGTTAGCGACTTGGCCTGGATAGAATCAGGTTGGCTTCTAGTGACAATGTAAAGAACCTTGGTGTTATTTTTGATCAGGAAATGTCTTTCAAGTCTCATATAAGACAGGACTGTAAGATTTCCTTCTTTCATCTTAGGAATTAAGAAAAAAGTAGAAATATTCTCTCTAGGACAGATGCTGAAAAGCTAGTCCATACATTTTTTTACTTCAAGACTGGACTATTGTAACTCTTTAATAGCAGGAAGGTCACAAAATACAATTAAAAGTCTACAGTTGGTCCAAAATGCTGCAGCAAGAGTTCTGATGAAACTTAAAAAGAGAGATCTAGTACAAGAATGTTTAGTAAAATCGAGGGATTGAAATAGGACTTGTAGTTAGATTCAAAGCGTGCTAATTCAGTCTCGATTCCTGGGAGGTGTTTCCGCCTTTTATTTTTCAGGAACTTTTCAAAAGAAATAATGTGGCCCCTGATCACAACTTTAAAGGTTTCCCATAGAGTGGAATCTGTAACATCTTTTGTATCGTTATTGTCTAAAAATTCAGAAACGTTGTTGTCCAAGAATTTACAGAAAGTCTCCTCTGATAGCAGAGATTGGTGAAAGCGCCAGAAATATTGTTGTTTCTTATGGTTAAGATCGAGAGTCAGTGAGACAGGAGAATGGTACGCGATTAAAAGTGTATGATATTTGGAATCAGGAATCAGGAATCATTTATTGTCATTCACACACATGGGGTACATGAGCACGAAAGAAATTACAGGGGTGATGAAGACCCGTAGCTGCTGCACCTGCAGCGCGCTGCCTCTTGTCCTTAAGGACAAGGGAAAATGACACATAGGGAGAGATGAGGGAAAAAAAATACAATTCACACTTTATACTTGACAGGATACAGCTTGAATAGGACTTATGCATATTTGAAAAAAATGAATAGTCTCTCTCCACCGGATGCTGCTGTCTCCAGATATCAACCAGATTTGTTGAGGTAATGAGGGTGTTGAAAACCACGGACGAGGAGGAGGGTGGTTCTCTTGTTTGAGCTGACCTATCCAGGGAAGGAGTCAAGCACGCAGTTAAAATCCCCATCAAAAATCAGATGTGTATCAGCCTGGACAGGAAGCAAATTCAGTATTTCTCTAAAGAAGCCTAAAAAGTGTGACATAAAAGGAATATAAATAGCCCCTTACCAATACAAATCTGCCATTTGGGTCAGTAACAGTAGAAATATGTCTAAATGGAACTCTTCTACGAATCAGAATTGGCAACCCTCGAGTTTTACCTGAAAAGGTGGACTGAAAAATGTGTCCAACTGCATATCAGTAACCCCTCCCTGCCTGGTCTTATGTGTGTTTCTTGAAGGTATACAATGTCCGCTGATAAGGACTTTAAGTGAGAGAATACTTTAGCCCTTTTTCGGACATGCCCCAAACCCTTGACATTCCAACTGGTAAAAGTTATGCCACCGCTTTGTAATGATGTGTTATGACACACAGGAATTTTTTAACAGAATGGCCTCAGTCTACTCATGAGTTAGCCTGACAGTGTATTGAAACACGTAAAATACTTTTGTAACAAGAATAAACAACAACAACAACAAAAAAGGATTTGATCATGTAAAATTGAAATTCCTGTTTGCAGTATTAGACAAATTTGGGTTTGGTTCATAATCTATAAACTGGAAGAGAATTCTGTATAGCTCTCCAAATGCTTGTGTACAAACCAATGATCAAAATTCTCCAACCTTTAGTCTGCAGAGAGGCACCAGACAAGGGTGTCCACTGTCCCCTTCACTCTTTGCACTATTTATCGAACTCCTAGCAGCTGCCATCAGAGAAAGCAGAGATATAAAGGCATTCAGTCGAAAAATATTGAACGTAAGATAAATCTATATTCGGATGATGTATTACTTTTCCTCCAGAATCCACGTGTCTCTCTAACTAATACTATTGCACTAATGAACAAATTCTTTGCACTTTCTGATCACTCAATTAACTGGTCAAAATCTATAGGTCTGCCAGTTAATTGCAGTCCTCAGTATATTTTAATTAATATGCTGAAGTCAGGAAACATTAAATATCTGGGAATAAACATCTTGCCCAGGCCCTCAGAGCTGAAAAAGCTAACTCACATTAAACTTTTAGAACTAATAGAAGACGGTCTTACACGGTGGAATCCCCTGCCTATATCACTCATGGGCAGAGTAGCCACCATAAAGATGATGGTCCTTCCTAAAGTAAACTACCTATTTTCAATGATTCCAACAAGGCCATCCTCTGCTTGGTTTGTCACTAGACTCCTGTATCTCCAAATTTTTATGGAAAAACAAACCACCAAGAATCAGCCTTTAAACGCTACAAAAAGGTAAAGATTGTGGTGGTTTAGAATTACCAAACTTTCAGTCCTATTTTCTAGCTAATAGATTGCAATACATCTCACATTGCTTTAAAAGTAACCCACTAGATGAAGAATGGATGGATATAGAACAAACATTCAGTGATAATCTGGAAATCTGAGATTTACTATTTATTAGCCCGACATTAAAAATCATAAATGCTTTAAAAGCATCAACAGTAGCTCCTCTCTAACAGCCTGGTGGGAATTTCTTAAAATAACAAAATCCTCACTCTTTCTGTTCAAATTAAAACACATTTGGAACAACCCTGATATTCTGCAAAACAAAAAATGCTAAAATTTACAGTATGGAAAAACAAAGGAAAAAAAGACTCTGGAGAACATAGCTCAACGTGGTAAATTTATTTAATTTGATACATTTATAACACTATATGGAATAAATAGCAACAGATTCTTAGAATAACAACAAATAAAGGCAGTAATTAATGAAAAATACATTGTTAAGCAACTAGATCTACAACTCCCTTGTAGGGTAGCAGAATTGTAAAACATTTGCTCCCCAAAAAACCTCTCAAAAATATACAAACTATTATCCAAGATAGACTAAAATGGGGGAAAGACTTATCGTTAGAATCAGATCACAATTTTTGGTTGCTAATATGCTGTAACACCTTTACCCAAATCTATAACTTATACAATAAGATTCTTGGTAGGTCATTATTTCAATGCTCTAGGTTGCTCTGGAGTTGGCTGTGGGGGGATCTTGGTGTCGGGGCGGCGGGCACGCACCTGGGTCCAGGGGTTGGATAGCTCCCGGTATCTGCACTGTGGTCTGCATTGGTGACTTGTGGGTGGTGCTGCTGTGCGGTGGTGGATGGGGCCTTTGTGGGGCCCGGGGCAGCGGCTGCCTGTCTTTTGCTGGGTCCCTGAGTTGCCCAGGTGGTTGTTGCGGGGCGTGGCCCGGGGCTCTGGCGCTTGGGAGTCTCCTGGGCCTGGTTGTGGGATTCGCCTGTGGCCGGGGGGTTCAGGTGGCCTTGGACGTACCGGCATGGTGGTGGGTTGCTGCTGGCCTCCGCCAACGCAGTGTACTCTGGGGTCTCTGTTAGGTTTGCAGGACTCCACAAAAGAGTGTGGAGGTGGGGGTGGGTGTGACGGGGGTGTGTGTGCATCTCTTCCTTGCGGGATGGTATCTGTGGGGCTGGAGGTGCGAGGTCCTGCGCCCATGTTCCCACCCAGAGTGAATGCAGTAAGTACCCCCCCATATTTTCTTCTTCCCACCCACCTCTTGGTCGACTGGGCTGGTCGTGGCTCTCGGGCGCAGCAGCAGCTGAGCCTGGGTCGGGCGGACTTTTTCCCCTACTCTCCCCTTGTGGCGACTGGGAGATGGGGACGCCTTTCGAACCCTCTGGTCCCATCCTCCGGGGGCACCGCCGCTGTTCCCAGTCTTACACACCTTACTCCCATCTCCTCTTTGGCTCAAGTCCACAACACTCACCCACACACTTAGGGTATTTGGGGGAGAGGTGTGGTTTCTGGAATGGGTGGAAGTGGCCCTTTGTCGCACTCCATGAACCACTGTCCCTCATTCTTAAATGCACATTAGTCATTATTGTATTCCACAAATCACACACCACACACAGGGCGGTCTGGGGCGGGGGCTGTGTTGCAGCAGGAAAGCGGGGATCACGTTGCCGGTTCTGCAGAGCTCCCGGCTCCTTGCACGTCCTGACACTGAGGGCCTGTGGTTGGGGTGGGGCTGGTGGGGAGCTCCACTGTCTGCAAACTATGGGATGCTTCCCTCCACATCCCTTCCCTACCATTTTAATTACATCGTAGTCATCAACATTTTGGGCCAGAGGGGGGAGGGGAAGGGTCTTTCTACGCTCCTGTTTCCTGGGTGCTATCTGGGATGGGGGGGTTGATCTGCTTGCTCGGGGCGGTGGAGACTGCGTCGGTGGGGGCACTTCTTTTCCCGGTGGCCACCCACTGGGCTGCACCAGAGGATGGTCCCCCTAACCACCAAAACCATCCATACCTTGAGTGACTGAGTGAGTTTCATTGTGTATGAATGTGGGTGGGGCTGGGTCTGTGACTTGGTGTCCTCTGCCTCCCTATGCTATACCCCTGTGTGGGGGTGGGGGGGGGGTCGTGCCCTGCCCCCTTTCCTCACTGCTTGCTGCTGCACTCACCTGCGGACGGACTGGGCCCTGGGGTGCAGTGCTGGGGGCACGGGGGCTTGTATTGATCCGCCCCGGCTGGCTGTCTGGGGTCGCCAATCTCTCTCGGATGTCGGGCGGGCTCTCTGCTGGGCACTGGGGGGCTCGGCCGTTTGGGCCCTGGCCCATGCCTGGGCGGCCGGTGCATGGCAGAACGGGTAGGGTGCTTCACCTGGTACCCTGAGGGCTTTACTCGGCGGATGTGGGGGGCTCTACCCCGGGCCCCCTCTGCAGTTCTCTGGGCGGGTGTGTGGTGTCCCTGCAGTGGGCTGTCTGATCTCTGTGCTCTTGTGTGGCCCCAGTGTCCTGGACCTTGTGCTTCCTCTGCTCGGTCAGGGCTCTGAGAGGGAGTTGGCAGTGGCCCTCTGTACCCATGGCTTAGTATAATTCATGTTATACCTTCATCACAATTTCTGCATGCTCACGCGCAATCACACACTATAGAGATCACAACCCTTTAACTGTGCTGATTTCTTTATTAATAACACCAATTTTGCCTCATATTTATTTATGTGTTATGTGCCACATACACTGCTGTCTTTGCTCTCCTTTCTGTTAATTATATCTACAAAGGTATGATTCATTGCCATTTCATATTTTGCTTGGTTGTTAGTAGAGCGTCATTTGTTTAGTGAGTCTGTTGATTAAAGTATTTGACCAGAAGGTTGATTACTTTGTGTTAATAAACTCTAGTATATTAGAGAGAAGATAATCAGGTGGTCAGTTTAGTCTAAATGATCAGTTCTGCTAATAATTGCCTTCACTAATTATTATAGTAATTCATAGCCAAACTAAACCATTTAAACATCAGTCCAGTGATTTAAATGAGTTCAACCAAATCTGGCAGGAAACGTGATCAAAGATCCAGCATGATTGTGTGAGTTTCATATTTTCTTTTTAATTAAACAATAAAACTTGAGTTTTTCTAAGATAACTACTTCTGTCTTTTCAGAGTTCAAGACCAGTAAGTTTGAAGTCATCCATATTTTTATGTCATCTAGACATGCCTGTAATCTACCAAACTGACTGGGACATCAGGATTTATTAATAAATACAGTTGTGTATCATCATCGTAACAGTGCAAATTAACACCATGCTGTCTGATGATTTTACCAATAGGGAGCATGTATATAGTAAATAGAAATGGGCCAAGTAGAGAATCCTGTGGTACTCCACAAGTAACCTTACAATGCGGAGAAGATTTGTCATTTTTTTCAATATATTTTTTTTGTTTTTCTTCTTAAAAAAATCAAGCTGCATTAAATACACGTTTTTTTTTGTTTTTTTTTTACAGGATGTTGAAGTCCTCCTTGACTTCCCCAGGTTGGTTGATCTCTGGGCAGCATATTCAGGTTCTCACAGTGTTCAAATAAAAATACAAACTCAGAATCACTCAGCAAAAGACATCTCGTGATTTAATCTGAGTCATCCTGCAGGATGGAGAGCCGAGATCGGGTCTGAGCTCTACTCCTGCATCAGGCTATTTTATTGAGATTTGGGAGTGTACAGAGTCAGAAAAACAATCACATGCGATTTACACAAACTGTTTCAGAAACCGTTATTCACACGCCTTGCTGGCATTGATTAATTTGCGCAGAGAAAAAAGAGTAAATTCGCTCCCTGCAAGCATCCTTTAACGGAAGGGAGCATTTTTCGCTAACTGGCTTCAAATTTTTTGAACTTGGTTCTACCTGCTGGGAACTGATTGATAGCCGGCTTCCCCCTGGCCACCTGGATCCAGCAGGCCTTATCAGAAAATTTATAGCTCTTGTTATATGCACACACTTCTAGTATTAAAAGAAACATGAATACCTAAAAGAAACATGAATATAAATGTTTAGCATTCCACAAGGACAATTGCACTTCACAAAAACAAGATCTAACAGAACTAGAATAGACACGAGCCCATTGTCTGAGACCATGAGAATATCATTTGTGACTTTAAGGAGAGCTGTCTGAGCTCTTCATGAGCTCTGAAACCTGACTGAAGCTCTTCAAATAGGTCATTATTCATCAAATGCTCTCTCAGTTGATTAGCAACAATTTTTTCAAGGATTTTAGATAAAAAAGGAAGATTAGATATGTGTCTGTAATTTATTATGTCTTCTTGAGAAGGTTTCATAAGTAGAGGTTTTATTACAGCTACCATAAGAGCCTCTGGTACATAACCATTCACTAATGACAAATTAATCATTTCCAAAATGGGGGTAATAATAATAGGAAATACTTCTTTAAACAATTTTGTCGGGATTGGATCCAACATACAAGTTGAAGGCTTAGATGAAGAAAATATGTTTGAAAGCTCAGAAGGCTCAACTGGAACAAACCACTTCAAAAAGGTAAGCAGGCTCCAGAGCCACATTCAGTACCTCATTGCTTACTGAGGTAGTATTTATGTTTGATAGGATGCCATCAATTTTAGTTTTAATAGATTCAATTTTATCAATAAAGAATTCTATAAAGTCATTACAGCTAAGAGTTGGAGGAATGGGTGATGTAACAGAGTTTTCATTTCTCGTAAGTTTAGCAACTGTATTAAAAAGAAACCCAGGATTGTTCTTATTCTCCTCTATTAGTAAAGTTAAATATGCAGATCTAGCTTGGCGTAGGGTCCTTTTATACAGAAGCACGCTGTTTTTCCAGGATAAATAGGACTCCTCTAAAAGTGGAAAGGCTCAGTAACACAGGGATTCAGCGTAACTCACAGTCCACTAAAATTATTAAACAATACGTGAACGATTTTGGTCTTTACGATGCATGGCGCTCCCAGCACCCCTCCCTTAAGGATTACACTCTGTTTTCACCAGTACACCGGTCAGAGTCAAGATTAGATTATTTCCTAGTTGGCAGCAGTCTACTGAGGGATATCTCAGAAAGCAGAATCTACCCCATCACTGTCAGTGATCATGGACCAGTGTGCAAAGTACCCAACGAGATGAAGAATGGATGGGTATAGAACAAACATTCTGTGATAATCTGGAATTCTGTGATTTACTATTTATTAGCCCGAACATCATAAATGCTTTAAAAGCATCAACATCCTCTCTGACAGCCTGGTGGGAATTTCTTAAAATAACAAAATCCTCACTCTTTCTATGTAAATTAAAACCCATTTAGAACAACCTTGACATCCTGCAAAACAAAAAAAATGATAAACTTTACAGTATTGTAAAACAAAGGAATGAAGTCTCTGGAGCATATAGCTCAACATGGTAAATTTTTTTTAAATTTGATACACTTATAACACTATATGGAATAAATAGCAACAGATTCTTAGAATACCAACAAATAAAGTTGGCTGTGGCTGGATCTTGGTGTCGGGGCGGCGCCCCGCATCTGGGTCCAGGGGTTGGATAGCTCCCGGTTGGTGCGCCGTGTATCTGGTGCTGGGATCTGCATTAATGACCCGTGGGTGGTGCTGCTGTGCGATGGTGGATGAGGCATTGTGGGGACCGGGGCGGCGGCTGCCTGACTGTTGCTGGGTTGCATAGTTGCCCGGGTGGGGGTTGGGGTTGGGGCTCTGGCGCCTGGGGGTCTCCTGCGCCTGGTTGTGGGGTTTGCCTGTGCCCGGGGGTTCGGGTGGCCTTGGACATGCCAGCTTGTTGGTGGGTTGCTGCCGGCCTCCGCCTAGGCAGTGTACTCTGGGGTCTCTGTTACGTCTGCAGGACTCCACAAAAGAGCGTGGAGGTGGGGGTGGGTGTGACGGGGGTGTGTGTGCATCTCTTCTTTGCGGGATGTTATCTGTAGGGCTTGAGGTGCGAGGTCCTGCGCCCATGTTCCCACCCAGAGTGAATGCAGTGAGTAACCCCCCATATTCTCTTCTCCCCAGCCACCGCTTGGTCGACCGTTGGGTTTTCTCCCGGACCTCCACTGTCTGCAAACTGTGACATGCTTCCCTCCACATCCCCTTCCCTACCATTTTAATTACATCCTAGTCATCAACATTTTGGGCCAGAGGGGGAAGGGGGCACCATGTTTCCTGGTTGCTATCCGGGGTGGGGGGTTGATCTGCGGGCTCAGGGCGGTGGAGACTGCTTCAGTGGGGGCACTTCTTGTCCCGGGGGCCACCCACTGGATTGCACCAGAGGAAGGTCCCCCCAACCAACAACCCCATCCATACATGGAGTGACTGTTTGAATGAGTGAGTGAGCGAGTGAGTTTGATTGTGTATGAATGTGGGTGGGGCTGGGTCTGTGACTTGGTGTCCTCTGCTGGTCCTCCACCGAAGTGCAAAAAAACTCAAGGGGGCTTCAAGGACCAAACCGGTGTTCCAATACATCCATCGAGAGATGGCTGCGGGAAGATCTGAGCGCAGTAGTGAGCAAATTATTAACAAGCTTATAAAGTGTTGTTGTGGTCTTGTGGCAGTTGGATTTAGCGCTAAATCTACTGGGTAATGGTGGCGTTACCCAATTACAGCCCATGGCCTCTGTGCCCATATAAATCCGATGTTGGGACCATATGGTCACCCTATGTGGGCTTCCAATCTCGTACCCATGTTGCTAAACTCATATAGGGCTCACATAATTTGTCCAGTTCAAACCCATTCCCATTTGGTAAAAATGTAGCTCATTTATAAGCCATATGGGGCCCACATAACATGCTGGCGAGGGAGGGCCAAAAAAGTCACAATCCCGGCCAAAAAACTAGAAAAATACATCATTGATAAACAAGCGAGAAAAAATAAATTTAATAAAACTAAATAATCAACAATTGTTATAGCATTGAAATCTTTTATGATGCAAATTTATATTTTTATGTTTATTGGTTCATGTTTTATAGTTTAAAAGGTCAAATTGTTTTGATTGGTTACCTCCCGCAGAATGTGAGCTTCAGGACTAACCTGTTGTCACGGCGATGTAATCAATCTCTTCAGAATAAGGATTAAAACCTGTAGATATGGAGATTACTGGAAAAATTAGTAACATGGCTATTTTTTATGTCCTTACCTAGTTTTAAAAATATGTCTTGACGGTGTTATGATAATATTATAATAATATTTATGGCACATAAATACATATATTTTCAGACTTTAGTGTCTATTTGTTGGTTAATTTACTCTGCAGTAATGTGTCATTCTATAAGTGTCAGGGAATGTTTAAAGGACTCGAGCAGAGGTTGAATTGAGTGAATAATAATTTATTATTGGGGATGAATATTGAAAATAAACCGGAACATAAACAGGGACTGGAACAAACCGGAAACGGAACAACGTGAAACGTAAATAAACTGACACAATGAAACTAACAACTAAACGACGATGAAAAGGCAAGGAAACCCCAGGGACTACAGGAAGTGAGACAAACAGAGAGCACAGGATGAGACCAGGGGACCAAGATGAAGAGCCAGGACAGAGAGCTAGCGAGCAAGAGACTTACAGGAGACGTGGGACGAGAACTCTGGAGCGAGACGAGAAGACGGCAAGAAAGCTATGGGAAGAAACTCAGGGTAGGACAACAGGGAATGACAACAGGAGATGACAACAGGAGATGACAACAGGAGATGACGCAGAGAGACGAGAAGGCAAATTAACAGACGATCCAGCCGTGAGTGAATGAAAGCATGTGGCTTAAATACAGGGGAACCGGGTTTGGATAGGTGGTGAAGATGATTGGATGATTGATGACAGCTGTGAATGAAGGCTGAGTGGATACACACACACACACACACACACATTCACACACACACACACAGGAAGAAACAGAACCTAACCAAAACATGGATCATGACAATAAGTTCATCATATGTTTGTACTGTTGCTGTCCTGTAAGAATTTTGTATCTCTAAAGACTCAATTTTTAATTAATCCAGAAAAACTATGCATTTTAGAGCTAATCTGAAAGGGGTTGTAAATAGTTTAGCCATGTGAGATAAATGACTCGAGCATAGGTGGAATTGTATGAAATAATAATTTATTTTTTGGATGATAAGATGGACATAATTAAGAAACTAAACATAAACACGAGCTAGGGCAAAGCGGAAACGGAAAAACGCGGGACGTAAATAAATAGAGAACGGAAGCGAAACGCGGGAACAACAAATTTAAACAACAAACAAACAAACCAGCTAAAGAACATGGGAAGGGAGAAATAAACTAACTGACAAAATATCAACAATAATAATAACGAAAGGGGAAGCACGGGAAACCGGAGACTACAGAACTGAGACGCGGAATGAAAACAAACAGAGAGCGAAGGCGGGACTACAAAATGTAAACAAAGCAGATGAGCGAACGAGACGCTGGAATTACTAACATAAACAAACACAACAACACTAATAAACAAACAGAACTAATGAATACGGGAAAGAAGGAAATAAACTGACACAGTGAGAAACCAAAACAACCACGAGAGACAATAGGCACGGGAAAACCGGAGACTGCAGAACTGAGAAGCTAAAAGTAATAAACAGTGAAACACAAGACGGGACCAGGGGAGAAAACTAAATGAAGAGCCAGGACAGAGAACTCAGCGAGCAGGAGAGGAGGGTTACAGGAGATGTGGGGCAGGAAACTCTGGAGCGAGACGAGAAGGCGTCAAGAAAGCTACGGGAGAACCTCAAGGTGAACATGAGGAAGGACATCAGACGATCCAGCGATGAGTGAAAGAATGAAATCGGCTTATATACAGGGGAACCGGGGTTGGATAGGTGGAAAAGATGATTGGATGATTAATAACAGATGTGAATGATAATGAGTGGAGAAACACGCACAGATGAGGGAACACACACACACACACAAGAAGAAATAGAGAAAAGGGGAGTGGAGGGACAAACTAGAGAACTCAACCAGGTAGAAAATATTAACGAATAACAAAGATAATAATAGTAAAACAAGACAACTATTAGTGAATTAAACAAAGCAAAAACTAAATATAAATGAAAACAAAAACAAACTGAACCAAACCAAAACATGTATCCTGACAGTACCCTCCCCTTAAGGCGGATACCAGATGCAAAACCCAGCACAAGAGAAACAGAAAAAACCAAGACTGGGTGGGAGTAGGGGGATGGCCTCAAAAGGAGGGCTAGAGCAAAAGAAATCCTTGAACAAAAAACAACCCAGCACGAGCGGAAAAAGGCTAAGAAAAACAAAAACACCAAAACCAAACAAAAAACCAACCCATAACAGCGGAACAACGACGAAAAGATAATAGAACCAAAAACAACAAGACACAACTAAAGGAAATAGTCCAGAAAAAGCCGTTCCGGACGGCGGCGAGAGTCCGGCAAAAGGCCGTCCAGGCAGGCAGCGAGAGTCCGGCAAAAGCCGTCCAGGAAGACGGCGAGAGTCCGGCAAAGGCCGTCCCGAATGGCGGCGGGAGTCCGGTAAAGGCTGCCCGAACGGCGGCGATAGACCGGCAAAGGCCGTCCAGGAAGTCGGCAAGAGTCCGGCAAAGGCCATCCTGAACGGCGGCAAAAGTCTGGCAAAGGCCGTCCAGAACGGCGGCGAGAGTCCGAAGATCCGGAGGTCGTCCTGCAGGACGACGATAGGAGGCACGAAGACTTGGAGGTCGTCCCGGAGGACGACGACAGGAAGTACGAAGGCTTGCAGGTCGTCCCGGAGGACGACGACAGGAAGCAAGAAAGACTTGGAGGTTGTCCCGGTAGACGACGACAGGAAGCATGAAGACTTGGAGGTCGTCCCGGAGGACGACGACAGGAAGCACATAGATTTGGAGGTCATCCCGGAGGACGACAACAGGAAGCACGAATATCTGGAGGCCGTCCGGCAGGGCGACAACGAAGACCACCATGATCTGGAGATTGCTTCGCAGGGCAACGACGAGATCCATGAAGATCTGGAAGCTGCCCGTCAGGACGACTGGAACCACGAAGACTTTGAGGTCGTCCAATAGGACGATAGCAGGAAGCATGAAGACCTGAAGGTCGGCTAGCAAGACGACGACTGGAACCAAAAAGGTCTGGAGGTCGCCCGCCAGGACGACGACTGGAACCAAGAAGATCTGGAGGTTGCCGGGCAGGACGACGGCAGGAACCATGAAGATCTGGAGGTTGCTCGGCAGAACGACGACTGGAACCACGAAGATCTGGAGGTCGCCCGCCAGGACGACGACTGGAACCAAGAAGATCTGGAGGTTGCCGGGCAGGACGACGGCAGGAACCATGAAGATCCGGAGCTCGCCTGGCAGGACGACGACCAGAGGCACGAAGACTTGAAGGGTTTCCGGTTGGACGGCGGTGAGAGAGCGTCCTAGACGAAGACCGCAGATGGCGGCGACAGAGCTCTCTCGACAAAAGGCCGCAGAGCTTCTGAAATAGTATAAGCTAGAGGCGGGTCAAACCGGACCCCCTCAGTAATCACTGGAGCTAGAGGCGGATCGCACTGGACCCAGTCCTTCATCGCAGGAGCTGGAGGCGGGCCACGCCGTACCCCCTCGGTAAACACAGGAGATAGAGGTGGGTCTTAGGGGACCCCCTCGGTAAACACAGGAGATAAAGGGCCGGTCGCACCGGACCCCCTCCGTAATCGCAGGACCTAGAGTCGGGTCGCACTGAACCCCCTCTGTAATCGGCGCAAACCCAGCGGCAGGAGGCAGCTTATCTACAATTATCTCTGTAGGTAGGAGGCCTGTCTGAGGCTTAGACAGTGTAATAGGCTTCTCCTGGGGTGAGGACTCTGCCTCTGGATCGTCCAGGAACGAGAGCTCTGCTTCTGGCTCCTCCTGGGACAAGAGCTCTGCCTCTGGTTCCTCTTGGAAAATAGACTCTCTGGCAGGCTCCTCCTGGAGCACAGGCTCTTTGGCAGGCTCCCCCTGGAGCAAGGCCTCTGTAGCAAGCTCCTCCTGGAGCAGGGGCCTTGGAGGCTGGAGATCCTCTCCAACAACCAGTTCAGACTGGGGTTTACTCCAGGGGGAAATATCCTCCCTGTCCCCATAAAAGAAACTCCAGAGTTTATCTTCTGATACTTGTGGAAGCTGGGAAGCAGGCGATGGAGGCAGAGGGGAAGGTGGGGCTGCTCTCGCCGCTAAGTCCTTGTTTCTGGCCCTAAGGGCACGTCCAAAGTAATGAAGGGAGTCGGAAATGATGTTGTGCATGTCCGGGCCGTCACGGGAAGCAGAAAAAGCCGGGGTGAAATCAAAATCCTCTGTGAGGGGACCTAAATAGGGGCAGTTATAAATAATATCAGTTTGTGGAGGCTGAGAAGCTGGCAATGGAGGCAGAGGGGAAGGAGAGGCTGCTCTTGCCGCTAAGTCTCTGTCTCTGGCCTTAAGGGCATGTCTAAAAAAATGAAGTGTGTCAGAAATGATGTCTGTCATGTCCTGGTCGTGACGGAAAGCAGAAAAAACCGGGGTGAAATCAAAATCCTCTTTGAGGGGACCTTAATAGGAGCAGTCATAAATAACATCAGTAGAGGGCGGTGGAGAGACAGAAGACGATGAGGACCAGGAGATTGGAGACGAAGAAAACGACACGGAAGTGAAAATGAGCTCTGAGCTCACCGGTGTTGAGCCCCCGCCCCTGGCTGAAAACTCAGAAAAAGCCAGGGCGTCGGAGAGCGTAACCACTGGTGAGCGGCGTTTCTTACGATGGGAAGAACAAATCTGATAAAAAAAAGGAAAATTTAATGCATAAGTTTATCACAAACAGTTTTTACTGGACAGGAAGGGACTGAAAAATCTTCATCTGCAGAGCTCAATGTTTTATGTGTAATATACCTTTACCATTTTGAATTACGCACACCGAAATCCTGGAGACACTGGAATTGTACAATTTCAGTATGCCATGCCATACTGTGAAATGGTTCAATGTAGCATTATTTTGTGTAAATAAGTCAAATGATTCATATTGTAGTCCACTCGTTATTATTTTTATTCAATACAATATGCCACAACTCTACAACTTGTGCTCCTATCTGCCCCCCCCCCCAACAAAAGATAAATCCTACACACGATATATATATATATATATATATATATATATATATATATATATATATATATATATTGCGGAAATTATGCTTGAATTATCTTCACTTATATACTCCTGACTATAATCTTTGCTATGTTTATTAGTATTTTCAAGATAACTATACCTATGAATACATGCATATTTTATAATTAATTGTTGGTAACCATAACTTAGAAAGTATCAGCTAAGGTTAAGCTGAACGAGAGTTTTGTGCAGAAGTTACCCAGCGACCTCCTTTCTGAAAAGGGCAGTGGGAGTAGAAACTGAACTGCCCGAGACAGTGAGAGGGGGATTAGGAGACGACCTGGGTTTTATCAAGATATGCTGGGGTGAAAGGTTCACAAGATGTATGTGTCCTTGATGTAAACATCTGTTGGGAGGCACTCATAGCCAGACTGAACTAGGTTGTAACTGTTGTAAAATGGGGGGGTATAAAACAAGACAGCATTCTTTTCTGCGTTGAGACACTTGGGGTATTAGACAGCTTGAAGTTTTCTCCCAACTTGAACGTGCATTTTGTATTATTAAAGCAGCATTCAGAAATCTACCGCTGCTTCTCTTCTTTTTTGGCATAAAGTATCCAAAGAACCGGTGAGAGGTGTGGAGAAGGACAACGCAGAATAATTTAATGGTTTTCATTATATATATATATATATATATATATATATATATATATATATATATATATATATATATATATATATATATATATATATATATATATATATATATAATGTACAATTTATATATATATTACAGCTGAAACAGCAAATCGACATAATCGATTATTAAAATAGTTGACAACTAATTTAGTCATTGATTAGTTGCTTTATAATCACGTTTTACAGTAATGCTGTGTTCACACCAAAAGCATTTGGGGAGACAAGAGCGTCCAGTTTACATGCAAAGTCTATGTAGACGCACGTCTTCGAGCGTGGAAAAGTCTCGCGGCGTGTTTAGACCATAGCGTTCGAAGCGTTTTATCCTCCTAGATCGTCAGACACGTTTTGAGCGCCTGACACTTAAAACTCCTCCAGCTTGGTTTATACTTGATGCATCAGTAAGGTCTGCATGGCTCCACGTGGGCAAATCACGCCATTCCATCAATCGGCCACTGGACGCTGCGGACCAAGGAAATTTTAAAACTAGACAGATGGTTTCGTGCTGAAAAACATGGCGGACTGGCAGGGGCAGAAAAATCTCAGTCCAGTTCAAAATCTATCAGCTCCTGTGTGAGGTTATTGAGTCAGATAACTCACAGTAGCGATTTTCTTTTGGTTTTCTCTGATCGGACTTCCTGTCTCTTCAACAGTCTTTTTGAAGAATGGCAGATGAAACTGAGAGAACGTCTCGTCTTTATTTAATAAACCAAAAGAGTGTGGTTGTCAGCTGCCTCGGCGCCATATCTGTAACTAGGGGAAAAATCCAGCAGCGTTCGGAGTTTGGTGATTTTTTCCACTTCCTTCAGGAGCTTAACCCTGACGAGGGTCAATTTCAGCACTAGTTTCACTGGAATTAGAGGAAACAGACACAATAAATCTATCCTCCATTATCACTTCAGAATCTTCCGCCCTGTTGGAAAGTTTGTCACTACGTCACAAAGACGGAGCTCTCTGATTGGTCAACGCTCAAGCGTCCAGTGGCCAAAGTTCCACTTTCCAAACTCGAGTGGAGCGTTTTCTAGTGTCAGAGAAATCGGACACTCAAAACGTGTCCAACGCTCTAGACAGCTAAAACACCCAAACGCTCTGTGAGACTCCATTTAAACAGACATTCTTGACACACCAGAAGATAGATTTATTGTGGCTGTTTTTGCTAATTCGAGTGAGATGAAACTAGCGCCGAAATCGTCCCTTGTCAGTGCAGCTCTTGTAGTTGGTGGTGAAATTCAACAAACTCCGAACACTGCTGAGTTTTTCCGGTAGTTACAGATATGATCTTTAGACTCTGGCTGCTTTTCACAAAGTTTTAGTCCATTTATTGTACCTGAGAATGAAACCATACGTGCAAAAGTAAAAAACAAAATGAAAGCCCACAAGTATTCAAATCCCAGAGTCGGATTTTTAAATGATCCTTAGCTTAATAGCTGAGACACGCAACAGACAAAACAATGAAGTGGAATGTGTAGATTTAGATTTGATTTTTGCACGTTATGTCTTGTATTTTGAGGATTTCTCTGTGATGTTGGAAAGTTACCTTACCATCAGCCTGATTTCTCTATACATCCAGTGAAAATTTATCAGATTCAATTTTAGATTGTTGTTGCACTGCTCAAAATAAGATTATTAATTCCCATTCAAACTACGTACCTCAAATCCTTTCAGGGGTATAAATAGTTTGGGGCTTACTGGTGCATTACAGTTTTTTTCTAAACTCAAAAACTACGTCTTCTGAATCAAAAACAACTGGAAAGCCCCCAGAGGTCAAACATCTCCATAGGAAAGTCAGGGAATTTTTTTATGGCCAACTTTGGGATTCAATATGTCTCCCTCCTCTTATCAATATTAAGCTTTGGTGGAAAAATCAAAAATATTTTGCTGTTAATCTTTCATATTTGAGATGCTTTAATCCATTTTTACAGACTTCTGTCACTTGGACAAATAGAATGCTGTTAACTCCAGTGTGACATCATTCTCAGGTCCCAGTTTTCAAGAAGACTTTATCTTCAGCAGAATGAGAATCTCTTTAAGTCATGCGTTTAAGAAGAGAGGATAATCCAGAAGTTCCTTAAACACAGAACCAAAGAGATGCAGCTTCAATTAGCTGACCTTCCATACTATACCAGGTTTCTTAGCGAAAAGATTTAATAAATAAATCTTTGGTAAAAGAAATTTGGACCACATAACATCCCTATGACAGACTGTTAAATAGAGTCTTAATGTCCTAAGTAAAACTTGCTCTTTTTCAAGTCACCTATAACTTGGTTAAGATGAATTATACCCATTCAGACCACTGTAATTTACCCTCCGAGGGATCAATAAAGTATAATCTAATCTTTATATGGTCAGTTTGAGGGATAATGATTATTGGGGCAATATGATCTGCAGCCAAGTCAGTTTTGCATGGATTCAATAGGAAACATACGCTCACCGGCCACTGTATTAAATACACCTGTCCAACTGCTCGTCAACACAATTTCTAATTAGCCTATCACATGGCAGCAACTCGATAAATTTAGGCGTATAGCCATGGTCCAGACAATCTGCTGCAGGTCAAACCAGGCATCAGAACGGGGAAGAAAGATGATTTAAGTGACTTTGAATGGGGCATGGTTGGGCTGGTCTGAGTAATTCAGAAACTTGGTCTGCCTGGTCCGATGACTCTCTATTTCTCCTGCCACATTCTGATGGTTGGGTCAGAATTTGGCGTCAACAATATAAAAGCATGGATCCATCCTGCCTTGTATCAACGGTTCAGGCTGGTGGTGGTGGTGTAATGGTGTGGGGGACATTTTCTTGGCCTTCCTTGGGCCCCTTAGTACCAATTGAACATCGCTGCAATGTCACAGACTACCTGAGTATTGTTGCTGACCATGTCCATCCCTTTATGACCACAGTGTACCATTTTCTGATTGCTACTTCCAGCAGGATAACGCCCCATCATGTAATAAAGCTCAAATCATTTCAGACTGGTTTCTAGAACATGACGATAAGTTCACTGAACTCAAACCGCCTCCACAGTCACCAGATCTCAGTCCAGTAGAGCAGCTTTGGGATGATTGGCATCATGGATGTGCAGCAGACAAATCTGCAGCCACTGCATGATGCTGTCATGTCAATATAGACCAAACTCTCTGATGAATGTTTCCAGTAACTTGTTGAATCTACGCCATTAACAATCAAGGCAGCCTAAAGGAGAAAGGGAGGACCAACCTGGTACTAGCAAGGTGCACTTAATAAAGTGTCAGGTGAGTGTATATCCTGCAGGTATGTGTACAAAACAAATGTTCTTTCTTATTAATTACTTATCCACTTTAGGACACTAATGAATGTCCATAAAACATTGAGTAACGAGAAAGAGAAAATATGTAAAAATGACAGAAAATTTCAACATACATATATATAAATAGGTACACACACATATGTGAAATTGCCTCAAAAGTAAGTCAGCAGTAAATTAAAGCCACCAATCCAGCATTATTTATAAAAGCACATCACCCTTACAGAGCCCTGGTTAAGCTTCCTCTGAACGGTTGCACAGCAAACGGTTAATATCCCGACGGGTTAAACCATTACATTAAAGCGAAATGGTGATACTCCAGTCTTTTGTGTACGGTCAAGTTCAACACGATGCAGCATCTCAGAGGTCGTTCCTCAAAAAACAAAATCAATAAAGTGCCAAACTTTCCTTTCACAGTTGATAGAGGTGAAACCTGCAGGTGTGGACTACGGAGAAGTCACTGTCGTCGATTTAAGTGACATTCTCACTGGTTTAAGCAATGGTTGGCCGCAAACCTTTCGCTCTCAGGCGGCGTGTTAGGCGCTTCGAGACCAGAGCGATGGATTCCAGACGCCTAAAACACTCAAGTTGGTAAAGTTTAACTTATGCCGCTGGACGCTTGAGTGTGGACCAATCAGAGAGCTCCTTCTATGTGACGTATTGACAAACTTTCCAACATCATGGAAGATTATGAATTGATAATGGAGGATAGATTTATTGTGGCTGTTTTCTCTAATTCCAGTGAAACTAGCGCTGAAATCGACCCTGCTGCTGGACTTTTCCCCTAGTTACAGACATGGCGCCGAGGCAGCTGACAACCACGCTCTCTTGGTTTATTAAATAAAGACAAGACGCTCTCTCAGTTTCATCCTCCATTTACAGCAGGATGGCTGTTGAACCCATGAAGACCTGGAGGTCGTCCGACAGGACAACGGCAGGAACCACAAAAATCTGGTGGTCGCCCGACAGGACGACGGAAGGAACCTCGAAGATCTGTAGGTTGCCCAACAGGACGACGACAGGAGGCACGAAGACTTGGACGTCGTCCGATAGGACGACGGCAGAAACCACGAAGACTCGGAGGTCGTCCAACAGGACGATGATGACTTGAACCACCAAGACTTGGAGGTCGTCCGCCAAGATGATGATGACTGGATCCACGAAGACTCGGAGGTCGTCCGACAGGACGATGGTGACTGGAAACACGAAGACTCGGAGGTCGTCCGATAGGACGATGATGACTGAAACTACGAAGACTCGGAGATCGACCTTCAAGTCTTCGACGTTTCCGCAGTCGTCCTAACCGGACGACCTCCAAGTCTTTGTGGTTCCAGTCATTGTCCTGTCGGACAACCTCCGAGTCTTCGTGGTTCCAGTCACCATCGTCCTGTCGGATGACCTCCGAGTCTTCGTGGTTCCCGTCATCATCGTCCTACCGGATGACCTCCAAGTCTTCGTGCCTCCTGTCATCAACGTCCTACCTCCAAGTCTTCGTGCCTCCTGCTGTCGTCCTATCGGACAACCTCCAGATCTTCATTGTTCATGTCGTCGTCCTGTCGGACGACCTCCAAGTCTTCGTGCCTCCTGTCACCATCATCCTACCGGACGACCTCCAAGTCTTCGTGCGTCCTGCCATCGTCCTGTCGGATGACGTTCAGATGTTTGTGGTTCCTGCTGTCGTCCTGTCGGGCGAACTCCAAGTCTTCCTGCATCCCGTCCTGTCGGGCGACCTCCAAGTCTTCGTGCATCCTGCCGTCGTCCTGTCGAGCGACCTCCGAGTCTTCGTGGTTTCTGCCGTCGTCCTGTCGGGTAACCTCCAGATCTTCGTGGTTCCTGCCGTCCTCCTGTCGGGCGACTTTCAAGTCTTCGTGGTTCAAGTCATCATCGTCCTGTTGGACGACCTCCGAGTCTTCGTGGTTCCAGTCATCATCGTCCTGTCGGACGACCTCAGAGTCTTTGTGGTACCCGTCATATTCGTCCTACCGGACGACCTCCGAGTCTTCGTGCCTCCTGTCATCATCATCCTACCGGACGACCTCCAAGTCTTCGTGCCTCCTGCCATCGTCCTGTCGGATGACCTTCAGATGTTCGTGGTTCCTGCCGTTGTCCTGTCGGGCGACCTCCAGATCTTTGTGGTTCCTGCTGTCGTCCTGTCGGGCGACCTCCAAGTCTTCCTGCATCCCGTCCTGTCGGGCAACCTCCAAGTCTTCGTACATCCTGACGTCGTCCAGTCGAGCGACCTCCAAGTCTTCCTGCATCCCGTCCTGTTGGACAACCTCCTAGTCTTCATGGTTCCTTCCGTCGTCCTGTCGGGCGACCTCCAGAGCTTCTTGGTTCCTGCCGTCGTCCTGTCGGGCGACCTCGAAGTCTTTGTGCCTCCTGTTGTTGTCCTGTCTGGCGACCTCGAGATCCTCTTGGTTCATTCCGTCGTCCTGTCGGGCGACCTCCAAGTCTTAGTGCATCCTGCCGTCGTCCTGTTGGGTGACCTCCCGATCTTCGTGCCTCCTGTCGTCGTCCTGTAGGTCGACCTCCAGAGCTTCATGGGTTCGACGGCAATCCTGCTGTAAACCCTCCGGAGCTTCGTGCCTCCTGTCGTCCCCCTGAGCTTCCAGACTTCTGTCGTGCTTCGGGACGCCCTCCATAACTTCGGGACTCTTGCCGTCTTCCCTTACGGCCTTTCTTTGGACTCTGCCGTCTTCTGGACTGCTTTCGGAGGACTATTTACTTAGTTGGTTTTTGGTTCTGTTATTTTCTTGGTTGTTATTCCGCTCGTGATGGGTTGCTTTTTGATTGGTTTTGGTATTTTTGTTTTTCTTAGCCGTTTTTTTGCTCGTGATGGTTTTTTTGTTCTTCGGTTTTTTGTTGCACTAGCCCTCCTTTTGAGAAAAAACCCACCCCTCCCACCCGGTCTTGTTTTTTTTCTTCTTGTGCAGTTTCTGGCATCTGTTATCCGCAGAAGAAAGCTTTTTTTTGTTCTCTATTTAGACGTCAACCTGATTAAAAGGGACACATGTCTCATTTTTTGTTTGGTCCAGTTTCCTGCTGAGGAGCTTCACTCTGTGGAGAACGGTTACCACGACAACCCCACCCTGGACGTGACCAACAACAGTCAGGCAGAGATGCTTGAGAAGAAGCCGAGCGCCAATGGGCTCGGGGGGCGGGAGTAGGCGGGGAGGAGAGCAGTAGCTGACAGGTGATTGGACGATGCCATTCTCTGAGGCTCTGGCCATGTAGCAGGCTCCTCCTGGAGCGTGAGCTCTGCTGCTGGCACCTCCTGGAGCGATGGCTCTGCCGCCGGCTCCTCCTGGGGCTAGAGCTCTGTAGCACGCTCCTCCTGGAGCGAGAGCACTGTGGCACGCTCCTTCTGGAGCGAGAGCTCTGTGGCAGGCTCCTCCTGGAGCGAGAGCTCTGTGGCAGGCTCCTCCTGGAGCACAAACTCTGTTGCAGGCTCCTCTGGGAGCACGAACTCTGTTGCAGGCTCCTCCTGGAGCACAAACTCTGTTGCAGGCTCCTCCTGGAGCTGGAGCTCCTCGACAGTTCCAGGAACCTGTAAATAATTTCCAGCTTGTTCTGTTTGCTGAGTGCAGTTCTCCATCTGAAAACAGGGGGCTCACGTGAGCAGACAGACAGCGCCAGGCGGGGAAGAACTGAGTGAGGAAGAGCTTGTTTACATCCTCGTCGAGTTTGGGGCGAGTGCGGGGCGTCGGAACTAGAAGCCGGCGGAGCAGCAGGACAGGTGGTTTATTGCCAAAAAAATGCTGCTGGAGCTGATATGCAAAGTCAAAACATGGCTTCAAAGAGCTTTGGCAGCCCTCGCGGAAGTACTGCGAGTTTTCTCTGCGGTGAGGGAACGCAGCTCAGAATGGGAGGAAAAGTTTTTACATAATAATATATAGTTTATAGATACCGTAGGAAATTATTTTTGGTGTAAACCACACCGAGGCAGCCATTTTGCAGGCACCACGTAGGCAGTAGCACAAAGGGTCTTGCCTAAGGACCCACACTGGATGCTGTGGTGTATTTTTTTGCCCTGGGCTGGATTTGAACCCATGAGCTTAGGATTGAAAGTCTAGTGACATTCCAATTGAGCTATCCAGCTACATGACGATGGGGACCAGTTCCTGGAGGTGCAATAGCAAGCCGTGAGCCTTGAAGTAAGACGCAGCACAAGGAGGAGGATCGGCAGCCGAAAACCCAGCCGAAAGCTCTGAATCGTGCACTG
Source organism: Orestias chungarensis (assembly GCA_032876305.1). NCBI lineage: Eukaryota > Metazoa > Chordata > Actinopteri > Cyprinodontiformes > Cyprinodontidae > Orestias > Orestias chungarensis. The sequence continues at coordinate 20,387 of JAVLVB010001041.1, read as the reverse complement.
ACGTCCCACGGGAGATAAGTGGAGGAACCTGCGCAGCATTACGCTGACCTTCCCGGAAGTAGAGAGAAGCGTCGGCCACAGGAGCAGTCCGTGAGGGGCCGTAAGTATGGCGGCGTCCTTGGCGCGGAGAGGATTTAACGTCCTGAGAAGGCGGAGATGAGCCGTATTGCCGCGGACCGCTTCCAGGAGGAGGGATCGCCAGCCGCATCCCTCGGTAAGAAGATGGCAGCTCCACAGGAACTTCGGTCCGACTCACGTCTTTCTCTGCCTTGCGCCTAAGAAACTCGAACAGAGTGATCATCTCCGAACCAGTTGCTGGGTCGATGTTTGGAATTGGAGCAGCAACATAATTTGGATTACTTGGAGGAACACTTCTGCGTCTTCTGCGTCGTTTCTGACGAGGTGATGAGGAAACAGCAGACTCGGACATAAAGGTAAGTGAACCAGAATTCTGTCGGGTAGCTTGTTGCTCCATCTCCTCCAGCAGCAGTGGAGGAGGAAGGTTTTCCACATCTTTATATAGATTCCTCTGAGCCAACTCCAACTGTTGCTGGATCCCCTGCTGTCTACTAGCTTGGTCCTTTCTTTGGCTGGATTCTTCTGTCACAGTCTTAGCAGGAAAGGGACCAAAATGCATAGCAGACAGCGGCAATTTCACAGTAGATGATTTATTTAACATTAATGATGACTTACATGGCTTACAGCAATGAGGACACTAGAAACGCATGGAAACATGAGGGACAATCCGGCAGGGAGGAAAAGGATGAGAGAAGCCTAAATACTGTTTGTGAGGGGTGGAACCTAATCAACGAAAGTAACTACAGCTGATACTGATTGTAATGTGGTTGGCTGAAAGAGACTGAAAGCAGGGAAAAATGACAGGGAACACAATAAACCAACACGGAAACTGTCAGACCATGACAAAATGGTCCAAGACTCTAAGTAAGCATAATGGGACTAATTAACTGGCTCAGCTATGTTGCTATGTTATGTCATGTTTGCTGTTTACTATATGTGGGAGAAGCAGGTTTATTCTCCTACATTTGGAAACAACTATTCACAACTTTTTTATACTTTTTCGCATATTTTCATCTCAGAAAACAGTGATTTAAATCTACGCTTGATGCAGAAACCTCTATATTTTCTTAAGACCAATGAAGTTTAGAAGATCTTATGTTAAACATCCATTTTTGTGTGAAAAACGAAATAAATCAAATAAGTTTGGAAGTTGATTGTGAATATTAATACGCTACGGTTTGATGGATGGATGGATAAAAGCAGAGATTGCAGGACAGTGATACCATGGTTCTGAAAAGTCCATCAGAGATTTTAGAGCAGCATATCCTATGTCTTGACCCACCATGCTCTTCAGTCCAGGCAGCCGTCTCTGCAAGCAGATGTAGAGGAACACTGATGTAATGATCACCATGCAGACGGAGCCGATTAAGACGAGGAGCACGAAGAGCTTGCCATAGTCGCTGTGGGTCTTACTGGGCCACGACTGACAGCTGGCCGCAGCGCTGTAGTTCTGGATTCCAACCTGATGGGGCGGACATGCGAGTGGAAACAATTCAGGGGCCCAGAAACTGAAGGGACATGGCAGGGAAGCTTGCAGCTGTAGTCACAGTTTTAGATCAAAAGTAATTAAAGATGACAGAAGCCGCATGTAGGTGCTACTACTAGCTTTGTTTACCCTAACAGCTCAATCTCAGTCACTGTGGATGAAAAAAAATCAGAAAAGTTTAATCTTTCACCTTAGCCACGTCCTTGCTGTATATATTGACGATCAACTTTTGTTCTTAATACTACTCAATAAATCCCTCTGGTTCTTTTAAAGATGGCGGAAGACAGTGGAGCGGGTGGAGCAACAACGTAACATTGTTTTTTACCCGTACCCACAAAGTTAAATTCTTTTCCACAGAGAAAGGAAAAGTTTGTAGTCGTAGAAATTATAGTTGTATTCATAAGACTCTCACAGATTTTCAATTCAAACTCTCATAGAAACGAGAGGTTTGAGTACAAGAACTTTATTGACATATAAATACAAATGTTAGCATTGTGCGCACACCTTTTTGACAGCGATCTTACTACATAGAAAATGAAGAAGTTTAAACTATCCATCAAGATACGTGAGGATCTTTCCCCTACTCCAACGTCTCAGGGCCCAGCTTTCTAAGCATAAGGCCAGAGAGAGATTTAAAGAGGAGTGGCAAAGGCAAACGAGGTGGATTAGCAGTTCTAAACCAACAACTGATTTTGTAATCCACATGTTGTAGTGGAATATCGTTTGTCCAGCATAGAGGTTGGCATTTTAATAATGTCAATAGCAAAACTCTTCCATCAGATTCCTATTCAGATTCGTTGCAAGACTTCAAGTTTTCCGAAACGTTTTTGGCTTTCTCAGGTAAGTTTTGGCAAACTCCAGCCTGGCTTTTTTATGTCTCTGGGTCAGAAGTGGGGTCTACCTGGGTATCCTACCATAGAGTCCCTTTTCATTCAGACACAGACGGATAGTACGGGTAATCCACATGTTGTAGTGGAATATCGTTTGTGCATTATAGAGGTTGGCATTTTAATAATGTCAATAGCAAAACTCTTCCATCAGATTCCTATTCAGATTCGTTGCAAGACTTCAATTTTTCCGAAACGTTTTTGGCTTTCTCAGGTAAGTTTTGGCAAACTCCAGCCTGGCTTTTTTATGTCTCTGGGTAAGAAGTGGGGTCTTCCTGGGTATCCTACCATAGAGTCCCTTTTCATTCAGATACAGACAGATAGTACGGGTTGACATTGTTGTACCCTCGGACTGCAGGGTAGCTTGAACTTGTTTGGATGTTAGTCGAGGTTCTTTATCCACCATCCGCACAATCTTTCGTTGAAATCTCTCGTCAATCTTTCTTTTACGTCCACATCTAGGGAGGTTAGCAGCAGTGCCATGGGCTTTAAACTTCTTGATGACACTGCGCACGGTAGACACAGGAACATTCAGGTCTTAGTAGATGGACTTGTAGCCTTGAGATTGCCCATGTTTCCTTCCAATTTTGCTTCTCAAGTCATCAGACAGTTCTTTGGTCTTCTTTCTTTTCTCAATGCTCAATGTGGCACACACGAGGACACGGGACAGAGATTGAGTCAACTTTAATCCATTGTAACTGGCTGCAAGTGTGATTTAGTTATTGCCAACACCTGTTATGTGCCAAAGGTAAGTAACAGGTGTTGTTAATTACACAAATTAGAGAATGATTTTTCAAAGTGTGCCAATACTTTTGTCCACCCCCTTTTTTGTGTTCAGTGTGGAATTATATCCAATTTGGCTTTTTGACAATTATTTTTGTGGTTTTCCATTGAAGACAAATTAAATGAACATTTTAATATCAAAGCATTTGTAATTGCAATCTTTTTCAGGGAGAAATGGAGCATTATCTGACTGAATTGCAGGGGTGCCAATACTTTTGGCCAGCACTGTAAGAACGAAGATTGACTGGTAAATTGTAGGTTTTGCCTCTGGTCAGATCTAACTTCACCACGACGAGCCGGTACAGAGCGCGCTTCAATGCAGATGATTCAACAACCCATCTATCAGTCTTCCCTCCCTCCATCCTGAAACTTTGCTGCTCAGGCCAGAACGCTTAACCCCAACCCAAAGAAATCCATCTACACTTCTCTGGCTCGAGACGAAGGCTTGGATCTAGAGGGGATGAATTTCATGCTCGGCGCTTCGCACTCGGCTGTGAACTGGTCCGGTGAAATCTGGAGACCATGGTCTGATGAAGTCAGCACCAAAAAGCAGACACCCGATCCCGAAGGCACCTAAACAGATCCTCCAGAACACCTTGGTTAACGTGTCATGTTTTTAATTAAGTAAGGCACCCTGAACCGTCTTGTTGCTGAAATGTGACTTCTTCCTGCTTCCCGTTAAACCGTTCAAAAGCGGATATTTGAACCAACCTGCTGCGGCTGCTCCGGAACGAGGCCAAACTCTGACTCAGTGAAGCAGGTCGTGGGGGAAGGATCCGTGGTAAGAGGGACGATTCCTCTAAATCACGTTCCCTCTTTCTGTTTCCTTTCCTCTTCAGTCTCCTCACTGGTATCTGTTGATCCAAAAGTTTGTGAAACACATATCTAATTACTTTAGTTTAGCTAGCAGCATGTGACATGTGGGTCATGTTCACCTTCTTCCCAGTGTCTGTCTTTCTCCAAACTGGGTTGTAAAGGTTCTCCACTGGGTACCAATCCAACCTCTGGAGCTGTTGGATTCTGGGTAACTGTGCCTGCAAGTGAACGACCTCTTTCCTCCTCTTCTGTGTCGTCTGCAGCGAGAAAACCAGATGTGAGACACAAGCAGCTGTGAAAGATCAGGAGTTGTTTTGTTTCAAGACACTATGGTGCTCCTCAGGGTTCTGATTAAGGACAGCTTCTATTCAAACTACTATTTATTCACCAAAACATTGAAGAGAGGTTTATTATTGCCAAAAAAAGACGCTAAAGGCAATTTGTACTGTAAAAAAGAGCAACGGAACCAACATGGACCCCAGAGGAGCTCCAAAAATAAAAGAGGTAGCCAAAAAAAAAAAAAAAAAAAACAATAAGCTAAAGGTCCATGCGCTCTCTTATTACACTGAATTCTCTGTACTGAGACGTTTCTAGATAATTCTAAACACACCTTCACGTTAATCACACATTTCTGTTGCTCCACTGAAGTTTTTGGAAACCGTAATTGTTCTAAACGGACCTTCTTTTGTTTCGTGAGCACGCGCTAGCTTAGATAGCTTAGCTTCTAGTGGCCCTATGGCTTCTCTTTTCTGCTTCAAGGAATCAAGGAATCAAGGAATCTTTATTTGTCATCACATCACATGTGGTACATGAGGTGGGACGAAATTCTAATCCCCAGGTCCAGTTTACACCCTGATAGCAATTTTAAATAATGTAATAAAATACATTAACTCCTCTTTCCTGCTCTGTGTGACAGATGTTTAGTTAATCCTCTGCCTCCTTTAGAGATTATGGTATGTGCATTAAATGTAGCATGTTTTTTAGCTTTGGAGGCGAGGGTGTGGGAATTGGAAGCTCGGCTCCGTGCTGTTGAAAGAGATAGCCGAGGCCCATAAGATAGCGTGGAGCCAACAAGAACAGGTTGCCCTAGTGATCCTCTAGCAGTTCCCATGCAGCTGGGTAAGCAGCCTGGATGGGTGACTGTACACAGAAAACATAGTCCCAGAACCCAGCCTTTGGCTCACCACCAACCTGTTAACATTTCAAACCGATTTTCCCCACTCAGCGATACACCCGCTGAGAAACAGACTCTGGTAATTGGCAGCTCCATAGTCAGAAACGCAGGCCATGTTTAGAGGAACCAGCAACCATAGTCAAATGTTTGCCAGAACAGGCGACATAAAATCATACCTCAAACTGCTGGCTAAGGATAATCGTAAAGAGAGTAAGATTGTTATGCGGTAATGACACCCGGTTAGGCCAATCTGAGCTCACTAAAATAAGTGTTGCTTCGGTGTGTGAGTTTGCCAGTTTTCTCTGGTCCCCTGCCTGATTGGACCAGTAACAACATGTTTAGTCGCATGTTGTCATTCATATCTAGGTGGTGTCCAGAAAACGGTGTGGGTTACATAATAATTGGAAAACCTTTAGGGGAAAACCTGGTCTGATCCGGAGAGACGGCATCCATCCCACTTCGGACGGAGTAGCTCTTCTTTCTAGAAATATGGACGAATTTATTAACTCCCCAAATTACTGACAAACCAGGGTCCAGATATGGAAGCAGAGTTGTATTTTAGAACTCCTCTCTGCGGTTTATCTACCCATAATCCCATTGAGACGGTGTCTTACCCACGGCCAAAACCAAATTGATTACAGATCAATCTAAAAGAGCTAACCCTAAAAATCTTATAAAGATAAAAATAACTCAGATGAAACAAAAATGTACAACTTTTAAGTGTGGCTTATTGAACATCAGATCTCTAACCTCAAAGTCCTTATTAGTTAATTATTTAATTTTTGATAATCAAATTGATTTGCTTTGTCTAACAGAAACCTGGCTAGAGCAAGAGGATTATGTTAGTATCAACGAAACAACTCCCTCTAATTATTCAAACTTTCAGTACTGGGAGAGTTGGAGGAGTAGGAATCATTTTTCAATCAGATTTATTTATTAATCCCATGCCAACTAATAGTTATAGTTCTTTTTAACATTTAACCCTTAGCCTTCCTCATCCAACCTCTAAAAGAATTAAACCAATTATAAACACTGATAAAATCGTTATAGTGGGAGATTTTAACATTCATGTTGACACCAAAAATGACAGCCTAAATGTAGCCTTTACTTCCATTTTAGACTCAATTGGCTTCACTCAAAAAATCCAAACACCTACCCACTCTCTTGGTCACACTTTAGACCTTCTGCTGACTCTTTGCATTGACTGTGAAAAAGTTACAGTACTGCCTCATAACCCTCTCCTTTCTGACCATTTTTTAAAAACTTTTGAGGTATTTTTCACTGAATAATAATATCTGAAAGAAAATGTCTTTATAGTAGGTGTCTATCAGATAATTCTGTTACAGCCTTTAAAGAATCCATTCCACCTCTAATTTCTTCAGAATTTTAGAGAAATGCATTGGAGGGCAACAAATTAATTTCATGCCCTAAACAGATTGATGCTTTTATTCATAGTATTACGTCCTCATTGTGTACAACATTAGACAACGTAGCCCCCATTAAAGGGAAACTGATTACTCATAGGAGGTTGGCCCCCTGATTTAATTCACAACTTCGTACCTTGAAGGGAAACACCAGGAAATTGGAAAGGAAATGGCGGTTTTTGCTTTTAGAGGAGTCCTATTTATCCTGGAAAAACAGCTTGCTTCTGTATAAAAGGACCCTGCGCCAAGCTAGATCTCCATTTTTTACATTATTAATAGAGGAGAATAAGAAAAATCCTAGGTTTCTTTTTAATACAGTTGCTAAACTAACGAGAAATGAAAACTCTGCTATGTCATCCATTCTTCCAACTCTTAGCTGTAATGACTTTATGGAATTCTTTATTGATAAAATTGAATCTATTATGGGAAATTAATGGCATCCTATCAAACATAACTACTATCACAGTAGGCAAGGAGGCATTGAATGTGGCTCTGGAGCCTGATCTCTGTTTGTGTCATAATGTTTTGTCTGCGGACCCGCATAAACCAGAGAACTCTCAGGAGTATAATAATAATTATTTATTAGAAGATGATGTGTTCTTGGATCTGGGGAAATGAACAGTTGACCGCGGCAATGGGAACTGGGGAGGAGGACGTAGAGGCGGGAACCAGAGACGAAGGGTTTTGGAGAAACAGAGGACGACGTGGGAAACAGGGGACACTGTGAGGTAAGCAGAGTTGGAGTCTTGTACAGGGAATGGATGAGAAAGATGAACAGGAACGATCTTACTTGAAGTTAGCCAGGTGGATGAGTGGTAGTCCTTCAGTGACGCTTGGGTTGTTTGACAAGGGGTTGTGTGCGGCAGAGAGAGGACGAAGGAGAGCGAGCAGACCGAGCTGGAGGAAGGAGCGGTGAAACCAGATGACTGAGTTGACCGGAGAACTATTTGTTAAGTGAGAATGCTGACTCGGTGATGACCTGGAAAAAGGGGAGCACAGGAAGCGACGTGAAGAGCGAGAGGGACTAAGACAAAGTATCAAAATAACAAAACTAGAGACGACCAAACTGCAGAAAACGCTAGAGACAAATACTAAACTTGAGATCTAAATCTAGACACAAGAAGGCTGGCTCGGAGAAATACGTTACCCAGTGTAACTAATACTCAGGCAACGAGAAGTGTGTCCACCGCTCCTTTTAACCCTCCGTCACTGGTGATGAGGTTCACCTGGTGATTCTCTAGGACAGATGCTGAAAAACTAGTCCATGCATTTGTTAGTTCAAGCCTGGACTATTGTAACTCTTTATTAGCAGGAAGTTCACAAAATGCATTAAAAGTCTACAGTTGGTCCAAAATGCTGCAGCAAGAGTTCTAATGAAACTTAAAAAGAGAGATCATATCTCCCCAATTTTAGCTTCCTTTAATTGTCAAACTTAGAATAGATTTTAAGATTCTTCTTTTGACATATAAAGCCCTCACTAATCAAGCTCCATTGTATATAGGAGATCTGATTACTCCTTATGTCCCTAACAGAGCACTTTGCTCTCAGACTGCAGGTTTACTGGTGGTTCCTAGAATCTCTAAAAGCACAATGGGAAGCAGATCTTATAGTTATCAGGCTCCTCTCCTGTGGAACCAGCTTCCAGCTTTAGTCTTTGAGGCAGACACCCTGTCTAGTTTCAAATCTAGGCTTAAAACCTTCCTGTTTGATAAAGTTTATAGTTAGGAAGAGGTAGAGAAGACAGCCTAATCCGGTTGGGGAGGAACTCAGTCCTGATAGACGGTTTTCCTTTGCTCTACCTTCTTCATGTCTCACTCTATAGTGCTAAGTTATTTAAGTTTTTCTATAGTTATACTGCTATAGGCTTAGACTGCTGGAGGACAATCTGACCACTTCTCTCTCTGCTACTTTCCTCCTTTGTCCAATATGCTTTTGTTTACCGTTATTTCAACCTTGTTAACCTTGTGTTTTCTCTTAGTATTCTTCTCTCCATAGTAACCACACCTGGTCTGGTGTTCTGTTAGCTGAGACAGCTTATTGAAAGAAATGATGGGCTGAGATGCTTCCAGTGACGCTCTACAACTGCTGCTATAAAGTCTTTTTTTTCAGTATCCTGTGTATCTAATTTTGTTTTTTGTCTTTTCAAACCCCCAGTCGGTCATGGCAGATGGCTGCTTGTACTGAGCCTGGCTCTGCTGGAGGTTTCTTCCTGTTAAAGGGGATTTTTTCCTCTCCACTGTCGCTACATGGATGCTCAGTATGAGGGATTGCTGTAAAGTCAACGACCACACAAGCCATTGTTTTGGTCTGCTGATTCCAGAGGAGTGAATGCTGCAAGTCAATGACTCGTTGCAATCTGCTAGGGTTCCTTAGATTGGAAACTTTTTCAAATTGATTTGTTTATGATGTATCTTTTAATTGATTTTGTTGTAAAGTGACTTGAGACATCTGTTGTAAATAGGCCCAATATAAATAAACTGATTCTTGATTCATGCAGTGCACCAATAAGCTATATTTCTGAATATTATTTAAGACTTTGCTCTCTTTTATTATCCAAGCATGCATGACATTTTCTGCTGTCACTTCCTGTTCATCCAGGAGGAGAAAGTACTGCAAGTAAATTACTCGATGCTTGGGCGGGTGTCCGTGGAAATAAACTTTTTAAACTTCTAATTGAGGAGATTAACTGAGATTGGGACTAATCTGGCATCATACGTTTGCGTATAGGTAGCTAATTCAGCCGGGACCCAAGGAAGACAAGATTCACATGTCACTCTGCTGTGCCGCTCAGAATGCTTGATCGTTTTTGAGTTATGGGCAGTACTTTGCGAGCAGAACACAGAAACGAAAAAGCAATGTTCATTTTTTTTCTTTTTGATTATGGCGTATAATGTGCGTTCTTAAAGAACAAAATGCAAATAGGATGATTGATTGCTAATTTTATTTATTAGTCAAATAAACAGCCACATTCGTAAAATGAAAAAGTATATATGAAAATGCTTTTTCATTTGAATTATGGTAACGATTTGCTTACATACACTAATTCTACTTTCAATTGTATCCACTAATTTTGACTGTTTGGTCATAACAGGTGACCTGAATGTGCACATTGATGCAGCCCAAGATAAGCAGTGTAAAGAACGCAAAACTGTCCTTGACATGTTTGGTCTAACTCAGCATGTGAACAAGGCTACACACAACAGAGGATACACTCTGAATATAATAATCTCAAAGGGTGTTGTTATTTTAAATGCGGGGGCTGTGGTTGTCGCTTTGACTGATCATTTTTGTGTTTTCTTTGACCTTTCTGTTACACCTAAGCCAACAGCTGGCCCTACAGTTACTCAGGGAAGACTTATTGATGACAAAACATGGATTCAATTTTTTAAAATGATTAGGTTTGTAATTGCTCTGCGTTCTAATGTTGATGAAATGTTGAACTCTTACACATCAAGTGTCTTGAAGGTTATGGATGGCATTGCTCCTGTCAAGGTTAAAATGGTTAAAAGTACACAAAAGGCACTATGGAGAAAACAGGTCTCGGTCACGGCACAGAAAAGGGAGTGCCTGAGAGCCGAACAGAATTGGCGTAAGTGAGTTCCGTTTTAGCGACTTATGGAGTGAGACGAAACTCTTTTAAATTACCATATAGGGCCCTTCCGAACACTCTCTTATTCTACATTCTGACCCCACAAAGCTTGTTGTGACTGTATCACAGACTGTTATGCCTCCAAAACAGAAAAATACGAATAACCCGGTGGCTACGCAAACAAGGCCTATTCCCCAAGCTGCAAACTCTTCAGCGAGCAGTGGGGCCACCCCGCCGCGAGGTGTGTCCGCTAAGCCCCCAACTCCGTAGAAGGCTGTCGTCGTGTCGAGCATGACCTCTCCGGAGTTTAAGGCTGAGTTACTCGCCGCTCTTCGAGATGAGGTTGTAGGCGTTTTCAAGTCAGAATTGGAGACGGCCATGAAAAATAACTTCACTCAGATAAAGGCAGAGCTACAGAGTGTGAAAAAGTAGCTAAATGCTAACATAGCGGCTGTTCTGTCTGAAGTAAATGCGCTAAAAGTAAGTGTGACTGACATGGAGGGCTCGCCGTAAGCGTGCACTGACGATGTGGTTTTACTACACTAACCCACACACACACACACACACACACACGCACACACACACATTCCCCCCTTTTCTTTTCCCTTGTCTCTATTTTAATTTATTTCATTTCATTTTAATTTCATTTTATTTACTTCATTTTTATTTCCTTTTTTAAATTTATTTTCTTTTTTTTCTTTATAATTATTTATGTATGTCATTTGTCATGTCAATTTTCTGTGCTGTTTTAAAAAAAACGCTCTTGTATGTCCAAGGATGTATACAAACATGTTTAATGCTGAAACCAAGGTATCAGGTAAGCACCCTTGTTAGTCTTGTATACAAACATCAATAAAGATATAAAACAGAGAAATGGCGTAAGTTAAAGCTCCAGGTTTATTTTGAAATCTACAAAGAAAAGTTGTGTGTGTTCAACCAGACTGCATAGATCTAGAGAGAGCTATTTTTCAGCAATCATCAGAAATTGCATAAACAACTCTCGTGTCCTGTTTGCTACAGTAAGCAGATTAACAAACCTTTGAGTGTGGATCCCCTAGGAACTGATTTGTACATTCAATTGTCAGGAGTTTGCAGTATTTTTTAATGAGAAAGTTCAAGGCATTAAAAGTGCAATGGTTTCCACAACAGACATAGCTCCTCTACCCCCAGTTAGACATAGAGCTGACACAGTTCACAACTGTCTCCGGTAAAACAGTTGAATGGCTCATCTGCCGCCTGAGTCCATCTACTTGCTGCCTGGATTGTCATGTAACGTTTAAATGACTCGAGCAGAGGTGGAATTGAATGAAACAATATTTATTTTTGGGGAAGAATAATGAACATAAACATGAAATGGAACATAAACAGCAAACCGGAAATGGAACAACGCGGGACGTAAATAAACAGAGAACATAAGCGGAACGCGGGAATAACAAATGTAAATAAACACAGCAATCTAACACAAAACAAACCAGCTAATGAACATGGGAAGGGGAAATAAACTAACGGACAAAATACCAACAACAAAAATATGAGAGGGGAAGCACAAGATACCGGAGACTACAGAACTGAGACGAAGAAATGAAACCAAACAGAGAGCGGAGGCGGGACAATTAATGTAAACAAACAGACGAGCGAACGAGACGCGGGAAATACTAACGTACAAACACAAACAAACAATAAGACAAACAAGACTAATGATCAGGGGAAAAAAAGGAGACTGCAGGACTGAACCAGGGGAGAAACTTAAATGAAGAACCAGGGGAGAGGACAAAAATGAAGAGCCAGGAACAAAGAACTCAGCAAGCAGGAAAGGAGCCTTACAGGAGATATGGGGCAGGAAACTCTGGAGCGAGACGAGAAGGCGGCAAGAAAGCTACGTGAGAACCTCAGGGTGAACCACTGAAAGGAAATCAGGGAAGGACATCGGGGAACGACAACAGACGATCCAGCGGTGAGTAAAATAATGACAACGGGTGAACCGGGGTTGGATTGGTGGAGAAGATGAGTGGAGAAACAAGCACAGATGAGGGAACACAAACACACGCAAGAAAAAAACAGAGAACAGGGGAGGGGAGGAAAAAGCCAGAGAACATAACCACATAGAAAACACAAATCAATAGCAAAGACAATAATAACAAAACAACTACTACTGAACTAAACAAAGCAAAAACCAAATATAAGTGAAAACGAAAACAAACTGAACCAAACCAAAACACGGATCCTGACATGGATGAGTTACCCACTAGATTCCTAAAGTCTGTGCTTGGCACTTTGTTGCCACAACTTGCATATTTAGTCAACATCTCACTTCAGACTGGATAATTCCCAAAGAACTTGAAAACTGCTGTCATTAAGCCTCTTCTAAAGAAGAGCAGTCTGGTTGCCACAGTACTGAACAACTACCGGCCCATATCAAACCTGCCATTCTTAGGAAAAGTGCTGGAAAAGGTTCTATACCAACAGCTGAGGGACTTTCTCCTGTCTAACAATGTGTTTGATGCTTTCCAGTCAGGCTTTAGGCACCACAGCACTGAGACAGCTCTGATCAAGGTGACAAACGACATCCACCTGAACTTAGATGCAGGCAAAGTCTCTGTCCTAGTTCTGCTGGACCTGACCGCCGCCTTTGATACTTGGGTGGGAATCCCTGGTATGTCTCTCAATTGGTTCAAGTCCTAACTTGAGCACAGGTGTTACTTTGTTCAAATTGGGAACTGCATCTCCGATCGAATGGGTGTGACCTGTGGAGTTCCCCAGTGGTCGATGCTGGGACCCCTTTTATTCAATCTGTACATGCTTCCACTGGGCCAGCTAATACGAAGCCATGATGTGCCCTACCACAACTATGCTGATGAAACTCAGATCTACATGTCGCTGACAGCAGTAGAACATGGGTCTATTGATTTATTGTGTCACTATATTGAACAGTGACAAAAACAGTGAAATCTTTGTCTGTGGCCCACAGAGACAAAGAGAAAGTGTCAGTTACCTTCTGATGCTCTCTCTGGAACCTAAACATCAGGTCAAAAATCTTGGGGTAATACTGGATTCTGAGCTGAACTTCAACAGCCACATTAAATCAGTAACATCAGCAGCCTTTTACCATCTTAAAAACATTGCCAGAATCAGAGGAATAGTCTCTAAAGCAGACCTAAAAAGACTTATCCATGCTTTTATCTCTAGCAGGTTAGACTACTGTAACGGCCTGCTCACTGGGCTTTCTAAACGGGCTTTAAGACAGCTTCAGAACATCCAGAATGCTGCTGCTCGGGTTCTGACCAAAACCAGAAAATATGACCACATTAGTCCAGTGCTCAAGTCTCTTATCTGGCCTACCGTCACTCAAAGAATAGACTTTAAAACAACCTTGCTTGTGTACAAATCTCTTCATGGTTTTGCCCCAAAGTACATATCTGACATGATAGACCTATATGAACCAGCCTGGACTCTGAGATCCTTAGGTAGTGGCCTCCTGCTGATGCCCAGAGTCAGGAAAAAGGGGAGCCTTCATTCCAGTTTTATGCTCCTAAAATCTGGAACAGTCTTCCTGAAGAGGTGAGACAGGTTTCAACTCTGGCGACGTTTTAATCCAGGTTGAAAACAGCCTTATTTAACTGTGCATATAGCAACTGAGAATGTTATTACTATTCTCAATATTTAATTTAACTTTTTTTTCTTTTACATTCAAAGTTGATTTTATTGTTTCATTTTCTGCTCTCTTTTCCTATGTAAAGCACTTTGAATTCTCTTGTACACGAAAATGTGCTATACAAATAAACTTTCCTTTCCTTGTAATGCCATGTTATCTACGTGCACCCCTCTTGCGATAGACGTATTGGGCAACCTTGATGTAAAATATTTTATTAATAATTCCTGAATATTTTTTAAGAAAAACAGAAAAGCAGCCCAGATTTATCCTCTCATGACCCTTTTCCACCTAACTGGTTCAGTGCTGGTTCGGTGCTAGAGCTGGAGTTAGCACCGGTTCTTTGTGTTTCCACTGACCAAACTGGTTCCAATCTGATGCTTAGCTGACCCCAACTCTTTCTTTTTTCCCCCCTTGTCCTGTTCAGTATCATGGCTAGTAGAATGAGTTTCTGGCTACCATAGTTGTGCTTAACAGATTTTCTTTTCCAAGTGAGGCTTTATAGAGCCTCCCTTGATTCCCATACCTTGATCATTTATTGATTACTGGGGTGTTATATACATTGTAAAGCTAAACAGGACTGAGGGGTGGGGGGGGTACACAGAGTGAAAGGGAACATATACACATAACAGTATTTAAACAGAAACAAGTAAACAAACAAACAATAACAAATAACAAACAAAAAAAAGGAAGGAACCAAAAAACTAGCTAATAGATCGCTCCTGAAGCATCCTTGGGAAACTGCGAAATGGCAATGAATAATACCTGTGGAGATATAATTAACAGAAAGGAGAGCAAATACAGCAGTGTATGTGGCAAATAACACATAAATAAATATGAGGCAAAATTGGTGTTATTAATAAACAGATAGGCACAGTTAACGTGTTGTGATCTCTATAGTGTGTGATTGCGCGGTAGCATGCAGAAATTGCAATGCAGGTATTACATGAATTACGCTAAGCCATGGGTACAGAGGGCCACTGTCACCTCCCTCTCAGAGCCCTGAGAGAGCAGAGGAAGCACAAGGTCCAGGACACTGGGACCGCACAAGAGCACAGAGATCGGACAACTCACTGCAGGGACACCACACACCCGCCCAGAGGACTGCAGAGGGGGCCCGGTGTAGAGCCCCCCACGGCCGCGGAGTAAAGCCCTCAGGGTACCAGGAGCAGCAACATACCCGTTCCGCAACGCACCGGCCGCCCAGGCATGGGCCAAGGCCTAAACGGCCGAGCCCCCCAGCACCCAGCAGAGAGCCCGCCCGACACCCGAGAGACATAGGCAACCCCAGACAGCCAGCCGGGGCGTATCAATACAAGCCCCCGTGCCCCCAGCACTGCACCCCAGGGCCCAGTCCGTCCACAGGTGAGTGCAGCAGCAAGCAGTGAGGAAGGGTGAAGAGGGGGCAGGGCACACACAATCAAACTCACTCATTCACTCAAGGTATGGATGGGCTTGGTGGTTGGGGGGACCATCCTCTGGTGCAGCCCAGTGGGTGGCCACCGGGACAAGAAGTGCCCCCACCGACGCAGTCTCCACCGCCCGTAGCAAGCAGATAACCCCCCCCCCACCCCAGATAGCACCCAGGAAACAGGAGCGCAGAAAGACCCTTCCCCTCCCCCCTCTGGCTCAAAATGTTGATGACTAGGATGTAATTAAAATGGTAGGGAAGGGGATGTGGAGGGAAGCATGCCACAGTTTGCAGACAGTGGAGCTCCCCCCCAGCCCCACCCCAACCACAGGGAGCCGTGCAGAACCGGCAACGTGATTCCCGCTCTCCTGCTGCAACACAGCCCCCGCCCCAGACCGCCCTGTGTGTGGTGTGTGATTTGTGGAATACAATAATGACTAATGTGCATTTAAGAATGAGGGTGAGTGGTTCATGGAGTGCGGCAAAGGGCCACTTCAACCCACTCCAGAAACCACACCCCTCCCCCAAAGACCCTAAGTGTGTGGGTGATTGTTGTGGACTTGAGACAAAGAGGAGATGGGAGTAAGATGTGTAAGACCGGGAACAGCGGCGCTGCCCCCGGAGGATGGGACCAGAGGGTCCGAAATGCGCCCCTATCTCCCAGTCGCCACCAGGGGAGAGTAGGGGCAAAAGTCCGCCCGACCCAGGGCAGCTGCTACCGCGCCCCGAGAGCCACAACCAGCCCAGTCGACTAAGAGGTGGCTGGGGAGAAGAAAATATGGGTGGGGGGGGGTACTCACTGCATTCACTCTGGGTGGGAACATGGGCCCAGGACCTCACACCTCCAGCCCCACAGATACCGTCCTGCAAGGAAGAGATGTACACACACCCCCGTCACACCCTCCCCCACCTCCACACTCTTTTGTGGAGTCCTGCAGACCTAACAGAGACCCCAGAGTACACTGCGTAGGCGGAGGCCGGCAGCAACCCACCACCATGCCGGCACGTCCAAGGCCACCTCAACCCCCCGGCCACAGGCGAATCCCACAACCAGGCCCAGGAGACTCCCAGGCGCCAGAGTCCCGGCCCTGCCCCGCAACACCCACCCGGGCAACTCAGGGACCCAGCAAAGGACAGGCAACTGCCGCCCCGGGCCCCACAAAGACCCCATCCACCACCGCACAGCAGCATCACCCACAGGTCACCAATGCAGACCACAGCGCACCAACCGGGAGCTACCCCACCCCTGGACCCAGATGCGTGCCCGCCGCCCCAACACCAGGATCCCCCCACACCCAACTCCAGAGCAACCTAGAGCATTGAGACAATGATCCACCAAGAATCTTATTGTATAAGTTATAGATTTGGTTAAAGGTGTTACAGCATATTAGAGACCAAAAATTGTGATCTGAATCTAACGATAAGTCTTTCTCCCATTTTAGTCTATCTTGGATAATAGTTTGCATATTTTTGAGAGATTGACAAGATCGTCTTCTATTAGTTTTAAAAGTTTAATGTGAGTTAGCTTTGTCAGCTCTGAGGTCCTGGGCAAGATGTTTATTCCCAGGTATTTAATGTTTCCTCACTTCAGCATATTAATTAAAATATACTGAGGACTGCAATTAACTGGCAGACCTATAGATTTTGACCAGTTAATTGAGTGATCAGAAAGTGCAGAGAATTTGTTCATTAGTGCAATAGTATTAGTTAGAGAGACACGTGGATTCTGGAGGAAAAGTAATACATCATCCGAATATAGATTTATCTTATGTTCAATATTTTTGGACTGAATGCCTTTATATCTCTGCTTTCTCTGATGGCACCTGCTAGGGGTTTGATAAATAGTGCAAAGAGTGAAGGGGACAGTGGACACCCTTGTCTGGTGCCTCTCTGAAGACTAAAGGTTGGAGAATTTTGATAATTGGTTTGTACACAAGCATTTGGAGAGCTATACAGAATTCTCATCCAGTTTATAAATGATGAACCAAACCCAAATTTGTCAAATTTTGCAAACATGAATTTCCATTTTACACGATCAAATGCTTTTTTAGTTGTTGTTGTTTATTCTTGTTCCAAAAGTATTTTACGTGTTTCAATACACTGTCAGGCTAACTCATGAGTGCACTGAGGCCATTCTGTTAAAAAATTCCTGTGTGTCATAACACATCATTACAAGGCGGTGGCATAACTTTTACCAGTTCTAATGTCAAGGGTTTGGGGCATGTCCGGAAAAGGGCTAAAGTATTCAATCACTAAAAGTCCTTATCAGCGGACATTGTATACCTTCAAGAAACACACATAAGACTAGGCAGGGAGGGGTTACTGAGATGCAGTTGGACAAATTTTTCAGTCCACCTTTTCAGGTAAAACTCGACGGGTGGCAATTCTGATTCGTAGAACAGTTCCATTTAGACATATTTCTACTGTTACTGACCCAAATGGCAGATTTATATTGGTAAGGGGCTATTTATATTCCTTTTATGTCACACTTTTTAATGTTTATGGTCCTAATTTTGATAACCCAGGCTTCTTTAGAAAAATATTTAATTTGCTTCCTGACCAGGCTGATACACATCTGATTTTTGGAGGGTATTTTAACTGCGTGCTTGACTCCTACTTGGATAGGTCAGCTCAAACAAGACAACCACCCTCCTCCTCGTCTGTGGGTTTGAACACCCTCATTACCTCAACAAATCGGGTTGATGTCTGGAGACTGCAGCATCCGGTGGAGAGAGACTATTCCTTTTTTTCAAATATGCATAAGTCCTATTCAAGAATAGATTATTTTCTACTTGATTCTAAATTAATATCTAATGTAATATCAAATATCATACACTTTTAATCGAGGACCATTCTCCTGTCTCACTGACTCTCGATCTTAACCATAAGAAACAACAATATTTCTGGCAGTTTCACCAATCTCTGCTATCAGAGAAGACTTACTGTAAATTCTTAGACAACAAAATTTCTGAATTTTTAGACAATAAGGATACAAAAGATGTTACAGATTCCCCTCTATGGGAAACCTTTAAAGTTGTGATCAGGGGCCACATTATTTCTTTTGAAAAGTTCCTGAAAAATAAAAGGCGGAAACACCTCCCACGAATCGAGACTGACTTAGCACGCTTAGAATCTAACTACAAGTCCTCTTTCAACCCCTCGATTTTACTAAACATTCTTGTACTAGATCTCTATTTTTAAGTTTCATCAGAACTCTTGCTGCAGCATTTTGGACCAACTGTAGACTTTTAATTGCATTTTGTGAACTTCCTGCTAATAAAGGGTTACAATAGTCCAGTCTTGTACTAAAATATGAATATAACACTATTCTGTACAGGCAGATGCTTGATCAGCTGTTTAAAATTAAACAGAAGCACTTTGAGCTGAGTGATAAGCCCCATAAATTATTAGCTCGTCAGCTGCCGGTTTTACAAGCAAACCGGGCAATACATAAAATTAAGTCCAAGGCAGAGAAAATTCTAATTGAACCAAAAAGCATAAATGATTCCTTTAAGGAATATTATGAACAATTATAAATGTCTAAAGCAAAAGGAAATATATTACACTGGCTCAAAGATCTAAACCTTCCGAATTTGAGTGAAGCCGCATGAGAGGCTCTCAACGCAGACATCACTGTGGAAGAGATTGTTGATGTTATCAAATCATTTCCCAAAGCCAAAGCCCCAGGTCCAGATGGGTTTGGAACTGAGCTCTATAAAAGATATGCCAAGGAGATTGCTCTTCTCCATAGGAGATTCACTCACTCTCTGGATTCTGGTAAATTTCCTCCTAGTGTGTATGAAGCTAATATAACATTACTACATAAAGAAGGCAGGGAGGAGTCAGAGCTTTCTTCATATCGTCCTATTTCATTATTAAATTCTGACATTAAAATATTCGTTAAAGTACTGGCAAATGGGCTAAATAAACATATTTCTTCAATTGTTCAACAGGACCAAACAGGCTTTGTCCCTAAAAGGTTTTCATTTTTTAATATCAGACGGTTATTGAACATTATGTATCATAATTATGACAGTAAATTTAAGGATGCTGTTCTTTGCTTGGATGCTGAATAGGCATTTGACCAATTGGAGTGGCCTTATATCCTAACTGCACTTGAGGAGTTTGGGTTTGGTAGTAAATTTGTGTCTTGGATTAAAACAATGTATGCTCAACCATCTGGCTCTGTCCTCACAAACCAGGACAAGTCAGAGCTCTTTCTACTACAGTGGGGAACCCATCAGGGTTCCCTGCTTAGTCCTCTGCTTTTTGTGGTCCCCTCGCCATTAGAATTAGAAAACACTCCTTAATCAAGAATCAAGAATCAGTTTATTTATATAGCGCCAAATTACAACAGGTGTCGTTTGAAGGCACTTCACAGAAAATCAATTAAAATCAAAGATACATCATAACAAATCAATTTAAAAAAGTTTCCAATCTAAGGAGCCCCAGCAGATTGCATCAAGTCAATGACTTGCAGCATTCACTCCTCTTGAATCAGCTGACCAAAACAATGGCTTGTGTTGTCGTTGACTTTACAGCAATCCCACATACTGAGCATGCATGTAGCGACAGTCTAGAGGAAGAACTCCCCTTTAACAGGAAGAAACCTCCAGCAGAACCAGGCTCAGTACAAGCAGCCACCTGCCACGACCGACTGGGGGTTTGAAAAGACAGAAAACTAAATTAGAAGCACAGGATACTGAAATAATAGAGTTTATAGCAGCAGTTGTAGAGTGTCACTGGAAGCATATCAGCCCATGTTGTCATCCAAGAAGCTGTCTTAGCTAACAGAGTGCCAGCCCAGGTGTGGTTACCATGGAGAGAAGAACACTAAGAGAAAGCAAAAGGTTAACAAGGTTGAAATAACGGTAACTAAAGCAGATTGGACAAAGGAAGAAAGTAACAGAGAGAGAAGTTGTCAGATTGTCCTGTAGCAGTCTAAGCCTATAGCAGCATAACTTTAGAAAAACTTAAATAACTTAACCCATTAGAGTGAGACATGAAGAAGGTAGAGCAAAGGAGAACCGTCTGTCAAGACTGAGTTCCTCCCCAACTGGATTAGGCTGTCTTCTCTACCTCTTCCTAAC
>JAVLVB010001040.1:19082-41057 GCA_032876305.1 Orestias chungarensis | reverse complement strand
TAGTTTGGTTCTGTTTTCTTCCTGTGTCTCGTCACTCCGCCTTCATTCACAGCTGTCAGCAATATTCACTTATCTTCTCCACCAATCACACCCCGGTTCCACACTACTTAAGCCACCTGCAGTCATACACTCACCGCTGGATCGTCTGTTTGTTCCCCGTTGCTCCTAGCCTTGTCTGCTCATCTCTCCGCGTATTCCTTGTTGCTTCTACCCTTGCCTCCTCGTCTTTCCCCGTTTGTCCTCATTGCCTCTAGCCTTGCCTCCTCGTCTTTCCCCGTTTGTCCTCATTGCCTCTAGCCTTGCCTCCTCGTCTTTCCCCCGTTAGTCCTCATTGCCTCTAGCCTTTCCTCCTCGTCTTTCCCCGTTAGTCCTCATTGCCTCAAGCCTGGCCTTGCCTCGTCTCTCCCCGTTATCCCTCATTACCTCTAGCCCTGCCTCCTGCATCATCTCCCTCTGGTTATTCCCTGTTGTCCTTCCTGAGTTCCTCCTCTGATGTCCCTCGCCTCTCTCTCTTAGTTTCTCAGTCCCTATGTCTCTGCTAAGTCTCTTGCTCTAGCTCTTAGTCCTGGCTCGTCACCTCGGTTCCTTTGTCTCCTTCCGTGTTCCTTGTGTGTCCAAGTTTCTTAGTTCCCGGTTCCTGTGTACCCCCCCCCCCGTGATCGTTATTGTTATTATTTTGTATTCTGTTAGTTTAGTTCTTTCTTCCCGTGTTCCGTGTTAGTGTTTGTTTATTTTATTAGTGTCTTTGTGTTGTGTTACATTTAGTTCCGGCGTTTATTGTTTCCCTGCTTGTTGTCATTTTTGGTTCCGCCTCCGCGCCCTTTGTTTACGTCTCGCGTTGTTCCGTTGCCTGTTGTCTGTTGTTCCCTGTGTGGTTCCTTTCGTGTTCTGTTCACTCATCATTCCTTCAATAAATTATTTATCACTCAACTCCACCTCTGCTCGAGTCATTAGAACCTTTCCTAACACCAGCTCTCTTTTACTTCCTTGACTTTCTGTTTTTCTCCCATCTCCTCGTTTTAGTTCTCCACTTTCTTTACCTCTTCTTCTGCCATTTTGTACAGGTGTCCAATCCTCAAATTTCATTTCATTCTCATCATCTCCTACCTTAGTTACCATTCTGACCCATTCACATTCCATTTCACGCCAACCGTCCAGTCCGTAATCCAAAAATCGTCATCAAAAAAAGGTTTCCTTGGTCAAAAACGAAAGTTACCACTGTAACTACGGTTCTATGAATCCCGGATGACCGCCAGAGGCGGTGCTTCAAGCACTGAATGATCATTCTTGCGCATGCTCAGGTCGAGTACTAATGACAACAAAGTCAGCTGTGACCTGCCGGGGACCCACGTGACTCTATATAGTCACATGGCACCCGGCGTTCAATCCCTTTGTTCTTCTCGCACGTAGGTGTGTTGAGCCATATTCACCCTGTAAAACCGAGTAAAGGTACAAGGTGACTTCAGGGAGGCCGGACGGCCTATAACTTCCAACGGCATCCCAGTCATGGCAACAAACGAGGTCGACATGCCCCTCGCAGAGTGGCACTTCACTCCTACCTGCAGTGGCCGGTCCTGTAAGGCATAAGCTTTAGAGATCAAATCCACAACCCAGTTTGCAAGTCGCTGCTTAGAAAGTGCCTGGCCTTTCCCTGAGCCAGCGTAGCAAACAAAAAGGCTATTTTTCTGTCAAAAGGATGTAGTGGCATCGATATACGCCTTAAGGGCACGAACAGGGCACAGGGGTTCAGAGGAGGAACCGGTGTCAAACCGGGCAAGATGGAGAGGCTGGGTACTGCCTGCCGCCCGTGACACCTTAGGAATAAATTTTACATAAGGCCACAGTGTAACACCTGAGCCATCAGGATTCCACCGGCAGCAGGGCTCGGCTATCGAGAGAGCCTGCGATTCCCCCACACGCTTTGCAGAAAACATCGGCAAAAGGAAAGCCGCAGATGCCAAGGGCTCAAATGGGAGGGACCGAAGAGCCTCAAGCACCAGAGAAAGGTCCCAAGCCGGTGCTACAGGGCGGTTAGGTGGGTGCAAACGCCGAGCACCTCTCAAAAACAGTGCAACTCCTGGTCAGGCCCACCGAACAACCATTCAGCCCGACATGCCAACAGGAAATGGCAGCCACATGAACTTTTAAGGTAGATGGAGACCGCCCCTGATCCAGTAAAGCCTGCAGGAAGGTCAGTATGTCAGAGACTGAACACCGGACCGGGTCCCGCCCTTCATCACGGCACAAGGTCGCAAAGGCCGCCCATTTGCTAGCATAAACAGCCTGTGTGGACAGCACCCATGCACTTGCCATTAAATGCCCTACTGACCCAATGTATCTGGAAAAGTGGACCCCGGCCTTGCAGGGGCCAAATCCAGAGCTGGAGCCGGTCTGGGTAGGGGTGAAAGATCCGATCCCCCCATCTGGGAAAGAAGATCCCTCCTGGAGGGGAGACACAACGGGCGAGCAGGAGCTGAGCTCGCGCATTAGTGGAAACTAAGTCCTCGCTGGCCAGAAGGGGGCCACCAGCAGAACCCTGTGCCCCTCCTGACGAACCCTCAGGAGACTCTGAAAAAGTATGATGAATGGTGGAAAGGCATAAAGGAGGGTCCGGGGCCAGTCTTGTGCCAGCGCATCGTGGCCCAGAGGGCTGCTGTTGTCCAACGAGAACCAAAGGGGACAGGGAAATTCGTCCCTTGAGGCAAAGCGGTCCACATCCGCCCTGCCGAAAACCTTCCGGATGGACTTCACAACCTCTTGGTGAAGCTTCCATTCCCCAGGAAATGGCTTCTGGTACGAACAGAAGATCCACCGGCCTGTTCTGTGGCCCGGGGATGTAGGATGCTCTGAGGCTGGCCAAGCATGGAGCTGCCCAGGTCAGAAGCCGTTGAGTCAAGCACAACAGTTTCCTTGATCTGGTCCCCCCTTGGTGGTTGGTGTGAAAAACCACAGTGGTGTTGTCGGACCTCACCAGCACATGCTTCCCCCATAAGCTTGGAAGAAAGCTCCGAAGAGCCAGAAGCATGGCCTGTAATTCCAGGACATTGATGTGTTCCCTGGTCTGCTGCTGGGACCACGTCCCCTGTGCCATTTGACCTCGCCAGTTTGCACCCCAGCCCGTGGAGGATGCATCCGTAAACACAACTTCCCGACGACACGGGAGGGAACCGAGCGGGACCCCTGTCGTCATAAACAACCTCACCCTCCATTGAGAAAGAGACTGAAGACACTGAGGCTCCCCCTGAAGCCGTCTGAGACGACGAGTGTTCCTTGCAGAGTCCAGATTCAAGCCGTTCAACCACATCTGGAGGGGCCGCAATGACAGCAGCCCCGGGGCACTACGACGGATGCAGCTGTAAGCATGCCCAGAAGTCGAAGATACCGCACAAAAGGCAGTGCCATGCCACGCCTGAATAATGGAAGCATGCTCAATATACCGTTGACCCGCTGGGGTGACGGGCAAGCAGTCACCGAGATAGAATTCATGGCCACGCCCAGTAAGAAAGTCTCCTGTGAGGGAGTCAGACTGCTTTTCTCCATGTTCACCTGCAAGCCCAAGCATCCCACATGATGAAGCACCAACCGAGTATCTCGAGTCGCCTGGTGCCGTGTCGTGGCACAAATGAGCCAGTCGTCCAGATACGGGAGGATCCTCAATCCTTGTCTCTGCAGAGGAGAGAGGGCCGCTGCGACACATCGGGTGAACACCCTGGGAGACAGTGAAAGTCTGAGATCCTGAATTAGAAGTGCCTCCCTTGAAAAGCAAAACGAAGAAACCGCCAATGGGGGGGGAGCGATTGGAACATGAAAATAAGCATCCTTGAGATCTATGGAAGTTAACCAATCGCCTGGGGATATCACCTGGAATACTTCCTCTGTGGTCAGCATACGAAAGGGCATGACCTTCAAGTACACATTTAGGTCCCTGAGGTCCAAGATTGGACGTGGATCACAGTCATCCTGACTCGGTCAGGGATGGGTGGCCGGCGGCGGAATTGAAGATGGTATCCCTGGGACAGGGGGGAGAGCGTGAGCCCAAGCTCCCTCGTCATGAGAGCAAAGGCCTGCAGAGATGCATCCACCAGGCCTTGAATGGGGTGGTCCAGCGGAATAGAGTCCAAAGAGGAAGACAGGACCAGCATAAGATGGGAGAGAGAGTTCCCAATCCCAAAGTCATAGGCCTTGCAGAGAAGGTCATCAGTAATACGGGACTGAGGCCATGGACAACGGGCATTAGGCCGCAAAGCCTCATCAGAGGAAACAATAAGAGAGGCGATGCCCGGTTCCACCGCTGGCATCTGCCCCAAGCCAACCCTGGGTGCCTCCTGCATGGCCGGCAGCACCCTGCCATCCGTTGTCAGACGTGAAAGTCCTTTGGTGTCTGACCAGCAGCCATTTAGTGTTGGCATAACGCAACAGTTGGGACAAGCGTTATCCGACAGAGCCTCCTGGAGATGCTCCACACCAAGACAGGTGGGACATAAGTCATGCCCATGTCGGGCTGAAGCAGAGCCAGACAGGTTGAGCAGCATAAATTATCCAGCATCTTACTGCTGAAAGGCGTAATTAATCCCCCACCAACAAGAAGTCAACACGGGCAGAAAATGCCACTGGCGACTCCGTCGTAGGAAAAAACCCCGCAGAGGCTTATGAACTCAGTGCGAGCAGAAACGCCACCGGTGAGTCACAACGATTATTGCTGCAAATCAAAGCGAACAGCAAACTGCCGCCGAAAAAGAAAAACACTTACCAGTCGTCGCAACGGCAACCGCAGATTTGGTAAAGGCGAAAAACAGCCTGTGCTGCCCCTGGAGGGCGAGACTTACCCGCAGCTCCGACCAACGCGGTCACAGGGCTACTAGCAACAAGCAGCCTGGAAAACAGTGGTACACACCGAAGCAACCAGCTTCAGAGACCACAAGCCCGTACTCAACACACCTACGCGCGAGAAGAACAAAGGGATTGAACGCCGGGTGCCATGTGACTATATTGAGTCACGTGGGTCCCGGCAGGTCACAGGTGACTTTGTTGTCATTAGTACTCGACCTGAGCATGCGCAAGAATGATCATTCAGTTCTTGAAGCACCGCCTCTGGCGGTCAGTAGGGATGAAATAGAACCATCAATTCCGTTTTTCCAATTTTGCTGCACTTCCTGGTCTGCGCCTCGCTCCACGGAGCGAGAGAAAAACCTCTCCTGTCGCTGTACACATAAACACGAATAACATGGACAGTGCTTCCGGTTGTACCTTCCGAAACCACAGTGGAAACAACATCCCCCGTAATATAGTTCCTACATGTTTCTGTCATTTATTTGGACTCTGGAGTCTATTTCAGTGTAGAGTTTCACAGCATCAGTTTATATGGTTTCTATGTCATTAAAGTCTGAAAATAAAATCAACACCTTTTAACAATAATTGCACATTTTTATTTTACACAAACATGTTTTTCTCTCACACATAAAACTCACCAACCGTAAGACATGGTCAAATGCAAACAGGGGCTTCCAGGTAAAAATCTGACATAAAATACACATTAATAAACAAATGAAAAAATACAGCAAATACTATGAGAGTAATATAAAAAATATTGTACATATAAAATCGCTCTCACCGTATTATTTATAAATGTAGGGTTGGGTTTCACACCAGACTATAGTTAATAATTTATATTTGAGGCATCAAGGCTTTAAAGACAAAAATAAAAATAAGGTCAAAGGCTAAACTTGTTAATGTTGAGCCACAATTCATGCAGAGCATGGAGGCATAAAAAAGAAAACCTTTCAAATAATCTAATTCTGTTTATACTGGAAAGTTCTCAGACTTTAAGATTCAGTAGACTAACGCTGCGTTCACACCAAACTAGTCTGGAGCGTCTAAAACGCATCTAATTCTTCAAGTTGGACATGTTTAGTGGGCACTTTTTACAGTCAGATGCTTCAAACGCGCATCAAGCGTCCCCACTTCCTGTCTTCTCTGGTCGGACTTCCTGTATCTTCATCTGTCTTTTGTACCATGGTGGATGAAACTGAGGGAGCGACTCGTGTTTCTCTAATAAACCAAGAGAGCGTGGTTGTCGGCTGCCTCGGCGCCATATCTGTAACTAGGGGAAAAATCCAGCAGCATTCAGAGTAATAAATAAACTATAAATCTATCCTCCATTATCACTTCAGAATCTTCAGCCCCGTTGGAAAGTCGTCACTACGTCGCATAGAAGGAGCTCTCTGATTGGTTGCCAGCGCCCAGCGGCCAAAGTTCAGTTTTCCCAACAAGAGAGGTTGGAGCGTTTTGGGGGGGGATTTACATACAAATTAAAAAAACAGCGCCTATTTTATACTATTTAAATAATTTTATTGTATATTTTGTGTTTTAAGGATGAAGTTTGTTTTAATTAAATTTACATTTCAACTATAACCCATTTTAGTTTGTCTTGCATAACTGCAATAAGCCACTCTGGTAGTGTGAAGTTCTCCCCAAGCAAAACAGTCATATATCTTCTCCCCTTGTGTTTATATTATTATCTCACCCCATAAATACATCATACATATACATTTATGTGTGTGTGTATATATATGTAGATTTCAAAGGGGTCCTGTCCTTCCCCAGCCCCCCTTCTAGCTCCGCCTCTGCTAAGAGAGACTGGGAGATTGGCGGCTAACGCAAAGCTAGCGTACAGTGCACATGTAAACGACTTTACGTGCAAACTGGACGCTGTTGTGTTTGGTGTGAACGCAGCATCAAACACGTGTTAAACAGGCTTGTAACCGCGGTTATTCCACACTAATGTCCATCACTCCTGGTTTGCTCCTCAGGGCTGGGAGCCATAAAACGGGTCGTCTGTAAGAGGAAAGAGAACCAAGAGTTAGAAATGAGTTTTGAACGGAGCAGAGGCTGAACTCTCATCATCAGCTCACCTGGCTGCTGGGGGCCACAGCCTCCACTGCTGTCACACTGGCCCCGAGGTCCAATCTCTCCCTGCTGACCTGTAGGCCCAGGGACCCCTGCTGGTCCTGCTTTGCCGTCATTTCCTTTGGGGCCCGGGCCCCCCAGCTTGGACTCCCCTGGAGGACCTGTCGCACAGAAAGCTCAGCACTCAGGTATCCTGCTAAACATCAGGCGAGTGGACAAACTCAGGCGCTCATGGAGACTTACCTGCCAACCCTTTGACCCCCGAGGGCCCCTGGACGTTAGTCCCAGGACTTCCTTTTTGTCCAGGAAGTCCTGTCCGTCCTGCAGAGACGTCAGACGCAGCTGAGCTTTGTTAGCTCTGAGGACAACCTTAACAGATCAAAGCTTACCCTGTTCTCCTGGATACCCAGACCTCCCCGGTCTCCCTGTCAGGCCGGAGTCCCCCTGGCTGCCCCTGGCCCCTTGTGGGCCCCTGGCCCCTGGTATACCGGGCTCACCTGGGGGCCCCACTGGCTCCTCAATGGGAACAGGCTTCCGGCTGATGTGATGGATGTAGGAGTCGAGCTTCAACACCTCGTCTGTAAAACAGCAAAGCAGCGTCATGGTGATGCAGCCGCGCATGCGTGAGGCCGCGCTGTTGCTAACACTCACTGTGCACGAGCTGTTCACAAGCCTGGGTGACCAGCTGATAGATCATTGCCATAGACTGAGGTTCACCCTGTAAAATATCACATTAGCAAGTTAGCATCCAGTCATCCAACAGAGGAGCAGCGACTCCCACAGGAAACGTCTCTGGTTGTTTACGTCTGTATTCTTGTTCTTCCTGTCACTACCCTGAGCTCGCTACCAAAGATGAGGGAAGGAACAGGAACCAGGATCAAATGCTGAACTGAGAGCTTCATCTTTTGGTTCTGAGGAGTTTGAGTTCCGTACAAAATTAGACCCTGTAATAGAGACTGCGCCTTATAATGGAGAAAATATGGTGAATTATTAAAAACGGATCATTTTAAAACCCCATTAAAGAGTTTTTGCTGCAACATTTGAATGTTTTTACATCTAAATGTTTGAAGCTTTATTAGGACATTTATGTATAAAACCATCGATTCACCTGAAACGTGTTTGAACCCGTGTTCATTACGGTGAAACCAGAACACTTACCTCGAGTCACCTGGACTTCGAGGAGCGAAAGTAATAAAATGTTCATATTATTGGACTTACCTGGTCTGGGGGAGCGGTTCCTAAAGTGTGTGTGTGTTATTTTAAATGTTTTTTAAATAATGAAATTAAATAATTACATGTACATTTTTATTAAATACAATAAATAATGAATACGTTTAGTTAATTTACCGTGTAAACCGTCATTCTAGAAAATCGTAATTCTGGCATCACAGGGAATCCAGCAAAATCAAGGAAACGGTGCAGAATATACAGGGGTGTTCATATTTCTTAAAAAGATGCATAATCACCACATAAATATCATCTAAGCACAGAAATCACAGAATTATGTAAATTCTCCTGATTTGACAGCAGAAATGTGAAATAATTGAATTTTTCTAAATAACTGGCTCAGCTATGCTGCTATGTTATGTCATTTTTGCTGTTTACTAGATGTGGGAGAAGCAGGTTTATTCTCCTACATTTGGAAACAACAATTCACAAGTTTTTCAAACTTTTCCACATATTTTCCCACTTTCCTATATTTTCATGTCAGAAATCAGGACAAAATGTTCCAGAATTCACCACAGAATCAAGGATTCCTGCCTGTGTTTTTGTGGGGGCTGATTATTTACTCTCTAATAAATTAGAAAAATGTAATTATATGTATTTTCAGTCTCTAACAATGTTATTTTTAAGGCTACAGGCTGAAACGTGTGTCATCTTCCCCGAGTCTAGGAGGTAAATTAATAAACAAAACAGCTGCTAGTCCCTGGTACCCACCTTCTCACCAAGCTCCCCTTTACTTCCTGGAAGACCCTGAGAAAGAAACGAACACGACAGTAAACCAATAGATGATTGCAGGTGAACACACACACACACAGGTGAACACACACATAGGTGAACACACACAGGCCCCCCTCATGTTTGTTTCTCAGCTCTTACTGTTGGTCCAACAAGGCCAGACGGACCTCTCTCCCCAGCTGGTCCTGGGTATCCCTGAAGTCCTTGGAAACCCTGAACCAGAAAATATTCAAACCAGAACATATTTAAATTAGAACAGGTTATTAGTGCCGGACATGAATTAAAGAGTAAAAAAGCAGCTTGGATTTTAGCAGTAGGGCTGCTACTAGCCAATATTTTCATAATTGATTATTTTTACATTTAATCGCTTTTCATTATTAATTTTATTTAGCATTTAGTTTATATAATCTATTAAAAATAATTTTCATTAAGAAAAAGGAAAACACTAGAGAATTGTGTCGTTCACTGTAATTTATTTAAGTTTAAATGAACAAATGAGCTCAGTGTAAAATATTTGTACATTTTTAGGCATAAAATAACTTTTTTTAACCTGCTCTGCTCTGGGAACTCTTTTAACCCAAACTATCACAAATGTACAGACAGGAGAGACCTACCCTGGATCCTGTGAGGCCAGGGGCCCCGATGTTTCCTTCCACACCTCTGATACCCTGAGATACAAACATTGTTAGAGAGAGATGAGGACTGAGGGGACCCTGTTGTTCTTCTCTGGGATCCTCAGTTCACCTTTGGCCCTGGGATCCCCTCTTCGCCCTTTAGACCAGGTGCTCCAGGTAAACCCTGTAGGAACGTAAAGATCACAAATGTTAGAAAAAGACCTTTAAGTGAATATTCAGTCAACTGTGAGAAACTTCACTGAATAGAGCAAATATGTTTCTCCAAACTCTGCAGAGACGCATGCAGTTCATGTTAGTGAGGCTTATTTGTAAAGTGAACTTTGCTCCGTTCTAACACACATGAACACGACCTACTGCAATTATTAATGTTGTTTTACCTTAGACAAAAACATTCGGAATCATTTCTACCTAAAATTGATTTTGTATCTTTTTTGTCATTTTAATCAAATACCAAAATGAGCAAATATTTACTGTCTGACATCTTTCTAAAATCTGGAATCAGATCTTATGATCAGTTACTCAGTATTAATGCACCAAAAAATATTCATTGGTATTAATTCTTATTAATAGCATTCATTAGTATTAATAAATAATTAGTATTAATTCTCCAACAATACTCTCTGGTTAGGCTGTTTACTCAAGCTTGAGTTAAAAGTTAGTTTAAACACTTAGTTTTTTATTATTACTATATTTTGAGATTGTTTTTGTTTAGTTTGAATGTTTAGTGAAAACTGAACTTTACCAAAATATGAAGTCAATGCTTATAAATGTTTTTGTAATTTAATAATTGTATCAAGTCCTCAGTCCTGTCATACAGTTGTTTTATAACAGCTGTTATGTTTTCTGATGGTACTGAAGACAATGTTGAGATTAACCATAAAAACAATATTGTGATGATTAACAAATAGATTCTCTCTGAAGATGAAAGTCCGGCTGAATATATCGACTTATTTGAATAAACAAATAAAAATGAACCTCTGCAGTGATTAATAAGCTTTTACAGACACGGTGGTTTCTACTCACCTGCACTCCTGGTCGACCAGGATCTCCTTTCTCCCCCCTCGCTCCTGGTGGCCCCTAATGGAGACAAACAATTAAAAAATATGAAAAGAGGTTTTATCTTTCTAAATTGAATTATAGGACTTTAATTCGCAACAATGACGGGAGAATAAAAAGTGGAACTCACCATTTTGCCTTGGACTGTGATGCCCCGGGGCCCAACGCTGCCCACGGGGCCGAGACCCCCCTCAGATCCAGGCTTTCCTGGGGGACCCACCTCCCCCTGACGAGGCCGGCATAAAGAGGAAGGTCATTTTTTTCTTGTAGGAGTTCACATTTACCATTTATTTAAGAAAACAACTTACAAGATAAAACCTTAATAAGTGTTTTTGTCTATTTTCCAGAGCAAATATCCTGAAATACAACAAAACCAAGTTACAAGTGATTTTACAGCAAGTTATAGTTGCATGTTTTAATTATCCTTGATATTTATAATTATAAAAAATTACTATTACCACTGCAGATGTTTTCACTTCAAAAATCTGCCAACGGCACTAGTGCTTTATATCAATAAGCTCAGCTCTTATATCTCGGTTACTTTTGTCTTATTTCAACTGTACTAAGATATTTGCACTAGGTAATATACACAAATACAAGATTTTATATTTCTGCAGGGTCTGAATCAACAGAAACACTGACAGGAAAAGGAAGAAGGTGTGGGTTCTTACTCATATGCAGTCATGATGAAATAAACAAAAACATAAATAAAACAAAGTACTAATAAATGACATGAACATCAGTGTTGGTGTCTGGCTTTACTGGGAGATGTTAGACGTGAGAAGGGAGAGAGTTTAAAGTGATCAAATACGAAGTGAGGAGAGGATGAAATGAACAGGTTAAAGGTTTGTGCACTCGCCTAATTTCATGTCACTATGACGTCTGAGTTTTTACGACCAACCTTTAACCTTTAGGCCCTTCTTAGCTTAAAAGATGCCAATCAAAAGAATACCACAGACAACTAAATCAATTTACACCGAGGGCAGAATTGCAACAAAAGACACCCAAATGTGACTGAAGAAGTCGCATCGTTTCATGAAAACTTTGTTACATAATAAAGACCTTCTATTCCCAGGTATCAGCTCTCTTTAAAAGCCAAGAATGGGACCCAGATCAGCTCCAGTCAGTCTCCATCACAGGGCCTCTGGTTCTCTAAACTAACACAGTGGTTTTTTTACACTGTTCAAAGTAAAAAATGATTTAAAATCAGACCCTCACAAACTCAGTGACAATACAAAGAAGCACAAACACTTGAGGCCGGGAATCAAACCCAAGACCTTCTGGCTGCAAGGCAGCAATGCAGCCGACTAGGTTTGGGAATTTTTCGCTCATTATAATTATAAAAGACAAAACTGCAGCACAGTTTGGAAGTAAGTCATCAGATTTGGACATTTATTTAGACATTTGAATTTCAAACAGTGACATTTTAAGCCCTGAATCAACGTGAATTTTTTAAATCTAAAATAAACTCTTCAATTTTTGGAAGATTATTTTTATCTTTTATATTCAGTGTTTTAAATTACAAATTTAAAAATGCGAAGTTAAAAATTTCAGGAAAAAAACACAAAGAATCTGATTCACAAATTCAACGAGTTAAACTTGGCGGTTAAAATTTGGTGTTCAAGTTTAACATCCAAGCCTCTAGGACCTTCCAGGATTACATCAAACCACGAAGCAAACGTTAGCTACGCATTCTAGCTACTGATTCAGGAAAAGGCTAAAGGGCCATTCCACCTATTTCTTCGTTCCCTTCAGCACATTTAATCTTCTCTAGATAAAAAACTACAAACCAAAGACACTTCAAATCTGGACTGGATCATTATAACTAATATAACTAATCTAAGAATATTTAAAACGAGGTTTGTGATTTGTGAACCCTTTCTCTGATTTGTAAATCAGTTTCACAAATCCTGGTAAATTTATAAACTTCAATATCTAATGGAACAGATTTACTCCATACGGCTAAAACCACTTAATAGCAGAGACATTTGAAATGCCCTGATCTTTTTAATCTCACCTTTTGGCCTTCTTCTCCCTTATCGCCTTTCTCTCCCCGAGGACCTGGTCGTCCCTGTGAGAGAATATAGAAATCTAAAGTTAACATTAAGTAATGATGCCTTGGTATTAACTATGGTGTGAATGTGGGGACATGCCATTGGTCCAGGGGGGCCTGCAGCTCCAGGGATGTTAGAGGAACAGGTACATGAGTACGTCGGAGCAGGACAGCTCTCCTCATCCCTCTGAGACACAATAGACAACAGTAATAGGTTAACTAGTGACGCCAGGAACCAGGAGGCGCTTAAATACATCTACCTCTTATTTATAATAAACATTTTAGATATGTGTCATAATAGCTTATGTTAAAATAAATGCTTCCACCAACACAAAACCACAGGCTGAACATGGCAGAAGCACTGACCACTGCAGGCAGGTCACAGCAGGAGTCCACTGAGGCCCATGTAGTGTTACAGACGATCTCAAAGGACCGCAGCTGGAACTGGAGACAAAGAAATAGGATCATTCATATTTCAGCAGCTGCGTTAATGTCAGAGAGGCAGCAGAAGTACCAGGGCTGAGCCGCTCTTCGGTCCTCTGGTTTTCACCAGTTTTCCCAGCATCTCGAACCCATCGGTGGGCAGGGACCCCAGGGGACGGGCTGGTCTTTCACCAACAAGTTCACAGTCCACAGAAAGGGAGACGCTCACCTGACTCACAGACAGGTGAACCTGCCGGGACCAAAGAAAACACAGATACCACTAATGATGATGGGAGACGGCATCCAAGCTTATTACTGAACCTTCAGCATGTAAAACTATTTATCTAACTAGTTATCTGTAATTTATGTGTGTAACTTCAGAAAAAGAGTAAAGTCTGCTCTTCTCACAGCAAACATCAGCATGAGTAGGTGGAGGTAAATGAAGAGCGTTACCTCTAAATCAATCAAACCTGAAATGCTTTATTTCAATTAAATGTTGTTGGAGTATCTCATCTAACTCAGGAGTTGTTGTAGATGCTGATGGCTCCTCCTGTAGCGGTCTGTTTTACAGCTCAGCTAGAGAAGCCTCTGACTGAACAGACTCTGTTTTCCAGTAACAGTCTCATGAAGACGATGTTCAGGGTTGTGTATGATTTTCTTGATTTTATGTAAAATCCTTCTTTCCATCATCGTCTCCAGAGATTCCACATTTGTCCCCAGAACAGACCCAGCCTTCTTTATCTGGTTGTTGAGCCTTTTTAGGTCCCTGGTTCTGACGCTGCTGCCCCAACAGATGATGGCAGAGGAGATGACACTCTCAACAACAGACTTATAGAAGATCTGCTGCATCTTGCTGCAAACCTTGAAGGATTTTAGCTTCCTCAGGAAGTAAAGTCGGCTCTGTCTCTTCTTGTAGACGCTTCTCTGTTGATTCTCCAGTCCTGTCTGTTGTCCAGGGGTATTTGTATTCCCCAACCATCTCTACTTCGTCTCCCATGATGGAAATAGGGGTTGATCTGACCCTGTTTCTCTTGAAATCTACAATAATCTCTTTTGTTTTGTTCACAGTCAAGATATGAATATCAATAATAAATACGTTTGATTCTTTTATGCAATAACTGGAGCCAAACATGAGCAGTTTTGTTTGCTGCTAATTAAAAGTGAACATTAATCCAGCCTTATCCAGTAGCTGGGCGGGTTTTTAGCTCACCTTGTGGAAGCTCCCATAGAAAATCTTTTGGACCTGAGGCTGGTCAAAGGTGAGCTCCTGCACTTCTCCCCTGTAGTCCAGACTGAAGTACATCAGATGTTTGCTAGAAGCTGAGAAACACATAAAATGCTCATTTTCTCTCATCAATCATAAGTAAGGATGCACCATATATCCACATCAAGTCGGCCGATGTTGATATTTTTAAACATACCGATATGTAGGATATGTTAAACTATTAAAACTGGTCCCATATAAGAACAGGATATTCATTTTGGGTTATCTGGTGTGGTTGTTTTATTTGTTTTTGGTTCTCAAAAGGATAGAGAGGTAATTCCAATACTGGTAACTACTGGTTATCAGCAACAACTTATCAGATATCGGCTCAAGTTTTTATATCAGTTTTATTTTATATCAAAAGAGACGTCCCAGTACAAGCCGAACTAAATCAGCTAGAGATCAAATTCAGGCATTTTTAAAGCATAGCTATCTGAATCTGTCTAAGTTCAACTTCTGATCTGGGTTTGCATAAGAATCGACAATTTTTCACCCGATCATGATCTATTCTGTCAATGCGAGGAACACATAGGACTACAGCTGAATCATTGGTCATTAAATGTGAAAGCAGGAGAACAAGCTCTTTCTTGAGGGTTGTAAGCAAGCATAAAGCAGATTTAACACTGAAAGATACTGTAATGCCAAAAGCATGTTGGAGCAGGGACATGTTGAAAAGTTGCAGGACTCCAGACCTCGAGGCCTGGACTTGACCCTGGTTTACTAGAGGTAGAGTGAGTTCACCGTGGAGGGGCAGGAATGACTAGTAAAGAATGCCGGCCTCAACCTAACAGTCATACATCAAGGCAAGGACAGAAAGTCGGGCCATCCAACACAAGCCTCTGAGCTCACAATCATCCTTTTGGAGGGAACTTCTTAAAAAACACTCCTTATGTTTCTGAATCATGCAAACATGAAGAAAAGAAGGGCGGTACCTTTGGCAAGACAGCATTTGTTATCAGTAGAGATATTGGTGATAGGGATAAAGGATATTTTCCATCATGGACCATTTTTAATGGCTTCAGAGCTCCAAATCTTTCTTTAGCAGCTCAGGGTATATAGCAGCATCTATATTGACAACCGGCTTCCAAACGCCTCCCATCATCTACATCTGGATGTAATAATGTATTTACAGAAATACTAAGAGAGCTTCTGCTTTGGAAGATGCAGATCTTCTGCAGCATCACTCACCATCAACCACAACTCCCATCTTTGGCTGGAAGTCGTTGTCGGTGAGCTGCCAGAGAGCAAAGGCCTCTCTGGGCGTATCCTGCAGCAGACGGAACGTGATGCTGATGGTGTGCTCTGGAGAGAAACCTGCAGGGTGAATAAACCTGAGAACAGTGGAGGAAAAAGAGAACACTGCAAGTTTTAGGGAAGAAATAATTTCATTATATAAACATAAAACAGAAAAGACTCCAAGGCCAAATGAGAAAAACAACAAGGAAATAAGGAAGTCTCACTTGGTGCTCTGGGTCAGCTGCACATCCTTGTACAAGGTGTAGGTGGGGAGCGTGTTGAAGACGAACGGCTCGGCTGCCACACCCTCCACCGATGAGTGAGCTCTCGGTGTCAGACCAAAAGCTTCCATCATATCAAAACCTGAACCGGAGTACAAGCAAAACCTTCATAATCTATACAAGACTTACTGGGATGTAGAGGGTCAACCTTACTGTTTACATGGAAGTGTTTGTGGAGACAGCCAGTCTCACCTTTAACAATGCTGTTCTGGATGGTGACCTCAGGACAGACTGCAACACAAGAGGGCAGCGTTGAGACATGACAGGACAGTTTCATGAAAGGTTTCTGTGAATATGAAAAGATATTCTCCTATTTGCTCTCCCAATACCGTAGATTACATTTAAACATGAATACAATCAGACATTCATCTGAGAAATAAGTAAGTATAACCCCCAACAACTTATAACAAAAATATTCAACATATTTTATTAACTTCACATTCTCAGTAGGATTAAACAGATAAACAACAATCAGATCATTATAAACTGCCTTGTTTGGTCACGCATTGGGAAAAGCTCCGATGTTATTTTAAAATATTTTAATGATTTAGTCAAAGGTAGCCAATATTTCATCATATTTCAACCCTCAGATCAACGTTTTATTAGAAGAGTTGGAAACTTGAGGGACAGAAAAAGCATTAGGTGGCTGAGATGACAGAGAGGAGAGGACAGAGCCGAGCATGTGGCGACACAGAAAACAGAAAACGTACATCTTTAATCTAAAAACGCCTAAATGAAACCTGAACCCAGAGGCTTTGCTTTAAAATACCCCAGGTTCATTCATTATTTCTTCATCCTTGTGTGTTCATGCTTTCAATTAAATGAAAAGCTACTTAAGAATAAAATCACAGTTACTTAAGACTCGACCACAGGAATCTGTGACTACAAGCCAAACCTAGACTTGAGTTTAGTTTCTAAGGATCTCAGCAGTTCTTTAATGAGGAAAACTGAAATTATTCACTGTATGCAGTAGTAATACGTTTCTATGTGTCACTTTAACTTAATCAATCCAAACTAAAACAGCTTCAATGTTCTACAGCAGTTATCAGCCCGAGCCTTGATTGTTCCACATTCAGACTAAAGAACGATAGTTTTAGTTTCATTTGGTTGAACAAAAACAAAAATCCTCATAGGAGAAATGTTACTTGACTTTAGGCTTGTCTGCCGTTTTTGTTTTACGTTTATATGTCATGTGTGAATGGAAACAAATCCAGTTGATTTAAATGTTCATTCACGATTCTCTGTGATTGGGACACTTGTGCTAATGACAGACGTTTAATTTTGCTAAAACAATGTTCTGAGTTATTCTGTAAAACAATGTAAGGATGCATCCCAACAACTAAAAACAAAAAACAAACATGTAAAGGAAATCTTGAAAAACTCTAAAAGCAAAACGAGCCAAATATGAAAAGATTCACCCTCATTGTGGACAGCAAAGACCCGGGGAGGGATGGGAACTCTGGCTGGAGCTGCAGCTGCGAAGACAACAACCAAAAGACTTTAGAGCATTACTCAAATCAGATTTGACTGATTTAAAGACTGATAACCTTCTAGCTGCTAACAAGCCACTGGCTGATGTTTGTTTACACTGTAAAACCTCAAAAACCGACCCAAGTTAAAATAAGACTAAAACTGATTAGAGAAAACTGATTTATATCTTTTTAAACATGGTGAATTTTTATAATGAGGAGAATTATGCGTAGGAACATTTATTCAAAGCTGGTATGAGTTGTTATTGATGGGGACACTTACCAACTCTGGAGGTAGAGAAATTTGTGCAGCTGGGATCAACTACCTGCTGCAACATGTTTTAAACCTGGTAAACATTCTTAATGAGATGATTTATCCACAAACACTCTGAACGTAAAGTTCTCTATTCACATACAGAATGTTTGTTTACACCAGGTGTTAGCACCCAGGTCAGTTGTAACTCTTGAGTTATTAGTTTCCTTAAAGATTAAAACGAGTTAATGAGTGATTCTTAAAAGTTTAAGCGTAGTGAATATCATGACCAGGTCACACCTGTGGGATGGAGAATGGAGACGGCAGGGCCCTCTGCAGAGCCCAGGAGTGCGTGCACGCTGAGGCGATAGAGCGTTTCAGACTCCAGCTGGTTGAAGCAGTAGCTGCTGGTGGACTCGTCCACGGTCTCCTGTTTCGTTTGCTTGTCTAAAACAGTCAGAACCAACACAGATGTGGTGTCAGAGGATATTACGTCCAGTAGAACTCATATTTGAAGGATTTACCTCTGACCGACTGAATGACAGCACGGTATCCGTCCACCGCAGACACGGGTTTCCAGGACAAACAAATGCTGGAGTGGTCTGAGCGCACCACGCTGATGCTGCTCACACGCAGACTGGCTGCAGGGACATATGATCATGTCTAACCCAATCAGGCATTCCTCAGGCCAACATACAGTTCAGTTCAGCCTTTAAACAGCTGAAGTTCCACCCAGTTGTTGCAAGATGTGCAGTGTTTGTGTTAAAAAGTAAAATATGGGATGATTAAATAATAATTATAATGCCAAGAGGAAAAATAGATTATTTGAAGCTGCTGTTTGAGGAGTATCGACGTTATACGGCCGTCTATGGTTGCTGGATTTCCCTCACCGGTTTTTCCTTGGGCTGAGCCGCTTCCTCCTTCTCTGTTGCGATACTCTGCTGTGACTAAGATGCTGTAACGTGTATCCGGCTGCAAAGACTCCAGAACCACCTGCTTATGCCCACCTGGTACCAACACCTGTAGACAACATAGCTTTGTTTCCAGACAGGCTGATTTGTAGTTTCTCTCTGAGATCTGAGATGTGAGCAGCGCACTCACACTTCTATCCTGGCTCTCAGCTCCCGTCAGTGGTGTGTAGGACACACGATACTGGAGGACGTGAGCGTTTGGAGGCATCCAGCTGACCACCATGCTGACTGCGGTCTCTTCTGAAACGGACACACTGGAGGGTCCTCCCCCCAACACTGCCGCGACAAACAAACAAACAAACAAACAAACAAACAAACAAACAAGCAAACAAACAAACAAACAAACAAACAAACAAACAGATTACAGCATCTTCAGATTCGGCCCAGATCAGAAAGAGCAGAAGATCCTCTGTGTGTCTGAAAAATGAAACAACTCCTGCTGTTATTCGACTTATAAAAGTGAGACTAAATGGAGTTTGATACCACTGAATTCCTGTATGTGTAAAACGTAGAGATGCATGGATATGAAATTAGGCTGACACAGATTTCTGATATCAACCAATATTATAAATATTTCCTTGTCCATTTGACACTTTAATAAAAACAAAAACAAACTATCGACATTGCCTCTCTGCCTCACTCCTTCCAGTGACCTTCACATCTTCAACTAGCTTTTAAAATATTGCAAAACAAAAACAAGAACAAATGTATATTCACTTCAAACCAAAGTATAAATTTGTCAAACATTAACGTTGGATATGTGTTTTCTATTTTATTTCTGTTTTGACATCTTAAAAGTTCATACAAAGTTGGAAAAAATGTTTCTTCTACATCCCAACGTCTTCAACAAATAGGTTTTCATCTCCTCTTTAGCGCCTTCATTCTGTTTCAGAAAAAACGAAATCCACCTTAACCAAGAGCAACAACCTTTAAAAGGGAAATTAAAGTTGTTATTTCAAACTTTTACCATTTTTTATCTTTTTCAAAGTCATTTTTACATTAGAAACAGCTGTTTACTGTTGATCTTTTAAGCTTTTCATGTAAACGTCTTCAGCTAAAAATGTTGCTTTGTAAAGATTTTCTCTTTTAGTTTAATTTAGGCTCTAGTAGAGTTCAAATGAAAAAGTTCAAGTTATATTTTCACAGAAAATTATTTTTATTTTTACATTTGTTTTGCTTTTATCTGGCTAAATACATTTTTCCCACTTAGAGAAACTTGCTCATGCTGTTGCCTCTACTAAAGAGTACATGCAAACAAAGCCCCTAAAAGCATGGGTACATCTAGAGAACCTAAGAGCAAAGCTCCTCTCTGCTAAACTGGGGTCCTGACGATGAAGCAATACTCTCATCTCGTTTGTTATTTTCAGACTCACTTCTGTTTTGTAATTATTTTCTCCTTAAAAAAAGCCTGAAAGAATGGCTGATCATTTAAGTGGGGGACAGAAAAGCAAAGTTGTGTTTCTTTGATAAATTCAGATTTTAAAGTTAAGCAGAACTCTGGTGTTTGTGTCCATGTGAGGTTTCTATACCTGCCTTGGAAACACTTCTATATATTCAACATGAGACTATAAATAGCCTCCACTGAAGCATCTTCTAAGTAGAATCCCAAAAGGAAACGGCATCTTTCTCAGGTAATTTGAGGCCAAAAGCATAAAAGCAGGATTCTGGAATAGATGCTCAACTGCTTTTTCATCATCCACTTCTTTTTACTTTAGGACTTAGGAGGGTGAAACAACGGAAGACCTTCTAGGCAAATGTCTCACTACAAAATCTACCTTTATATTTTTTACAAGAAGAAAAATGTTTTTTTATTTTAGTATTCTACAAACTAAATACTATTAGTTTGATTAGCACACATCTGAAATTTCAAGTAAACATGGTTTTTGTTTGCTGACTTGTGTTTTAAGAGAGCAAAATACTCTAAACCAGTTCCATTTGTTTAATGTTGTAAATCAAATCTGTTGAACTAAAACCTAAACCTTAATAAACGTCAATCATAAATATCTGGTCACAGACAAGTAATTCCTTCCTTGAAAGTATGCTGTTGTTTTCTCTTTACTGAACATCTATGAATGTTAAACGCCCCTGATTGTCAGGTAAGATTATATCAACACTGAAATTATTACGTTTTCTATCACTCTTCCTACCTCAGAAGCACATTCACAAAATCCCTTAAAATCCTAAATAAGTAAAACCTTTTACACCTGCACCTTTCCAAATTCAGCCCTAAAATAATTGGGATTAATCTTTTAAAATCTACAATCATGTGTTTTTGTTGCATTTATATTTAAAACAAGACGATTGTCGCTCTTCCAACTGTCTGTACTCCATCTCTGGTCCAGAGTGTTTCTGCAGAGCAGAGGACTCTGACTGGTGTTGAAGCTCTGAGGTGTAAGACTCAATAGAAGTGGTCAGAGAACAGTTCCCTGTGGTGCTCCTGAGCTGCTCACCACCTGGTTGAACTCACAATCATTCAGTTTCCCAAACTGGGGTCTGTTTGTCAGGTTTTCTCTGATGTTCCCTGTCATTTCTGATAAAGCCAATCAGGCTGAATTGTGTTAAATGCAGTGGAGTAATTAAAGAACAAGATGGTAGCTGCTTTGTCAGAGGCTTTGTTGATTCCACCACAATCAGCCATAGAGGTCCCTATATTTTCTTGTTTGCTTACTCAGATGGACCAACAGGAATCTCTCCAGGTCACAGAGGATGCTGTGGATGTTCCTGAGCTAACCGTCGATACCAAAGAAAGACATAGTTGGGGTGAGTGCTTTTATTAGTGTTAGATTCCTTTTAACCTAAATCTGAGCTTCATTTAGGAGTGTCTCCGAATTTCAGTGACTGGGCGTGACCTTGGTCAACCTGCTGCAGTGGGAGGCGTTTGCTCATGGCTGTGGTTTGACAAACTTACTCTGCCAAAGTAAATAAAAGCTTTAAAAAGATATGCACCCTATAGTTATAATGAATATAAAGCCTGAAGGTGAAGCATATTAAACCTGGGGTGGTTTTTGACTTTAGTGAGGAGTGAATAAAAGAGCTGGACTTACAGGTACTGTATCGAATGGCCACAGCCTCACTCTGAGCTCCATCTCCGTAAAGAGCAGAAAGAGATATTTGGTATTCTTTGTCCTCCTCCACACCCTCCAACATGGCCGCATCAGTGTCTCCATTCACCTTCAGCTACAGCACATATAAAACCAAGCATCTGAATATTATCTTGTCTTATTTTATTATACCTAAAGCCTCACCTCTCCTCACCTGCCTCAGATCTCCTTCACTTAAAGAAATCCACTTAATGAGGTAATAGACCACATCATCCGCTGCAGCTGCCCAGCGCACCGTGATTTCACTGCCAGAGAAGTTAGTCACTCTGAGATCTGAAGGAGCCGGCACCTTCACTGGCAAAGAGGAACAGAGGGTGAAGAGGAACAAGGTGAAGAAGAGGAACAAGGTGAAGAAGAGGAACAGAGGG
>JAVLVB010001040.1:0-18982 GCA_032876305.1 Orestias chungarensis | reverse complement strand
GGTATCCTGCGTTGAGCCTCCCGCTCACTTCCGCCACTCATTGCCGTTCGCACTCCCGCATCACGACCACCCTCTCCGAAGTCACCGTTGGATTCAACCCCTACCTGTGTCACTTACCCCCTTCAATAAATATCATAAACGAACCTTCTGAGTGTCTCTGCCTTTGTGGGTCTGAAAACCTAAAACCCATCATGACAGATACAGATCACAGTGAATGTGTGACTAGTTTTTTAGTTGCGCACTAAAGTCTGATAGAGACTCTTACAGAAATGTATTAATAGATACTGTTTTCAACTTTCTTCTTCCAGTTAAATATTTAAACAAAGTGTATGAAAGTGTTCTTTACCACTTCTGTCTGATTGTATGTATAAAATATCTGACTATTACTGAAACAGGCGCAATAAAAACCAGCTTATATTAAATCTGCTGTTTATTTTATGTTCTTTTAAGGTCACGGCTTCATCCAGGACTGATCATGTGCAGATAATATGTCAGCAAAAGACCTAATATTTTAAAACAGATGTGACCGCTTTAGCTTTATTAACAAATTCTAATTCCTTACATGGACTGAAATGTGTGTCAGTAGAATGTTAGAAAAAATGTGGATGGTATTTCAGTGAGGAGCGGCTTAACGAGGCCAGGAGGTTCCATACACAGCACTGGCTTCAAAGATGGTGACTAAGCTAAAGAACATTTCTGCTTTAATTCTCATTATTAAAAGAATAATATAATAATATAATTAAGAGCTGATAGAGTAAAAATCACCCATTCCTGAGGAGCAGAACAATTTATCGTCTTCAGCCAAAAACCACAGACTCAGACAACCCGATTCTGGGTTCGTCAAAGCTGTGTTTTTTCCTCAGAGCTCCAATAATTGTCATTAATAATAATAATAATTTTGTCATAATTTCATATGTATGCCAAATTCCAGTGTAGAGAGGCTCTGTGTCAGCTACCAATCAGAAAACTGCACTCCAATCATAGTGTAGCAGGGCCGTACGTGTGACTATACGTCTGTGTGATACATTATTTTTGTCAGGTAGCACTTGTGCGACATCTTTGTAAGCCGTGTATCTGTACTAGGAGCAGCAAAGCCACGTTACGTCACTAGGCTACATAGCGGCTGTAGTCCAGCGGGGCCCAATACGTCCATACAGATCGTGAGGGGAGCACGTAGATCGCACAGCAGTAAAGGAAGTAGATGGTCGCATCCATCCTTCTGTTTTTCTGTACTAAACAAAACGCAGCGTCTTTGGCACCAGCGCTAAAAGCTAACAAAGTTAGCGTACAGCCCTGAGTCATTCTTGCATTATCTAGAAATCAATGAAACTTGATTTAAAGAAAATAAATCATGAAAATCACAATTTCAATTTTTTCTTAAAATCGTTCAGCCCTACATCCCTGCTTAGTAACTAAGAGTAGAAGACAGAAGTTTGTTTGTTCTTAATTGTTGTCTTTTTTTATTATCAGTTAGTGTCTACGAGCAGGATCTCTGTCCATGGAGGTCGATCTCAGGTTGTTCCTAAAAACTTAGGAGCAGCTCTCCTGTATACCTTTAAATGGAAGCAGAACAACTGACACATTTGCCAGAGAGGCGAAAATCCTCAATCAGCCTAACTAAAGCAATTTAGTAAGAAAATGAAATAATATCAAATAGCAAGATACTAAATAGAGGAAAAAACACTCTTATTTACTGATGTTACAACTTTACTGATGTTACAACTTAAGCTCATTAGAGTTTAAGGGTTTGCCATCTAGGACCCTCCCTGAAGCAGTGTGGGAGTCAGGCTCTCCTGGAGGAAGAAGGAAGGAAGGAAGGATAACGGGACAGAAACTGATTTTCAGTGAAGTCCCCCCCCCCCAGTGAGAAATATTTAAATATGTGTTAGAAAACGATCCAGTGCGGTAATAAATGGATTAAAGTTTTAGATATTTCCACAGCCTCTCCAGGCTAGTTCAACAGAATACTAAACATGGTTGAGAAAGCAATTAAAAAAGGAGGGACAAGATTACAGTGAAAAGGGGAATCAGGAAGATGGAGAGCATGTTTGAGCTGTTGGAAAGAAGAAGCTGAGAGATGCGAAACAAACAAGAAAGATGAAGAGTTGGCTGGAAGACGGGATGACAAAACTGACACCTGAGAACAGCAAGACGACTGAAATATCCCTGAAACTGAGTCTTGGGATGAGAAGTTCCACATCAGTAATAGTTCTCATAAATCTGTACCATCATCTGTGACCATCTAAGACTTTCTCATCAGGGTGGATCTAGTCCAGGGGTCTCAAACCCTGGTCCTCGACAGCCACTGTCCTGCAGGTTTTAGACGCTACCCTGCTTCAACACACCTGAATCAAGTATTTAGCTCATTACCAGGCTTTTCCCAAACTTGAAA
This sequence comes from Orestias chungarensis, assembly GCA_032876305.1. Classification (NCBI taxonomy): domain Eukaryota; kingdom Metazoa; phylum Chordata; class Actinopteri; order Cyprinodontiformes; family Cyprinodontidae; genus Orestias; species Orestias chungarensis. The sequence continues at coordinate 16,590 of JAVLVB010001040.1, read as the reverse complement.
GTGCTGAAACATTTGTTGCAACTGTGTTGGAGCAGGGATGCATGTAAAACCTGCAGGACCAGGGTTGGAGACTAGTCAGAGTTAGGATACTCATGGCTTTTTAAGTACTTGAGAACCAGCAGGAAGCAGCGGCGGGTTAAACTACTGACACAACAACTGATCATGCTGATTTAAATTTGCAGCTGCAGCTCACTGCACATTTGCATGTAAAAGGATTTATTAATTTGGATTAAAGTTGTTAATCGTTTAAACAAACATGTTAAGTTAGAAACCCATAACACCTATACGACAATACATACAAGTGTATAAAATGGTGGAACCAAACTATCAACCACAACAGGATCAGTGCTACAGGCTAAAAAGTTAACATACAGCCCTGAGGACCTCCAAAGCTTAAGAGCAACATGTGCTTCAGAGTATGAAAAATGATCCGTTTAGGTAGTTGTAGCAAAATAATCCCTAATGTTTTCATTTTTGCATGTAAACTGTCTCTTCCCAGTAAGGTTTTCTCTCCTACTGGTCCCAGTCTGGCGAGTGGTTGACATTCAAGACTGAAGCAGATGGAGGAAAGGATGAACCATCACTGAGGTTCTACCTGCTTCGTGTCGCTGCCATGGTTGGTGCTGTAGGTGATTCTGTGGCCTGGGACGTCCACAGCGCCAGGGACCCAGCTCACCTTCATCATACTGTGGGTTACAATGGGGAAGTGAATTTCAACCGGTGCTGGCAGGGGTACTTCAGGATCCGGAGGGAGGGGGAGTCCAGAGAGGTGAGAGTAAGACAGCAGTTATGGTAAAATGTTTGAAAGAGAGGAATATGAGAACGTTCAGCGGACCACTCACATGTGTGGGCAACCGAAGTGACCGGATCACTGGGATCTTCATCATACAGAGCATAAAGCGTGACAGAGTAGTCGGTTTCTGGTAGCAGGCCGTCAACCTCCACCACTGTCTGGCCCACGCTGAATTTCTCCTTAACAGAAACGTTACCAAACCTTTAATCATGTACATAAGTCTTTAGTAATATGTCATGTGACAGTGATAGTGAGGCAATCCAGGACTGGGGTGTTAAATATCAGCAAATATCAGTTAGAATAACACATTACATTTTTATGTATACTTCTCTTTTCTGTTCTTTATTGATAAAAAATCATTTCACAGTTGTAAACCACTTTGTGTTGCTCTTTCACATAAGATTTTAATGAAGTATTTTTATGTTAGTGGTTGTAAAGTGAGAAATATAAAAACGTTTAAGGGGGATGAATACTTTTGAAAGCCACTGTATGAGCAGGGAGTTCCTAATCAGGGTCATTAATCAAGTGGCGTACCTCGGTTAGTAAAAGCAACATTTTTGTCATAAGCGTAATGAATTCAATGATTATAGATGTTTTACTCATTGTCATCCTGGCTGGATCAGCAGCAGCGATCAGCAGATCCAGGCAATAAAAAACCTGCTTCTCAAATTTAAATGAGCTTATTCTGCGTTTCTTCATTCTTTTTATTCGTTATTTATTGCGAAGGAATATTAACATTTCTACTAAAAATGACAAGTTGGTAATTTAGCACTCAATTTTTTAACAAACGTAGTTTTAAGCAAAAGTACACGACCACAACAATCCACCCCTCCCTGGGCCATCATGCTTCTGTGTATGATTAGGTTAAGGTCCGGGCTGCAGGTGGACTCTTGCATCCTCTCGATATAACCAAGTCTGTGGGGGCAAAAATTCAAACCTACAGAGGACAGTTACAGATTGAGAAGATAAGGGATAAACTATAGAGCCCGTGTGAAAACCTCTCTCTAGCTAATGACCAACCTTGGCGTCCCAGTGATGGGAATGAACCCACACCAAAGACTGTTTAGCATTGGCAGAGAGGATTTAGCAGCTTTTTAAAGGATGCAGCCCACAAACTCAACACAGCTGCCCAAACCAGACGTGGATTTTCAATATAACTGAGGCGATATTGAGCCTCTGCATTCACAGCATTGTTGAAAACACAAAGACTGGGAAGAAAGAGATGTAAAGTTAAATATAATAATAAGATAATTTTGAAATAAAACACTAGCATTAACACTGTAGCACAGCCAGCTCACATAGGAATTTAGAAAAACAAGAGATTCGAGCTCCCATGATTAATTGTTTTTAAAAATTCTCAATTTTTTATTGTTTTGAAAAAAGATGAGCAGACTTATGGTATTACTTCCAATTGTAACAATGCAAGTGATAAATATTACAAAAAAATACTTTTTAATTTGTGTTGATTCTTTTTAATTTAGTAAACTCTACTTTTAAAATTTGCCTTCTTACCTCCTTGGCATCATCAGGCTCTCCGTCGCTGAGTGCCGAGTAGAGGATCATGTAGTGAGTCGCACCAGGAACTGGACTCCAACTGACTTTTAGAGCGCTGTAAGAGGAGGGAGTCACTTCCAAGTTGGTGGGCATGGCCAGAGGCACTGAGGGAAAACATGCAGGAGAGGAGATAAAGCCACATGGGACGCACTTGTGGTTCTGTTTGGATCATTTATGTCTGCTGTAACTGTTTTTCTGTGTATCTGTTTCCACAGTTTAGTGATCAAGACACAGAAAAATCCAACATCAGAAATTAAACAACCTTTACAGATGGTATGTCATTCCATGCTCAAGTGGTTTTTCTTAGCTATTAGCGCTTTAATTTAATCATTTATGGTGTAAATTCCAGTTTTGTGGTATTTCTTTGTGTTTTGTCTTTTAACTGACCTACTATACCACGACTCCAATAGTGTCTTTACTCTTATGACCCCGTTGTTGGACAGAAAAAGCTTTCCCAATGTGCAAACAATTCCCTTCCTTTCTTTTACAATCATTTATTGATCATTGAAATAAAAACTCCAAAAATGTGTCAGCTTCCCTGAAACATGAGCTAGAGTGTTTAGTTATGATGATGTCTAATATGATAGTCACGAGTTCTGCCAGGCTCACATGTAGTGACAGTTCCTCTGAGTGCCCAGCCAACATGGCTGCTGTAAACTGGGAATATGGAGATGTGATACAGAGTCTGAGAGGAGAGGCCATCAAGCACTACGGTGGACTCAGAGCCGGATAAAACCACCTGCAGAAAAACATCTACAGTTACATGTGGAAACAGTTCTTCTTGAAAAGGTTTATTATTATTTTACTAACAAACCAACAAGAATTATCGGTTATAAACATTGGCTCAGCTTTACAATACAAGACAAATTATTTATCAATCAATATGTGTCTTAAGGCAAAATGATCTTAAATGCAAGTGTGCACTTCTAACCTCTTGTGGACTCTGACTGTCAGCACTGTGGTAAACCACCCTGTACTGCTGGACCGGGTGGGCAGGATTGGTCCAGTGCAGCTTCACCTGTCTGGATCCAAGCTGGGAAAACCTGAGATCAGTCGGACTCGGAAAGGAGAGGGCCGGCTCTTCTGTGGGCGTAGGCTCCATTCCTTTAAACGGAACAAATCCCACCATTAGATTATGAGGCAACTTTAAATAAGTCTGCTTCAGCACAGACAAGCCAGTCAGACGGCTACACAGAAATCTAGGCTACGTTTTGAGATCCCACGGTCCTCTATCCTCCCACACAGGATGTGGACCAGCCGAGCCACCAGTCTGCTGAGCAGGGGGAAGTCGTTTACGTTGTAGACGTTCAGATCCACTGGCTCAGATGCCACCTGTCTCAACTCGGCTTCATCAGCGTTTTTCACACCTGCAGAAAACACAAAATTCATCAGCCTGGTTAGAAAATAAAATGTTACAAAAGGCATGTAGGCATCAATAGAGTCGCTGCTAAAATATCAAAGGGAATACATTCATTTTTGACAGAACCCAATCACACGTATGTAAGCAGCTGCTGAGTACTGTGCAGCAGTAATATCCGTGTATCATTCATTCTTTATATTTTCGATATCGAAAATGAAAAAAAGAAAAAATGACGTTGTATTTTGTTTTTCGTTTCTTAATCTAACACAAAAAAACGAAAATATGCGTTTTTTCATATTTGAATGTTAGACCCTGATCACAAATACAAAGTCAAAAAAAGGCCACAGGACCAAATTTGATTTTAATATTTCGTTGGTCTGGTTTACGTGCCCTGGACTTATTCACGCACCTTAAACTTAGGTAAAGTGAGAAATATATTCACAGATTTGGCATTTCCATATCAATAAGTTATCTACGGAACATCGTTTCTACAAATCCGACACTTCTGCAATCACAGCAAGGTGGACTCTGTGCTACAATCCTGTTGTTCTGAAAACAGGCTGGAAGAATTGCTTTGTTCTCTACGAAGCGCCTGCTTCACTTTGCAGGCGTGGGACCGTCTGCAAATGACTCGTGAAAGATAAAATAAAGAGCTTCACCAACGACATGTGTACCCTTATAAAAAATCAATCAATCAAATCAAAAATACTTTATTAATCCCAAAAGGGAATGAAATGGTGTTGGAGTATCTCCTTTAACTGAGGAGTTGTTGTAGATGCTGATGGCTCCTCCTGTACTGGTCTGTTTTACAACTAAGCTGCAGAAGCCTCTGACTGAAGAGACTCTGTTTTGTCTGTGGTTTTCTTGGTTTCATGTAAAATCTGTCTTGTTTTCTTTGGTAGAGCGGCTGAAATGCCAGTAGTTCAATCTCTGAACTGCAGAGACGACACTTCCCAGTAACATGTCCTGGGTGACACCATCTGTTTTTGGAGCAATTTGTCTGTCTTTTTCTCTCTACACAGGGATGTAGTTAGTCAGGTTAATAGCACAGACTCTTTCTTAACCTGTGTGACACGTCTCCACAAATGCAGTGTCGAGTGGTGTCTATGTATTTGGTTTATGAGCCTAAAGCAACCCGCATGCACAGCACAAGAATGTAGACATCGTATAGTAGTGCGAGTTAAGAAGTTGGAGCTGAATCTATCGTCACATGACTGTAACAATATTCAGTCATTGTTCACATCCAGATTTATTGCGTCATAATTCTTAGATGGGACATTTGTGACCTGAGAAGATTGGATATGTGTGAAAATTAGTACTACAAATGAAAGTGGCTCCACTGGGATTTTATTGGGTGAAGGGTCAGATTTGGTTAATATGTGAAGAACAGACTAAAGTCTGATTTGGGTCGCTGTCGCCTGCCGTGTAAACGTAGCCTAAGTTGTACGCAGCTACATCAAATACCTCTTCCATCTTTCACTCTCACCTACAGCGATGATCTCCACGCCTGCATTCTTCAGCCGGTTAGCTGCTGCAATGGCATCATCCTGAGATTTCCCATCAGTCAACAGGACCAAGAAAAAGGGAGCGTTGGCCCTGGCTCCGGCCTCAGGCCTCATGTTTTCCTCCATGACGTGGAGCAGTGCCTGTCCTAAAGGAAAGCTGTCTGGTTACACACTGGCAGACACCCTCAGTGTTGGAGCTGAGTTTGCTCAGCATCTCTACCTGTAAATGTGTTTCCTCCTTTATATCTAAAGTTCCTCACTGCCTCCAGGAGCTGGTCTTTGCTGCTGAAGTTACCGAGGTGCCACTCTGTGCGAGGGTCTCCACTGTACTGGGTCAGCCCTGCGGCACACAGCGATAGTTTTTTTTTAGCTGCAGATAGAGAACCAGTGGATCTCTGCTGACGGTTCGGTCCTCACCGATCTGAACGTGATCTGGTCCGATGGTGAACGGCGTCACCAGACCTTCCAGGAAGTCTCGGACTCGCCGGAAGTTGCTGCGGCCAATGCTCCAGGAGCCGTCAACCAACAGCATGATGTCAGCCGCCGCGTTGCTGTCGCACTCGTACGGTTTCCTCGGGGGAAGGCCTGAACTCAGAGACACCAAAACGTATTTAGACATTTGTAAGTTCAAAGAATATTAAAATAGCAACAATTACTACACCTAAAAATGGCTTTTATTCAGTTATCCCTCTTCTGAGCTGGCTTTGTAAAGCTGTTTATATATATACACAAAATACTGTATATAAAACTAAGACTGATGTAAAATCATGAATCTGGTTCTAAGGTTTGCTTCATTCAGACCGTTTAGATCAGGAGCTTTAACATTCAAACTCACTGAGGTCCACCTGCTAGAATGTCCTTCTAGCTTCAAGCTTCTGTCTGTGATAGTTGTAGTACATGTTCACATTTTCATGATTAACAAAGTCCACTTTATAGTTAACAATGAGTTATTTACCATAACTAAAAGTCATCCCAGGCCTACAGATTAAACTGAAAAATCTGAACAGATACACTTTAGAAGAGCAAACAGAACCTAATAAGTGACAAAGTAATAAAAGCTAAAATACAGAAACCTAAATAAGAAGGTGTCCCTTTAATGGGAGAAAAGTAAAAACAGAATTATTATTATGTTTGCTTAGAGAGGCTTGGTTTCATAGTAGCACTTCCTGTTGCAACGTTTTCGTTAATGGTTTCCTCACATGTGAAGCACAAAGGTTTGAACTGCTGTGAGGATGAACATAAATGTATCTGTCCATTCATCTTTAAAACTATCATATCCTATATGAACTTTTCTTCTGTTGGAGCAAATCCCTGCTGTCAGTTCTGCAGGGTTAATAAGATCTGACTGGCTCAATTGAACTGTAATACTGGAACACAGGTAACCTAGACGCTCCTTTATTCCTCCATCTTTGTGAAAGTTTGTGATGCGCCAGCTCCTTTAGCCAACTGGAAATCTTGTGTGACATAAATGACTATTCCTCTTGCTCCGACCTTATTTGCTCAGTATTCTGCAGATTTGTAAAAATCTGAAAAACTAACTGTTAATTTTGTTTCTGCCTCACAACTACGCTCTACTTTTTGTTGGTCTGTCAAACAAAATCTCACTAAAACACCAAAGTTGGGGGGCTGTATGAAAAGGTTCTACAGTCCCTCCAGAAAATCGTGATTCTGACCGACACTAACCACCCCCCCCCGGTCGCGTAGGTATGTCATCGCCTCCTTGACCCACCATAACAAACACGTTTTGGTACCAGCACTGTCAGCGCGTCGGCCATATTGGATGGGTCAGATCTGTAAACTAATAAATCAAATGGACTGAAGTTGATCCAGCGTCTTACTGCAGGAGCTTTAAGTTAGTAACAACTGGCTTTGTTCTTAGACAGATTCTGGATTTCAGAACTAAACAATGTTCATATTTAGCTCATACTACGTTATAGATGACCTTAAATGGTCCAAGACTCTAAGTTAGCATAACGGGACTAAATAACTGGCTCAGCTATGCTGCTATGTTATGTCATGTTTGCTGTTTACTAGATGTGGGAGAAGCAGGTTCATTCTCCTACATTTGGAAACAACTATTTACAAGTTTTCCACAGTTTTCCACATTTCCATCCCAGAAAACTGACGAGATGCAGCAGAATTCACCACAGAATCAATGATTTTCTCTCATGTATTTGTGGGGGACTGATTTAAGAGGCGAGCATAAACAAAAGGCAGACACATGCTGACATGTTGCATACGTGAACTTGAGTGGTTTTCCTTGTGAGCTTCGTTAGATCAAGGAGGAGCGAGAGGGCACATGAACCCTGCAGCTAAACAGATGTCCATCATTATCCCTGACCTGTGAACACTGTCATCAGGCACCAAACCAACACTTACTGCTCAACATGCTTTTCTTTAAACATGAGCTATCCTGCTAAACTTCCTATGTAGAAAGATTTTGGTTTGATAAATGCAATCATTTGTTTTTCTAAAGTACTGTTTGTTTCTGAGCTTAAAGTGACGTTTTACCAGCTGGTTTTTTGCCATGTTTCATCCCCGGCTCCTCTCTGTTTTCCATGGTGGAACCAAGGCGCTCCTTCTCTTTCTTCCTCTTCCTCTTCTCTTTGGTGCTTTTCTCTGGAGACTCGTCAGGACGCTCAGAAACGGTTTCTGCTGCTGAGGGCTCTGGGGAGCAGAGATACTGTTAAATACATGGGCGTGGTAGGAAAGATAAGGAAAGCTGGGCTACAAAGGAAAACTATCAAAGGGAAAAGTCAGAAATAAACTCCCTGATTAACATTTTATCTTAAGATAACCAGCATTTATGGAGTTTTTCTGCTTTAAAAAATCTGAATACACAAACAATCTCTTCTTGTTTGTTGCTTTTCTTTACATCTCCCACTTTCAGTTTTAAAATTGCTACGACCTTTTTTGTTTGTGGTTTGTGGTTATTTCTTGTATTTTCAGAGCTTTTTTAAGTCTCTCTCGAGGTTTTCTGTGGTGGGACCCAATTTCAACAAAGCCGTGGATGTAGATTCATTATTCCCAGCACAGCCCTGCTTTGGCTGAAGAACTTACCTGCTACTTTGGACAACACCCTCCCATGAAAACTGGACTTATTCTGTCTGCTCGTCTATCCTAAGCCTCCCTGACAACGTCTATTTAGGGCTTCTGGAGAGAAGAAGCCGTCAGATAGTGAAGCTTTGGGATCAGGAGGAACTGAATGGTTTTTATCCTGGCTGTGGAACACTGGGCAAGTTCTACACCATCAGCAGGGGCGTACTAACAGGCCTCTTCACACACCGTACATCAGGTCTCATGTACGCTGTTACTGTTATTTGAGGAAGTTTGACTTGTCTCATGGTGTCAGTGCTCTTGTCATTTTACCTTGCCAGGACTTTTTGGGTGTTCATCAGTATAATAGTCCTACCTGCTGTACCTGCAGTTGTGCCAGTGGCAGCGTTGGTGGTGGGGGGGTCTGGAAACAGAACTGCTGGCAGGTCCACCAGAACAGCCGTGTTATCGTCCATGTCCCCGGAGCCTGAGCCCCCAGAGATCAGCTTCTTACGGTTCTCACGGCTGCCGCTGCGGATCATCTCCTCCTCTCGCAGACCTTCCACTGAGAATAGGTAAATAAGTAATAGCTTCAATTGATAGTTAAGAGTATGTATTAGTGCTTTAAACTGATTTATTTAGCAGCTTCTCAATCAAATGATCACAAGACGTAGACTCAGAAAATGTTTTTATATTACAAATTGACCAGAATTGTTCTCAGCAGATCAAACTGAAGCTCTTAAAAGTGAACAACACAACAGTGATTGGTGTGAGCGAGGGCTACGTACCAGCTAGTAAAACTAGTGGCATAGTGGGAGCTTTTGCAGACAGTTGTGTAGCTTTTTAAAGTTTATTTGTGTGCTGGCTTCATCCTTACTGATGGGCTTTTCAGGCCGAGGTGGAACAGGACCAGTTCACAGCTTCCGCTGGCATCCTTAGCAGGTTTTTGGCCTCTTCTAACTGAGCTCTAGGCTTATTTACTTTAATATTTCCATCGTCTCAAACAAGTAAGCTGTGTTTCCTGGAGATCCCTCCACAGGTGTGGCGCCAATTAACAGTAGTCAGCAGTTACCAAAGCAACGATTTCATCATCATCTGGGCTGTCCTGCGCTAAAGAAACAGTTTTCACCTCTGATATTGAAGACATTATTAATTTTTTACATTAATTGTAAATGACCTTAACCAAAATAACATTGTTCTAATTTAACTTCAGATAGAGATGTTTTTTTCTCATCTGTCATATATTTTAACGTTAGAATATCCCGTAAACAGAAAAAGTAGGCGTTACTAAAGCTCTGAGTGGAAACAAGGCCCTGAGGGCGTTAAAAACGTACAAGAGACTGAGACACATCAGGGAGGAATTGCCAGACTGCGATCCATCCAGCCTGACAGTCGGGCTACACATTTCCACGTCAGGCTGTTTTCTTTGTAATGTGCCTGAACATGCTCCACTCATCAAGCAAACCTATCAAGTAGGGAACACAGCCGTGGGACAGGAATATCCTCCTGCAATGCTCACACAATTATGGCAGAGGGGCCATCATTAAGGTGGAGCATGAATTCACAGCTGAGCAGACACCAGACTCATGAAAGTGCTCAAAGAAGCTTTAACGTTAATTTAAATGAGGCGAGTCTGTAATCCTGCTGTGTTTGTGTGAGGTTGTCATTCTTGGTCCAAGAGAGTGGAGCTTTGTAGCGACTACAGTATTTTTAACGAGTCACTGGAACTGAATAAAAAGTTTAATTAACTGTGCTTCCATGTTTTTCCTCCACTGTGTTAAATCCTAACTGTAGATCTTCAGGTTTAATAAAAAAATAAATATGGAACGGAATAAAAAGCCTCTCTGTGTGTTTTAAAACAACAGATACATTAAATTCTCTACAATTTTATAAAGAAGCTCAAAACATCTAAATTCTGCAGTTATTAAACTTTCTACGATGCCTTCAGTGTAAATTAGGGAGATTTGATCTGCAGTAAAATACAAAAGTTTACTGTCTGTAATATTTGGCCGTTAGGACATCAGATTTGCTGCTAATCATTTAAGGTGGTCCTGACCAATAGTTCTCCAGGCTTTCTTAAGGTGGTGTAATTCAGGCAGCTCTGTAAGTCATTTTATTAACTATTAACTTAGACATTTACTAGAAAACGTAGACATTGTTTCTTTAAAAGAAACTGAATAACCTTTCTAGATCTCTCCAAAGTTTCTTTAAGTTTAGAGAAGTAATGTTTAATAATTTAAGAAGAATGTTTAATCTTATGATTTTATGTATAATTTGGAGGAGGTTTAAGTTCTAGTAGTCATAACTCATGTTACATCCTTAATCCATTAAATAAAAAAGAGAAACATAATAAAGACTAGAACAATAACCTTAAAAGCTAAAACATCTTTTGACACTGATTTGGAGAGTTTATTTTAAACATGTAACATCACCTGTTTATCTGAACTTTGAATGAATGTATTCCTGTTAGTGTTTGTCAGCATTTTTAAAGTGTTTTTAAGTTTGTTGAGACATATAAGAGTCTGAGACAAAAGATTGTATTGAAGGTGATTACTGTATAATATATATACAAGCCCAGTTCTGTTCTGAAAGCTGGTCCTACATAAACCTTTGTGTGGTTTGATCCATCAATGCTGGTTTCGTTTTCTTACGGGTGAATCTTCTCTTAGCCAGAAGCTTCTCTGTGGTTCCGTTCAGCAGGAAGACTTGGAGGGAGTATTCCTGACTGGAGTCCAGTCCCGCCACAGTTGCCCGACCCCGGGTGGTGGTCAGCATCAGCTCTGGTTGTTGTTCTTCTAAAAGGAAAAAGTCTGACTTATTATTGTGTTATTGCAGCTTTGTTTTTAATCCTCTGAGAAAATCTGCTTTGCTTTGTATTTTTGTCTAGTTTCCAGTTCAAATGTTGTAGTAAATGTAAAATATGACAAAACTGCTTTAAAATGGACTTTTCAGCAACACAAGAAGAGCTTTTTGGTTAAGAATGCTTGAATATTGATTAAACATACTAGTTCCATTGAAATATTTGTTTTCTATATTTTTAACTTGTTTTTAGCCTTAGAAAAATCTGCAAGTGTGAGAAGTAACTTTTATTAATATTGAAGCATTAATGGCTTTAAACAAGCTCCTATATCTTGACAAAAGGTAACTGGTAAGTTAGGTTGGTCCTGTTTTATTGTAATGAGATGAAATAAAAGATAATATGCTTTTATAGTTTCCATGGTGTGTTGCAGAACACATAAATAAAAGGATAACCATGTTTAACCTCTTTAAGTCGCATACAAAGCATAGTTTCAGATCTAAATTAGTTTCCTATCGAAAATCTTGTTCCTTTACTCTTGTCAGCATCACATTTTTATGAGTTTCAGCTCATTTTCATTACAGAGAAACTGATCTTTCTCATATATTATTTCAAAGATTAAGTGTGAAACAGGTAAATGAAGACTCCATTTTTAAGTATGTTCTTTATTCTTGTTTATTTGACTATTGCTGCGGTTCCATGAATCACAATCACGTGAGATATCTCTATTTGGACCCAACTCTAAATAAAGCCCCTGCATTAAACAACAATTTCTGAGAAACCAGACCCACATAAGAGATTCAGAGTAAGAAAAATCCAAATAAATGCTACCAGAGAAACATGCAGCTGGCTTCAGGTTCAAATCTGCCAGCTTCATTTATTTTTAGTAACGTTTTGATTCTGGTTTAACATGCCAGTCATCTGTTTTTGAGGAAAACATGCACAAATTTCAAACATGACTTGAATCACTATTAATTACTCCTGATGTTTTTAACGTTAATGAGTTTTGACTGGACATCTAGTGCATGCTGTAACTATAAAGGGGAAGAAAACACATTGTTTTCTGTAAAGTGTGACATTCACCAGTCTTTAAAATCCTTGATCAACACTTTTTATCACTTCCATTTGCTTCAATTACCAGCTTTCCACATGTAGACAGTGCTTTTCTTTACAAAAGGCTTTAATCTGTCAACAGCTGTTTTTAAGTTGTTCCACATATTTTAAGCTGGTTTTGGCCGTTCCAACACTTTATTTCGATCTGATCTTACCTGTCCTATCATAACTCATTGTCTTGTTGCCCCTTTCAGTCTTTATCACATTTACTTCCAGACTAACTGGTAACTTAGCTTCTTCCATCTTTTGCTCCTCCATGATCAGTTTTCTTGTCCTTGGAGTAAAGCTAACAGGAAGTTACAACATTACAACACATGGACAGATTTCTCTTGCAAGCAAATAAATGTTGCATGGGAAGTCTTGGTTAACGTCTCATGATCAAGTTTCAGTTCAGAGAAAACTGGCTGAAAGAAGCAATGGTGATGGTTTGGGGGCTCTTTTTAACAAAGAATAAAACATCTCCACATTGGCAGATGGTTTGTTTCCTGTGTTTTGGACACCTGACTAGACTAAATTCAGCATGTTGAATATTCCCAATTTGAGATCGAATCCATCTAAGCATATTTTACACAGCAGGAATATCATGAGATCAGCAGGAAGGCTCAAGACTTCAAACAAAACAGTTGTGTTTCTTGCTATGCTACCATATTACCTAGATCTGCTGACAGATAACACATCTACAGACACTCCTATGTGAGTTGTGCATGTTTGGAGTTCATCCAGACTTTTTGATTAACCGTTTGGTTCAGTAGGTATGATAGGTGTAGAGTCATGTTAGACTAACAAAGGTGCCGCCATCTGTGGATCGATTTTAGGTTGTTAAGTGATGGGAGCTGACCGGATCATCACAGCATGAAAGAAGCAAAGAAAAAGAAGCTAAACCTGGAAATTTCTTTATCTGTTGTTTACGCCCTCGTTTATCACGATTGTCTTCTTATGGCGCAGAATTATGACGTAAGCCTCACGTAAATGACATAACAGTGAGATAAAATGCAACATCCAAATTAATAAAACATATAAGTTCAGATTGCTTTTTTGGGTGTAATGAAAAATGTGGTTTCAGTCAATCATGGTGCTGTGACAAAGTCAGATAGGGGTCACATCTGCCTGCTGCGTGAACGTAGCCCAAGATTCCCTAAAAAAACTCTAAAATTAATTTGTATTTGAATTAAAATATGCATTGTGTAGTCTATTTTATAATTTTGAGTATTTCTGATGTTCCACAGGATTTCTGACCAAGGGTTTTAAAGAGGAATACAAATAAGAACGACACACTGACATTTTAAGCCCTAGAAACTTAAAAATAACTAACTTTTTTCATCAATCATTGTGATTTACTCTGCATGTCCAGTTTAATGGCTGTAGTGTTACAAACACTTAATGGGACGTCAGTCAGCACACAAACCAGGTTCATTCCAACCATCCTGTGTGGCTGATATAATCAGGAGGGACTCTTTTATATGGTAACTCTGACCAGTTTGTCACAGTTAGGAGAATATTCTTACCTGACATAGTTCTGACCCGAACCTTGTAGCCCTGAATGGGTCCATCAGCCTCCTTCCACTTCATCTGCAATCGATCCTCAGAAAGAACCGTCAGCTTCAGGCGACCTTGACGTTGACAAAGAGTTAAGTTTGGGGACTTTAGAGGATGTGTGTATTATTCACAGATATAAGGCTGAAGCTACGATGCCATCTTCGCTCGTCCCGCTCTCCCATGGCGGTCTAGCCTCTCTCACTTCCTCCTACACAGACCGAGTCCCTCTCTGTTTCTGCCTTCATCTGCATAATTTCCAGCAGGGATTTCCCAACAAATGATGTCTTTCATGTCCCTGTCGTGTCTCCATCCACGTCTCCAGCTGCCCTCCATACATCCATCAAAGCGGGCCCTGTCCTCCCAACGGCCCCAGAAACAGGAACAGGACGTCGGCAGGGTCAAAGGGCATGTCAGAGGAACATCACTCAGTTACAGTATGACAGGGTCTGAATGTAACTTGTAGTGCAAATACAGATGAAGAGGGAGGAGAAGGAGGGAAAACGGAAACAAGGAACACAGAGGGGAGCAAAGACGAACACGGCGAATCCCAGAAGACTGTTTTTAACTCCTCTAGGGAACCCCAGCAGTCAACAGCTCCTTTTCTAACTTAGACATGCACAGAACATGAACATAAGAGATCTGAGGGGTTCTGTTGGGTCTTTGTAGAGAAAGGGTCAAGGTTTCAAACACAGCCTCAAAGAAACGGGAAGATTTACGGACAGCGAGCCGGAAATGTAGAGAAAAGTCTTTAATTTATAACCAATAAAAACCTGACTGGACATTTTGTAAACTACGTAGCAAAAGAAAAAGAAGAAAAATAAATCTAAAAGTGGTCAAACTTCATGCAAAACGTTAATTACAAGACGGCCTTGCAAATCTAAAAGAGATTTTAAGATGAGGAATATTACCCTGGCCATGAACTCCTGAGGGCAGCAGCAGGACGACAGCGAGCGCGAAACACAGCATCAGCCACAAATATGAAGGTCTGGATGCAAACAGGTGAGAAGACATGAGTGGACCTGAAACAATAGAAGGAGGGATCAGCGTTAAGTTAGAGTCTGGGGTTCATATTCATAGTTTATTAAAGTACATATTCCTTCTAGACTTCCTGACATCCTTGTGATCATTTTATATAAATAGTAGATAGAAGACAAATCATATCAAGCACATATCATAATGTTGAGAGTTTGTAAGAACAGAAATGTGAGACTTCAAATCTGATATTTCTGTCATAATTAAAACTATGAAAGTCTACAAATATGCTTTACATACATTAAAAAAACATAAAAGAGTTAAAAATGAACCTACTGAGTTAAAACAATACTTAGTTTTACTCACAGGTTACATGTTAGTGGTTTAGGAGTGAATGAGGTCCTGAAAGCGTAACTTTTAAGAAATGATAACTCCCTCAAGCTGAAACAAATGTTCTCATAACAAGTTTCCACCAAAGCAATGAAACTAGAAAAAGCATTTCTGTTCGCTCACTAAACCATTCAAACCACGTTTCACCCTCTTATAGCACAAACCCAGGAGAAAAT
This sequence comes from Orestias chungarensis, assembly GCA_032876305.1. NCBI lineage: Eukaryota > Metazoa > Chordata > Actinopteri > Cyprinodontiformes > Cyprinodontidae > Orestias > Orestias chungarensis. Next base: position 1,358 of record JAVLVB010001040.1, on the reverse strand, counting down.
AACCTATTTTTAAATGCAGGTAATCTGATGTATAATGTTCAACCTACATAGGACTTAGATTACACTCGAGGTTTTAATGATCACACTCCAACGTTCACACCCCTCCTATAGTTTTAGACCTCTGCAGCAAATCTGTTTCCACAAAAGCTCCTTTTACAACCAAGAACATGCACTATAATTAGGGACCATTACACATTTTCCTGTTAACAAACCATGAAGTCGTAAAACACAACTACTCTAACAGAGCTGAATGAGATCCAGGAACACTGTTGGAGTCATAATGAGTATAAAAGACTAACATTATGTTTTATTATTATATTTTAATACAGACTTAGAGACATTTAAAATGCAATTATCATGATCCTTGGCTGTTGTCTCTAAGATAATTACTTCATTCTTTTACGTTCAACGTTTGTGTTTTGTTTGCTGAACATTTACATTTTTATACATTATATTATTTGTTCATCCTTTTACGTTATGGTTAAACTCCCAGCAGGAGATTTATAGAAATTAACATGTCCGCCACAACATTTAAGACACGTTTCCATCCACAGGAACACAAACAGAGAGCGCCGCTTTAAACAGGCCTAACACACAAAAGGACAGAGTATAAAAACTATATCAGCCGATCAGAATCCTTCACAACAGCCGAGTATGAAAAGATAAAGCATCTAATCAACCGTAAAATCAGCATTTATACTCAATGATGCGCACATGTGAGGCCAGAAGGTATTGATAAAAAAGGATTTATTGTAATAAAAATAAATCTCAAAGATGTATGTGTTCATGTACAAACAAAATACTACAATACAAATGTCTCTCAAATTTAATTTGAAATATTTATTCTTAGATGTAAAATGATAAAAAAATGATATGAGTTTTCCCAGAAAGGACCCGTGTGGACGAGGCCTTAGTTTGGCTCCCTATGTCTCAGTTTTCCCTCTTTTGGCTGAACCACATTTAAGATTTTCTTTTTTGTCACTTTCAGTATTTAAACGTCTTTTTTATTCTTTAACATGTAACATGTTCCATGTAACGGTTATCCAACAAAACATGTAGGATTTCAATATTATTATTAAAAATCTCTTATTTTTCTAGTGGTTGCCTGGAAAATGTAAAGAAAAGCCAAATGTAGAACATTTAATCTGTGTGCTGGGAAAAATACATTTAAATTATTGTTGTACTTTCCTTACAATCAGAAATGATTTACAGGTCAGTCATTAGAAACCAAGAAAACACCATTTTGATTATAAGATAATTAACCCAAATTCTGGTGTAGTACAGATAAACAGAGAACTTTGAAATGATTAAAAAAAAGTCCTAACTTGCTTAAATCAAAATATAAAAAATAGCAATGA
>JAVLVB010001039.1:9014-39519 GCA_032876305.1 Orestias chungarensis | reverse complement strand
CAATAAAATAGCCTGATGCAGAGGTAGAGCTCAGACCCGATCTCGGCTCTCCACTCCTGCAGGGGTGAAACTCTTATATCGAAAGATGTCTTTTGCTGATCGATTGTGAGTTTATATCTTTTATTTGAACATTGTGAGAACCTGAATATGCTGTCCTGAGATCAACCAACCTTGGGAAGTCGAGGTGGACTTCAACACTACCCACAGCTACAGCTGGCTTGGAATCGCTATGTTCACGACTGCTGTGTTATGGTCTTCACTGAAACCTGGCTTTACCCACAGATCCCTGATGCTAGCGTGCAGCTTGCAGCCCGCACTCTGCTACGCTGCGAACGATCGAAGAGCGTCTGTAAGAATAGGGGAGGGGGTCTTTGTATTTACGTGCCTGAGGACTGGTGTAATAATAGGACCATCATAGACACACATTGCTCCCCGGACCTCGAGTACATGTCTGTAAGATGTTGGCCTTCTTTTTTGCCGAGAGAGCTAACAATAGTGATCATCACTGTTGTGTATATACCACCCGATGCTAATGTTTGCATAGCGCTCTCTGTTCTGCTGAATACCATCAACGAACAGCAGTGGCCCCATCCCGACAGTGTTCATATTATTGCAGGAGACGTTAACAAGGCCAACCTTAAGACTGTAGTTTCAAAATTCCACGACATGTCAAGTGTTCTACTAGAAGGGAAGACACACTTGACCTTGTTTACTCTAACATCAAGCAAACTTACAGAGCTAAACCCCTCCCCCACCTCGGCCAGTCTTACCTGCTGTTCACCCCAGCATACACCCCCCCTCAAAAGGAGAACCAGGCGTACTGTTAAAATCATCACGACCTCGCCTGAAAACGCGCTCTCTGACCTACAGGACTGCTTTACACGGACACACTGGGACTTGTTTGAACACCAGGACCTGGAAAAATTCACAGGGATAGAACTGCATTACATCAGGTTTTGTATCGGAAATTTGACTGTCAGCAAATACATCCGGGTTTTCCCTAATCAGAAACCCTGGATGAAAAGCAAGGTCTGGTTACTCCTCAAAAGAAGCGACGCTCCCTTCAGGTCAGGCGACGGGGCTCTGTACCGTGCTGCTCGAGCTGACCTGAGGAGAGGAATTAAAAACGCCAAGTCGGACTACAGGAGGAAAATGGAGTTCCATCTGTCCAGCAACAACACACAGGAGGTGTGTCAGGGCATCCGGAACATCACAAACTCCAGAGGCTGTGATGTGTCAGCAGGAGACCTTCGTGTCTCACTAGCGGAGGAGGTGAACACTTTCTTTGCTCGCTTGGAGACACCAATCTTCTCCAGCCCTGCTACCCCCACAGAATCGCAGCTCGACCCCGTTCACAGGAAGGCTGCTGGACCAGACGCAGTACCAGGAAAGGTGATCAGAGCATGTGCCTTCCAGCTCACCTTAATTGTCACTAGGATTTTCAACCTTTCCCTCGCTCAAGCTGTCCTCCCTCCCTGCCTAAAGACAGCCACAATGATCCCCGTGCCAAAGACATCACCTATCACCATTCTGAATGATTTACCGCCCAGTAGCCCAAACACCGGTAATCAGGCTGGTCCTCCAACACATCAGAGACCATCCCCTCCCCACTTTTGCCACCCACCAATTAGCATACCGAGCAAACAGATCCACGGAAGATGCCATTGCAGTAGCCCTCCAATCTGTGCTAAGTCACCTGGAGCAGCAGCAGAGCTACGCACGCATGCTTTTTGTGTATTACAGCTCAGCATTTAACACAATTATCCTGGACAATTTCCATACTGCACACCCTGTGCCTCCCCCCTCTCACATGTTCCTGGATAAAGGACTTCCTAATCATCCGTCCCCAGACTGTAAGACTTGGGCCCCATCGCTCCTCCACCCGCACATTGAAAACTGGCTCCCTACAGGGTTGTGTGCTGACCCCCCTCCTGTACTGCCTCTACACCCATGACTGGGCACAGCTGTTATCAAAAGAGCTCAGTAGTGACTTCACTTCTTGAGGGTCCTCAGGAAGAACAACCTGGACACTAACCTGGTGCTGACCTTCTATTGCTCATCAATTGAGAGCCTGCTGACATACTGCATCACAGTATGGTACGGCAACTGCACTGAGGCAGACAGAATGAGGCCTCAAAGGGTAGTCAAAGCGGCACAAAGAATCATCGGCTGGTTTAGTAAAAAAAATTAAATAACTGGCTCGCACCCATAGCTTTTATTCTGTTACCCCTCTCGCTTTTTGCCCCAAGGCAAAAAGAATATAAAAATATTTTTTCAAAATATACTTTTAAGTTGCAGTAGTATGAGGGAAACATTTGTGAGTCAGTAATATTTTTAGTAATTGAAAAAATAAGATTAGAAATAAATATTTATTGCCAGGATAGATACTGACAAGAACAAATAACTGACACCCAAATAACCAACGGAGGACTGGGGGGAGCAAACAGAGGAAACAACTGATAAACTAGAAACCTAAATAATAAACCACAGGACATGGAGGGAGAGAGATCAACAGGTGGAACACAACAGGCAGAGGGACAAAATGCTTCTATGCACCTTTAATCAGGTTTTGTTGAGCAAACTCTTCTGTCTGTTACTTTAAAAACATGCTGGACTAAAATAAAAACGCATTTTAGCTTGACTCCATAATCACCTTTTCATTGTAATACAGGAAACAATTGATCTAAATCAACAATATGTGGGATTAATGGATTTAGTATAAAGAATGTCTAACTTTTTAAGAAAAATTATATCTCGAAAAATGTAAAAATTTAAATAATAAATGTTGCGATGAACTTGTGACACTTCCAGCGACCCCAAAAGGATAAGTGGGTTGAAAAACAGATAGATGGCTGGATAAAATCATAAATATGTTTTTAGGTGAGCGATAATATGTACCCCCTTCTGACAAAATTTTTGATGGAGGATGACCTGCATCATCCACTCCTCCCATGCACTGGTGTAGAAAGAGAAACGTCTGATACTTGTCTCAGCTTGATCCGAGTTTGTATTATCATCACTACTATCAATGGCCATGTTCTTCTTTAGTTTTTCAAACAGTGAATGTTTTTGTGGAATAATTTGTAGTTGTGCCTTTATTTTGTCAACCGAAGCGTCTTGCTGGTATTCGATCTCCATATGCTGGGATGTTATCATAGAGAGCACCATCAGCCATATAATCAGTAACTGTTTCATATCAAAATCATATCAGAACACACAGATAAGTTTGGCACCTTGTGCAGCATACTGTTGCTACATGAAAACGGCGTGCCCAGCACAGGTTATTCACATTTATGAAAAAAATGAATAACGGTAATTAAATGAAGGGCCTTCAGATAACAAGTGTAGTAAATTGGCGCAATATGAAAAAATGGGTTCTTCATTGTTCTTGAATTAAAGTTATTACAAGCTTTTTATTGTTTCCCCTTCCATGACGAACACCAAATTACCATGACCATAAAACAATTAATTAACTAAAAATTAATTAACATGTTTTGATATGACTCACCATCTCATATGTAAAATATCAGACTGAACTGAGCCTTGACGAAATAAAAGCCTTAATTTTTATGCAAATATTTGAAAAACGTTTGATTAATTGCCATTCATAGCGTTAATAATAAACGTACGTGTTCCTCTTCCATGTGGGAAAGACTCGCTTCAGTTACTCCACGGTTTCGCAGGATTCTAAAGAACGGGTTATCAGAATCAGAATTCTTTGTCATTGCTCCACATGGGTGCAACAAAAAACAAAACAAAACAAAACAGTGCAGTAGTGCAAATTAAGAAAATTAATATAAAAATTGTAATAAGTTAAATAAAAAAATGACCTTTCAGGTGGAGAAAATAAAATCCTTTGAAGCTCCGAACGGAGTTATCGAGCAGGATTAGAGAGTTATGATTTAATTTGCAGATACACATGGTAAGATTGCAATTTGATGTCATTAGGTTGCATGTGCTTAACTTAACCTCGGCTACAATGAGCTACGGGTAGTGCGGAAAGACAATATTGTAGCTTTTCTATTTCAATAGTAAATTTGGCACGTTACCATTGTGAACAAAGTTAGCTGTGTGGGAAAACATGATATTGTACTAGCATTAGTTAAAGAGACCTACAACCTTGTCGGTCCTGCCGCAGACTCTGCAATACGTCCCCAGGTGACAGCAAACATTGTGCACATCCCTGAATCACTGTCCGCTTCTCCAAGTTAAGCACTCTGATCAGACCAATAGCGCACTTGATCCACATTGCTCGCACCTTTTCTCACTCTACTCCCACCAACAGCTCCAGAGGTTGGCACATCTACGAACCCTCAGTGGAAGAAATGGCACGAGCCAAAGTGTGCATACTGAAGATTGTTTAGAGAGAGTGCTATCAAGAAGAGAAGTAATGCATACAAGTGGACTTAAACATTGCCTCTTCAAGTAGCCTGTGCAAAACTGAATCCGATTCATGACTCAGATGGAATGTTGAGAGTTGGAGGCCGCATAAAGCACTCAGGTCTAGAGTTGAATGACATCAATCCCATCATTGTCCCCGGCTGTCATCACCTGTCAGTGCTTCTCATATGTCACTACCATGAAGCTGTGAAACACCAGGGCAGGCATTTTACGGAAGGTGCCATCAGGTCAGCAGGCTTCTGGATAATTGGTGCAAGGCGAAGCATTGCTAGTCTTCTGTTCAAGTGTGTGCATTGCAAGAAGCTGCAGGGAAAAACAGAACACCAACAAATGGGAGACTTACCAGCGGAGCGGATACTGGTAGCGCCGCCCTTCACATACGTCAGTATTGACGTATTCGGGACATGGGAGGTTACTTCACGCCGTACTAGAGGAGGACATGCCGATTCCAAGAGATGGGCAGTGATGTTTTCATGCATGTGTACGTGAGTGGTGCACATCGAGTTGATCGAGACGATGACTGCTAGTAGTTTCATCAATGCTTTTAGATGTCTCTTCGTCATCCGCGGTCTTGCACGGCAGATCCGTTCCGACTGCGGGACAAACTTTGTAGTTGCCTCACGGGAATTGCAAATGTCCAGCACTGCTTAATGCTCTGAGAGCGTAGACAGATACCTCAGCGACCAGAACTACACCTGGGTGTTCAATCCTTCCCACTAATCCCATATGGGTGGAGCCTGGGACAGATGATCGGGATCGCCAGGCGCTTACTTGACTGTATGTTACAAGAGCAAAGAACACAGTTGACACATGACGTCTTGTCTACACTTATGGCCGAGGTAGCTGCGGTGACGAATGCTCGACCACTCATCCCAGTATCATCAGACCAAGAGTCAACTTTGATCCTCACTCCATCCATGCTTTGACCTTGAAGATGGGGTCAGCACCTACTCCCCTGGCAACTTTGAGGGTGGGGTCAGGTACAAGGAAGAATGGAAAAGAGTTCAAAATCTGGCTGACATCTTCTGGGGCAAGTGGAGGCGCGAGTATCTTCAGACGTTGCAGTTCAGACAAAAGTGGCAGAACAACAAATCCAGCTTGAAATGCGGAGATGTAGTTCTACTCAAAGATTCTCAATCAAACAGAAATGAATGGCCCATCGCTGTCATCACAACAACTTTCCCAGGGCAACATGGACTAGTCCGGAAAGTCGATGTGACTACTGCAAGGGATGGAGTCAAAAAGTCTTTCTCACGTCCCGTCACATAAGTAGTTCCTTCTGTCAGAAGAACGCACCAGCACTATAGATGGTTAAATGTGGGTTCTTACAGACCCCAGGCGGGGAGTGTCATGTTTGCATTTTTATATTTTCCTTTCATTTCCTTACATTTATAGTAAAACTAATGTACCTACTTGTTATTATGACTCCTATTATAAAAACAATTTTGAGAGGCTTTATTTTGACAACCAGTTGGATAGGAAGTTGCTAGAAGCTTACCTACAGGAGTCAGTTTGACCTTGCCTGCAGTGGAGACAGTTGCCTTTGTCTTCCACTCTTCATTTCCTACAGTTTGTCTCCATTTTTGTTATAGTAACGTCTGTGAGTATTTTGTTTTTGTAATTGACCATATTTCTAGTATATTTCATGGTAATTAATATGTTGATGCTAATAGGGTAAAAATGCAATTAAAAAACAAAGTATTTTCACAATGTCAAAGCCAACTCACGGTGGAGCTTAGCTAATTTGTAACTCATGTATATTCATGTACAATTCTTGATGTATGTTTTGTATATGTTTGTATTTCAGTTTCACAAAATAAAAATATTCAGTAAAATCACAAGAAAGAATCTGCTTCTGTGGAGTTGCTGAGTATCTGTTTAGCTGCTTGGGTAGCTAACTCTTAGTGAGGCAAAGACAGTTGCGTTTGTGTGGAGTCCTGAATGCTCACAGACCTGCCACCTGCAGAAGTTCTCGGACGACTCTGCCATCGTGGGCTGCATCAGCAGGGACCAGGAGGCCCGAGTACAGGCGTGTGGTGGACAGGTTCGTGGAGTGGTGTGGGCTGAACCATCTGCAGCTTAACGTCGGGAAGACAAAGGAGCTGGTGGTGGACTTCAGGAAACAGTGGAACCGCCCAGACCCCGTCATCATCAACGGCTCAGCTGTGTACATAGTGGAGGACTACAAATACCTCGGTGTCCACATAGACAATAAACTGGACTGGTCTAAGAACACACACACTGTCTACAAAAAAGGTCAGAGCAGACTGTACTTCCTCAGGAGGCTCAGATCTTTCAACATCTGCAGGACCATGCTGCAGATGTTCTAGCACTCTGTGGTCGCCAGTGCCATCATCTACGGTGTCGTGTGCTGGGGCAGCCGGCTGAGGACGGCTGACACCAACAGACTTAACAAGCTCATCAGGAGAGCTGGCTCTGTCCTGGGACTGGAACTGGAGTCTGTGGTGGAAGTGTCAGAGAGGAGGATGCTGAGGAAGCTGCTCAGCATCAAGGACAACACCTCCCACCCCCTACATGCCACGCTGACGGCCTGTTAGAGCACCTTTAGCCGGAGACTGAGGCCACCGAGAGTCACCACAGAACGCCACAGGAGGTCTTTCTTACCTGTGGCAATCAAACTGTACAATTCCTCTTCCATCTGCAGGAGGGATAAATAGTAGTGTACTTATTGTTATATGGTGATTGTGTACTTTACTGTGTTGTATGTGAGATGAGTGTGTCATGTTAATTGTTAATTGATACTCTGTAACCCTGGCAAAACAATTTCCTCCAGGATCATTAAAGTCTATCTTACCTTATCTTATCTTTATTTTGACTGTATTGTGCTGTGCATTCTAAAAGCACATTTTATGCATGCTCATATATTACTTTCATGTTTGTACTATTGCTGCTGTGTACGAAATACAGTTAATGCAACCAAACTAATGTTGCAGTAACACATCTTGGGCAATGAGCATAGTCTGTAGCTATGCGTGCCCCTGCTGAGGTCTTTGTCATCATCACTTATGTTAGAAGCGTTGGAGAAGATCCCCGGACAATTTTGCTACAATCTGCAGTGAATCAAAAACGGACCTCCCTTTAATAGATGGGTACCCCCAGACAAACATGGCCTTTACCATGACTGATGGGTGGTAAAAAAAACAGTTGCTTGAAAGAACATAAAAAACCACGAATTAAGATGTCTAGGGAATAAATATAAACATAATGACCCTACTCTGCACATGCCTGGCAGAGGTAATCACCCTCTGTGGGTGGGTTCCCGACACATGTACAATGGTACCAGAGGGTACACAGGGCGCATTCAATCTGGAACGACAACACATAATCAGATTACTATTCCTAATCTCATTATTGAGTGGGTTTGAATGCATGAAGGGAAACTGATAGAAGAGTAAGTATACGCATAGCAAAAATAGTTGTTGAGGAAACAGAATCAACAGTTTGGTTTACCATCAAATGACGTGCTTACCCACTCATCAATTGCAGCCCCCAAGCTCATCTCCCCACATGCCCAAAACATTTGAGAAAGGTTGTCTGTAAACAACCATCAGGGGACAGCCTGGATATACAAAATCTCCTGTTTTGACTGAAACTCTCACCTGAAAGCCATTCAGGTAGTGAGAACTAGGTAAATTAAGGATCCACTCCCCTCAGGCCTTGGTTTCTATCTGCTTCCCAGGGGGAGGTCTTAGACCAATCATTCAATCACACAGAACAGCTGCATGTCCATGTGCATAACTAAATATGGGAATACACTGAAGCGTCAGTGAAGTGTCAGCCTTTGTGTTCAGCCTTTCTCGTGCGAAGACGTTCTCGGGTAAAGACGTGCGTGTCTACCAAAGCGTGTCCAACGAACGGGGCCACGGAACAGGGTCTACCTTCTCTATTCGCGATGTGTCACCACCCTATCTCTGTTATTTCTGGCACCTGCAGGCAGTTCGACTTTCACAAACGAAAACGTAACCTCAGAAATCTCCGCTCACTAAACCACACATCGTCATCCAAAACAAATAAATTCTGTGTAGGTCTATGGAACTCTCAGTCAGCAGTGAACAAGGCAGACTTAATTTCTGCCTATGTAAAACATCTCTCACTGGACATCCTTGCCCTCAAAGAAACTTGGATCAAACCAGAAAACAGCGCCACACTGTCTGCACTCTGCAGCAACTACACATTCTCTCACACACCACGGCCTGGCAAAAGAGGAGGTAGTATGGGGCTACTGATATCCAACAAATGGAAATATACCCATTTCAGATCAGGAGCCTCGCATAACTCCTTTGAATACCATGCCGCCCTGACGACAGCACCTGTTAAAATGTATGTGGTTGTTATATATCGTCCTCCGGGTTAATTGGTTGACTTCCTAGAAGATCTAAACTCACTGCTCTCCTCCATCCCTGAGCAGGACTGTCCTCTGCTTGTCCTTGGTGATATGAACATTCACTTTGACACTCAAGATTCCACAGATTTCTTCTCTCTTACTCACTCGTTTGATCTCCAGTGGGTAAGCAGCCCCTCAACTCACAGAGCCAGTAAAATACTTGATCTTGTTTCAAGCAGACACTGCATGACCAACTCACTTAAAGGTACTCCTCTACACCTCTCATACCACTACTTTATTCAGCTTGATGCTTGTCTACATCAACTACCCACTGCACACCCACCCACTGTCTCCTTTTGACTCAATCTCCGCAACTTGTCTCCTGCCCAATTCTCTGCACTTGTAACCTCTGCTCTTCCACCCCGTGCTCCTCCTCAAGCATCACCACTGCAAAGATGGAGTTCTATCAGGACAAGATCCACAGCGCTACCGACACCCAGAAGCTATTTTCTACCTTCAAGTCTCTGTTAAACCCACCACCTCCTCCTCCTGCAACCAACCTCACTGCAGATTCCTTTGCCAACGTCTTCACCGACAAAGTGGCAGCGATCAGCAGTCAGTTCTCAGACCCATCTACACAGACCACAGCTCACCCTTCCTCACTGGTCCTTCCTCTGAGCGCCGCTGAATCCACTTCTTCCTTTTCTTCATTTACCCCTCTCACCGAGCAGGAGGTATCAAATCGCGTGATCAATGGTTCACTATCTACCGGATCATTCCCCACCGCCTTCAAACAAGCCCAGGTAAGATCCTTATTAAATGAAACCTCCCTAGCCCCCGCCCAAGTGGAGAACTACCAACAGGTTTCCCTCCTCCCTTTCCTATCTAAAATCATCGAAAGTGCTGTCTCAAAGCAGGTGACGAAATTTCTCTCCAAACATGACCTCCTTGATTCTAACCAATCAGGTTTTAAGAGCGGTCCCTCCATGGAAACGGCACTCCTGTCAGTAACGGAATCCTTAAAGAAGCCAAAGTGACAGGCCAATCATCACTTCTCATCCTACTGGACCTCTCAGCTGCATTTGGTACTGTAAACCACAGCATCCTACTTACCAAGTTGGCAGACATGGGTATTGAGGGCAGTGCACACTCCTGGTTTGAATCCTACCTCACCGGACGATCCTTCAAGGTGGCATGGCAAGGCAAAACATCGATGCGACACCACCCCACCACAGGGGTGCCCCAAAGGCTCAGTGTTGGGGCCCCTCCTCTTTGCCATGTACACTACTTTGCTGGGCCCAATACTCCATTCGCATGGCTTCTCCTATCAGTGCTATGCAGATGATACCCAGCTCTATCTGTCCTTTCCTCCAGATGACCTCTCAGTACCGATGCAAATCTCATGTCTTTCTTACATATCTCCATGGATGAAAGATCCCCTCCTCCAACTGAACCTCTCCAATACTGAACTGCTTCTCATCCCAGCCAAGGAAACTATTCACTAAAACATCAGCATCAGGTTAGACTCCCTATTTGTGGCACCCACTAAGGTTTTAAGAAACTTGGGCGTCATGATCGATGATCAGCTGACCTTTGCGGATCAGGTTGCCTCTGTGACTCGATTGTGTCGCTTCTCTTTATTCAACATCAGGAAGATTAGGCCATATCTAACTCAACATGCGACACAGCTCCTAGTTCAGACCTTAGTAATTTCCCGCTTTGTCTACTCTGTTTGAATGATCAGCGGCCATCTACCTCAACACCCTCCTAAAGCCTTACGTCACTGCCCGCCCGCTCCGTTCCTCCAAGGAGCGCCAACTAACGGAACCAAAGCCCCGTCCAGGTTAATCTAAACTCTTCTCATTTGGGGTTCCTCGCTGGTGGAACGACCTGTGGTATAAAATTCAGATATTGGTCAGGGACCCGATCACACACCACCCACCTATTACACTTGTCTGGACAGATAACAATTCCTTGCAGAACATACATGGTCACCTCCCGACACTTCTTTATTTGAGCGTCAGTGGCCCCAAAAGGGTCCATGAACACTGCCCGCCTTTCTTTAGGGTACATTATCTGTCCAGTACAACTGTGGTTATTATAACTGTGGTGTTTATTTGGATTGAAACACTGTTTTGTACTAAAAATTAGTGTCCAGTGGTAGTTTTCACAAACAGCACCTACAACAGCTGTGTGGGACATCAAAGCCAACTACGGAGAAGACCAACCATGAACAGACATATATACACATGTCATGTTAGTGTGACCATATATCAAAATACTTGCCTTTTTCTGACATTTAAATGTACCCTGCCATACTATTGCTGTTGTACAGAAGCTGTCCAGGCTTAAGGCACCGGTCTGCCTGCACAGGTTGGTGATGTAGGCATTTCTAACCTGGGAAATTAAAATACATCTTCTTAAAACTCTGATTGGGTTACGGGGGTTCCAACAAGGTTAAAGTGTCACTGTCACTAAAGTGTACCTCACTCTCCAACTGCCTCCCAGGTGCCAGGTCTAATAAGTTCTCTGCAAAGAGCTTATAGAGCCCTATCCTGCTCAAGATTATCCCCCTTTTGGAACCCGTCCAAATGGATTTCTGCAAACAAATTAATCAGAAAGGACAATAGCGTTAAGGCCTATTTAACATTCTAACATATTCCAGCAGTCTACTCACAGTCTTCAGGCGCAGGGTGCTGTAGGACAGAGGAGCAAGAGGGCTGGGCAGCAGAAGTCAGCGGTGCAGAGGAGTAGGATGGCTGGAACGTAGGGGGCGTGTGAGATGTGTGTGAGCCTTACCTCATACTGAAATGGTATTTGTGAGGGATACCTGGCCTCCCTTCAAAACATTAAGAAGTACGACATGTGCCTAGTTGTAATGTGGCACTTAAGCCTCAGGGCAAACATTGCGGCCTGAAGCACCTCATCCCACTTATGAGGGTTGCCCTCTAACACTTTATTCAGTGACCTTATGTAACATAATTCATTAGATTATGCATGTGGTGCAGGTCATGCACAACATTCAATAATGGTTTGTTATACAAGTTTGGATAGAAACCTTTGGATCGAGCCATGTAGGTTTTTCACCAGACCATTTGTTTGGGGGTGATATGGCAAGCACAGGGTTCACCTTATATTAAGCCTTTGGCACAGATGGTAGTTCACCTAAGGGAATGAAAAATCATCACCAGTTGGTCCAGCTTATGTTAGGGATATGTTTTAATACTGTACCTTATTGAGGAATTCTGTGGCCTGGTCTGTTAGCAGTCTTTTGGGTGCACCAAACTTGTAAAAGAAATCCAGAATACAAGTGGTGACCTCATCTGCTGTTTTTGTTTTGAGTGGGTAGGCCTCCACCCATTTGGTGAAATAGTCAACCAGTACAAAAATGTATTGGTTGCCACCATTTGTTACAGTCAGCTTACCCACTAGATCCATCCCCACCAGTTCCAGCAGCTCCGTCACCTTAGAGGGGATATGTGATGATTTGTTAAATCCATTTACTTGGTATGTGCATGAACCTCCTAAATGCATTGCCCTCAACATTCTCTCAACATTCTCCCACCTCTATAGGGTTGTAGTCTCTTTTCTCTTTGATGTTTGACCTTCTCCACTGCCACTGGGGACACTCAGCAACCTGAAATGCATACATTGAACGTAGATGAAAGCGTAGGTGCATACACATACCTAAGGGAGTACTCACCCATTTCTTTATATCCTTTTCAATTCCAGGCCAATAGTACCGCCTGGCGATGGCACTGTGGATTTTCTCGCACCCACAGTTCCATCCTAGGTCACTGGCATGCAATTCTTGTCTGCCTCCCCAGGGGTTTGCACCACCTTGGCAAGGTGCTCCCCCTTCGTTCCCCTCCTTCTGCATATAAATTGCAGTTCCCCATCTACAGTGTTAATGCACTTGTCAGATAACACAGTCCTTTGCATGGTTTTAGGTAATGCTTTAGGGTATTAGGCGTAATTACACCTAGAGAACACATTGTTATGATAATATTTGCTGCCTAACGGTATTCACCTACCTTTTCTCACAGACGTGGGTGCCCTATCTTTTATTACATACCGCTGCTTGCTCGTCAGGCCGTCTGGGAAGCGGTTTTGCGGATTGACGTCCATGATTTCCCTGAATGTTTTCAGATCCATAGTACAGGTTACTACTCACCAATGTGCTAGCATTTTTGTATCTCCTTTATATCTCTATCCTCCAAACTCAACAGTGTACTATATATCAGGGGTCTTCAACGTTTTTCAGGCCAAGGACCCCCAAACTGATGGCGAGATGGAGCGGGGAACCCCCTAATTTACATATATATATATATATATATATATATATATATATATATATATATATATATATATATATATATATATTCTTAATATATGTAAGTAATGTCTATTACATCTGGAGTAATGTAACGACAGTAATTATGAACTGGGATTATTAAAGTATTTCTGATTCTGATTCTGATTCCTCGTGCCCAGCTTGAAAGAGCTCCTGTGTGTCACTGAATGTGTGCATTCATGACTGAAAGACATTTTTATCTGTTTACTATAGTGTGTTGAATTCATAAATGTTTATTTAAAGACATTTCAATTAGTGGAAAAAATTGCAGGGGGGGAATATAAGAAAAAAGTCTACCAAAACTTTTGCGACCCCTATGCAGTACCTCTGCGGACCCCCTGTTGAAGACCTCTGCTTTATATAGATCCAGCCTATATTGTATACAGCTGTGGTTGCTATTTGATTGTCACAACAAGTTTGGGTTCTTAACAATATCCTCGTTACCCCTATATCATTCAGTCTTGTTTTCATTGTGCTTTACATCTGTAATCAGAACCTATCCAGATGAATACCCTCAGCTGAATAGAGTGAATCTGAATGTGGTTGCATGAGCACTATGGGCCTCTGTGGTCTGTTTTAAGGTCTGGTCCTTAATGGCTTTATTTTCCCTTAATTACTTTTATGTATATACTTTACGTAGTTTGAAAACCTTTACTTTTACACGTTTGCTTATACAGAGGTACTTTTGATCGCTAATATCTATATTTCTATTTGAGTAAAGCATTTGCATACTTTTGACATGCCTCTTCACAGAAGTCAGCCAAAGCCTTTTCATTCAAAGGTGGATTAAAACTGTTTTTGATGTCAATGAAATCACTCAACTGCTACATTTATTTTGTCTATCATCCACTACATCAAGGGTCTGCAACCTGCAGGTCTTCAGCCAAAGGTGGGCGTTTAAAACCTTCCTCAATGTTTCCTGATAGACAAATTTGGCTAAAGGGACTCTACCAACATATTTTTTTTCATATTTCAATATCCTATTAAAGGTGTTTGCTTAGACTATTTGTATTGAATTTACATGCAGGTATTACATAAAGTTATCTTATTTTTTCTATTTTCCCAAATATTTCCACAGACACCCACATTTATTGTTTTCAATATTCATTCATTTCGTGTCCTGGAATCCGTTGTGGTGTCCATTACTGTAAATTTTCCACTGGTATTAATGCTTCAATCAAACAGTATGACATCCCCTATATGTCCAGTACATGAATTATATTTATGTAATGGACTGATGACATTCATATTACTTTACATTGTAATGTAATATGCACTGGTACATAATTTCTCTCAGACGCTTCTCATTTTTGTTGGTTGGTAGGAGTAGTCACATCATTGTTATATGGGTTTTATTATATTTATTTCCTCCACAAACATTATCTAATACAGATATTGATAATAATACTGCATACATGTACAGAGGGCAGTGGCATCATGAAGTCACGTGGAAGCGGGATCAGAAACAAACAACTCTGTGCAGATAGTGATTCTCAGAATTTCCCAAAAGGCTGCTCACAAAACCGGTGCTTTATGTATTGCAGATTTTTTTGCCATATTTACATTTCCGACAGGAGGCAGTTTGGCCGAACAATAGTTGTTGTGCTTGAACAGCGTATGGCATGCAAGTGGACAGAATACTGCTCATTGTGGAATAGGTAATGTTTTTTCCTGGATTTGAAACACTACATCTAGCCATGCTCCACACGTTCAGTTATGCCGCCGTTGATGTTTGGAAAATCGTTTGGAAAACAGCAGGTGACGATGCATACTCAGTATGGCGCTGCAACATCTGACGCAGACTGAAGCTGGAATTTCGTATTTCAAAATGTATGAAACATTTACAGGCTTTTAACAATTTTTGGTGTTACAAAAACATTCTTTGTAATGTTGTTAATGACAACCTGGTTTTTGCACAATTTCTGTTAAATTAACTTGGCTTTGTTGTTGTTTTTTTTTTTGTTGTTCATTGAGGAGTTGTGCTTGTTATAAAATCTTCGTCTTCTTCTTCTGTATATATTTTATGTGCATTTACTGGTCCTTACCTGTAACTGTACCACCATTCCTCAAATAATTAAAAAACAAAAACAAATAAATAAATGAAAAAATAACATTTAAAATAAAAAAAACACTCAATGTCCGCAATCATTATCAGTTAATTAACATTGTTTTCTAGAAGAACCTAATCAAAGTTTGAATGGTTTTTCTTCCTGTATCTTTCTTGTTAGTTTTATTCACTAAATATTTATTTGCTTCGTCTAAATTCCTCCATCATATATTTCCTTTGTCATTCATATCACTAACAAAATAAAATTACATGTTCTATTGTTATTCTGGTTTCATGTTTGTCTATTCAAAATACTGAGCTGAGCTGTTGAGTCCAGTGTGTCCCAATCTCAGTGTTGTTAATAATCTCTCTTCATTTCTGTTTCTACTTGTTCCTCTCAACTCTCCCATTCTCCAGTTTTCCTGCAGTGTCTACTGCTTCATTGACCTACACCCCGTTGTGTGCTGGTATACATACGAATGTAATTTCTAAACCCATCATCTTTATTCTGACTTATTGATGACAACACAGGGATTCAGTTTTTGAAAATGATTAGGTTTGAGAGTGCTCTGTGTTGTAATGTTGATGATATGTTGAACTCTTACACATCAAGTGTCTTTAAGGTTATGGATGCCATTGCTACTGTCAATGTTAAAATGGTTAAAAGTACACAAAAGGCACCATGGAGAAAAGAGGTCTTGGTCCGGGCACAGAAAAGGGAGTGCCGGAGAGCCGAACGGAAATGGCGTACGTCAAAGCTCCATGTTAATTTTGAAATCTACAAAGAAAAGTTGTGTGTGTTCAACCAGACTTTGCATAGAACCAGGGAAAGCTATTTTTCAGAAATCATCAAAAAGTGCAGAAACAACTCTCGTGTCCTGTTTGCTACAGTAAGCAGATTAACAAACCTTCCAGTCTAGATCCCCTTGGAACTGATTTCTACATCCAAATGTCAGGAGTTTACAGTATTCTTTAATGACAAAGTTCAAGGCATTAAAAATGCAATTGTTTCCACAACAGACATAGCTCATCTACCCCCAGTTAGACATATGGAGCTGACACAGTTCACACCTGTCTGCGATACAACAGTTGAACAGATCATCTGCAGCCTGAGTCCATCTACTTGCTGCCTGGATGAGTTACCAACTAGATTCCTAAAGTCTGTGCTGAGCAGTTTGCTGCCACAACTCGCTCATTTAGTCAAAATCTCACTTCAGACTGGAATATTCCCAAAGGCCTTGAAAACTGCTGTCATTAAGCCTCTCCTAAAGAAGAGCAGTCTGGATGCCACAGTACTGAACAACTACTGGCCCGTATCAAACCTGCCATTCTTAGGAAAAGTGCTGGAAAAAGTTGTATACCAACAGCTGAGTGACTTTCTCCTGTTTAACAATGTGTTTGATGCTTTCCAGTCAGGCTTTAGGCCCCACCACAGCACTGAGACAGCTCTGCTCAAGGTGACAAATGACATCCGCCTAAACTCAGATACAGGCAAAGTCTCTGTCCTAGTTCTGCTGGACCTGACCACCGCCTTTGATACAGTTGACCATGTGATTTTATTACAGAGGTTAAAAGACTGGGTGGGAATCACTGGTATGGCTCTCAACTGGTTTAAGACCTACCTTGAGGACAGTTGTTACTTTGTTCAAATTGGGAACTGCGTCTCCGACCAAATGGGTGTGACCTGTGGGGTTCCCCAGGGATCGATCCTGGGACCCCTTTTATTTCATCTGTACATGCTTCCATTGGGCCAGCTAATACGCAGCCATGATGTGTCCTACCACAACTATGCTGATGACACTCAGATCTACGTGTCGCTGACAGCAGGTGAACATGGGCCTGTTGATTTATCATCAGGTAAAAAATCTTGGGGTTATACTCAATTCTAACCTGAACTTCAACAGCCACATTAAATCAGTAACATCAGCAGCCTTCTACCATCTTAAAAACATTGCCAGAATCAGAGGAATAGTCTCTAAACCAGACTTAGAAAGACTTATCCATGCTTTTGTCTCTAGCAGGTTAGACTACTGTAACGGCCTGCTCACTGGGCTTTCTAAACGGGCCTTAACACAGCTTCAGAACATCGAGAATGCTGCTGCTCGAGTTCTGACCAAAACCAGTAAATATGACCCAATTAGTCCAGTGCTCAAGTCTCTGCACTGGATTCCTGACACTCAAAGAATATACTTTAAAACAGCCTTCCTTGTGTACAAATCTCTTCATTGTTTAGCCCCAAAGTACATATCTGACATGTTAGAGCCTTATGAACCACCCAGGACTCTGAAAACCTCAGGTAGTGGCCTCCTGCTGATGCCCAGAGTCAGGACCAAACAAGGGGAGGCTTTATTCCAGTTTTATGCTCATAAAATCTGGAAAAGTCTTCCTGAAGAGGTGTGACAGGTTTCAGCTCTGCCGTTGTTTAAATCCAGGCTGGAAACAGCATTATTTAACTGTGCATATAGCAACTGAGAATATTACTATTATTATTATTATTATTTTATTTTTATTTTATTTCATTTATTTTAAATCCGCTCTTTTTTTCTGTGTAAAGCACTTTGAATTGTCTTGTACATGAAAATGTGCTATTCTAATAAACTTGCCTTGCCTTGCCTTGCCTTGAATAGTATTAGTTGTATTTCTAATAACATGTCTGGTCCGCTTTCTAAATGGCTGTTCTGTGAACTTCTAAGTGCTGAACTTGAATTCGAACAAACTATTGTTTTTAATTCCCACCCAACCAGGTTGTTAAATGGGTAATGTTGGATGATCTGATTTTTTATTTATTTAGTTTTTTGTTTTTTTGTTTAGCTGTTTCAAAAATTTGTTCTTCTGGTTCTCTAGGTGTCTTATTTTTCTTCGATTACTTTAGTTAGTTAGTTCATTACTATCCATCTCCTGGACTGAGGTTTCCAACGGTCCTTGAAATAAATACATTAATATTGGTCAATTAAATTACATGACATGTTTTTGTACTATTTTTCCAGTATATATATATATATATATATATATATATATATATATATATATATATATTTAACTTTCTTTATTGAATTTTACAGCTTGACATGCAACAATCATCAGTAAAGTGGAAACACTGTCGTTATAACCAACCCCCCCCCCCCCGTCTAGGTCTAAACACAGGACAAGCAGCTAGCACAGATCCAGTCCCTGCATCCACTTCTAACAACACGACATACACACACACCCAACCACACACATTCCAAAGGAAGCAGAGAGAAAAAAAATGTAAAATTAAATTAAAATAAATAAATAATTAAAAATAAAAATAAAAATACCAAGATTGGAAATATAATGCTGATGATAAATAAATAAATGTATTTATATTTGTACATACATACATACTGGTAAATTAAGCAGATATACAAATAAATTACCGATAAAGAATAGGGACAATTATAATACGAAGAATAAATAATAATTAAAAGCTTAAAAAAACTGGATATATATGAGAGGGGCTATCGATAATTTAATTTTCTTCTGAATCAGGTTTCAAAGTTATGGTACCCACTTCCAATAGGAAAGGTCTCCAAGTCTCCATAAATTTACTGGTGGAACCCTTAAGTGAAAATCTGAGTTTTTCCACCATCAGGTTGTAAAGAACTTCTCTAACCCATAAGGTCATGAGACGGGGGGACACTTAGTTTCCACTTAAGTAAATAAGTCTTCAAGCCAAAAGGGTAATGAAGGCTAGGGCCCGTTTCTGAGAACGCGAGAGGTCCAGGTTTGGAGGGAGGCCGAAAATAGCCGATAATGGATTAGGAAGAATTGTCTGGTTTTACGCTCGACTTAGAATTTAAAAATTTTTACCCCAATACTCGATTAGTTTTGGGCACGCCCAGAACATGTGGATATGGTTAGCTGGTGATTGTCCATATCTATTGCAAGCATCGTTGACTTCAGGGTAAATTTTTGCTAATTTTGTTTCTGTGTAATGCACTTTATAGAATATTTTGCACTTTATTAAATATCGAGGACTTATGAATTAAATTCTTGGCAGCCTCCCACTACTCCCCCTCTATCTCAGCACCGAGATCCCCCTCCCACGCTGTTTTAATAAAAGCTGCAAATCTTGAGGAATCATTGTTATTGATAGATCTATATAAGAATGAAATACATTTTTTCCACTGTGGATCCACTTGCAGGAGAGTATCCAAAAGTGTTTCAGGGGGTCGATTGGGAAAGTGCAGAAACATCTTTTTAACATAGTCTCTGGCCTGAAAGAACCGAAAGAGATGAGAATTGGGAAGTTTTAGCTGCAAGTTCACCAAAGGGTGAAAAGGTATTGCTGCTATAAAGATCATTTACAGTCTTGATCCCTCTGTCACGCCACGAGTTAAAAACTATATCAATGACTGAGGGCATGAAGTTACAGTTTTTGGCTAAAGCAATTTGTATCCATGCAAGCCAAACTGTTTCTTGAACTGGCTCCAGATCTTTGATGTAGCTCTGACTATGGGGTTGTCCTCTACCAGGGAGAGGGAAAGGGGGAGCTGACAGCAAAGCAGAGAGGACAACGAATAACGGTTAGATGCCTTTTCAATCTGCACCCAGGCCGGTGAAGCCTCAGCATCACACCCCCAGTATATTAGTTTCTATATATTAGCTGCCCAATAATACTGCCTGAAGTTGGGAAGAGCGAGTCCACCCTCATATGTTAGAAACTGTAGCACTGATTTACGAAGTCTAGCAGGTCTTTTAAGCCACAAGAATTGAGATATCTTCCTTTCCAATTTGTCAAAAAAGGTATTTGTAAGCAGTATAGAAACATTTTGGAAAAGGTACAAAAATTTGGGGAAAATTACCATTTTGATCAAATTCGCCCTTCCCATCAGAGATAATGGTAATAGGGACCATCGGTCAAAATCTTTCTCCATGCTCTCTAATAACGGTGAAAAGTTCTTATTCATCATGTTGGACATGGAAGGACAGAAGAATATCCCTAAATAACGAAACCCTGATTTTGCCCATTTAAAGGGTGAGATTGAACGTAGAAGGTTCCTTGCCAGAGAGTTCAAGGGAAACAATTGGCTTTTCTGGTAGTTGAGCTTTTAGCCAGAAAGCTTGCCGTATTTTTCTAGGATGTTAAAGAGTACTGGAAAAGATGTATGAGGCTCAGAAACGTACAAGAGCAAGTCATCCGCATAAAAGGAGACCTTGTGGGTTACACCAGCTCTCATATGCCTTTAAAGCCCTCCTCGGCACGCACCCAGATGGCCAGAGGCTCTATAGCGATAGCAAATAACAAGAGAGACAGAGGTCATCCTTGCCTAGTGCCTCTTCCAAGAGAAAAGGGTGAAGACACCATGTCATTTGTTTTAATTGAGGCCACCGGCGATGAGTACAGCAGCTTAACCCAAAGGATAAAATCATTCTTGAAACCAAGTCTTTCCATTACTTGATATAAAAAAAAACATTCGACCTGATAAAATGACTTCTCAGCATCAAGAGATAAAATTATATCAGATGATAAGGTGTCTGGCGTATGGATAATATTTAAAAGACGTCTTGTATTATGGGATGACTGCCGCCCAGTCATAAAGCCTGTCTGATCTAATGAAATAATGAGGGAAAGTACTTGTTGGAGACGGGTTGCCAAAATTTTAGATAGAATCTTTAAATCTACATTTAGGAGGGAAATCGGTCTATAGCTGCTACAAAGTGAGGGGTCTTTATCGTTCTTAAGGGTTAGCGATATTGTAGCGTCTGATAAGGTGCTAGGTAGGCGTCTGTTTGAGAAGGCCTCATTATATACATCTGTCAATATTGGCGCTAGAAGATCCACATTGGCCATATAATATTCTGAAGAAAAACCATCAGGGCCAGGGGATTTGTCCGAATTTAAGGACTTGATAGATTCCTGCACCTCTATTATAGTGATAGGCCCACCCAGACCTCTCCCCAATTCATTATCTATCGTTGGAAAGTTGATATCATTAAGAATATAATGTGGAGAGGGAGGGGCTAGGGAGGTGTACAGTTCTGAATAGAATGACGCAAATCTATTATTTATCGTTCTGGGGTCAGAAAGAATCTTCCCTGTAGCTGATCTGATTAGTGGGATTAATTTGGAGGTTGCTTGAGCTCGCGCCTGGAAAGCCAAAAGTTTCCCCGCTTTGTCGCCAGATTCAAAATAGAGCTGCTTCGTCTTGGTTAACTGAAGTAGAGCATTTGTAGATATAGTCAAATTGAAGTCCGTTTGAAGTTTTACACGTTTATCATAAAGGTCAGGATCAGGGTTGGCTGCATATCTAGAATCCACTTTTGTAATCTGGCTCAGTAAGTCATTGGTGTGTTGTAACCTCTTCCTTGTGAAACTAGAAGTAAATCTAATGAGTTGACCTCTTATATATGCTTTAGAGGCTTCCCAGAGGGTGTTTCTTTGTATATCAGGTGAATCATTAAGTTCAAAGTAAAGTGAAAGCTGATTTTTTTTTAACTGTTTATAGTCCTCCTCTGTAAGCAGTATAGAGTTAAATCTCCACACTTGAAAACAAGAAGATTGACAGAGTAATTCTAATAAGGAAAAAATGTATGCGTGTATAGGTATGGTGGACATGGGAAAAGAAGGAAAACTGCTTAAGTTTCGGGTTCCCATGTCTCCACGAATCAACCAGTCCTAGCTCAGTTTTAAAAACATTAAGACTTTTAGCAGCATTAGATAATGAGACAGTTTTTATTGAGGATCTGTCCAAAAGGGCATCCTGGATCATATTAAAGTCTCCTCCTAAAATTAAATGGTAATTTTCAATATCAGGTATAGATGAAAAGAGTCTAGACACAAAGGTATCATCATCCCAATTTGGACCGTAGATGCAGGCTAGTATGGCCAGAGAGTTTTGCAATTTGCCGAACACAATTATGAAACGGCCTTCCTTGTCTGTTATTATGTTGTGTTGTTCAAACACAATATTATTACAAATAAGTATAGCTGTTCCCCGAGCCTAAGCATTGAATCTGGAATGAAATACATGGCTAATCCAACTTCTTTTAAGTTGCATTATTTCTCTATTATGAAGGTGTGTTTCTTGTAAGAAGAATATGTCCCCTTTAAGTTGCTGCAAATGAGCTAGAACTTTAGTAATCTTAGTGGCATTTCCCAAACCTCTCACGTTCCACGAAACAACCCTCACATTATGACCTGTGCTGGTCATACGTTACTTTCCCTGAAGAGGTATATGCATTCCAGAATGGCAGTCCGATTTTGGCTGAAAGGAGACTGGCACTTGCCACACCGTCGGCCGAAACAGCAGAGAGACAAGAAAAAGCAACAACAAAAATAAATAAATAAATAAAATCACACACATGCACACACATCTACACCACGACCAAAAACACACACTTCTGGACCTAGACCCCCCCAAAGAGAAAACAAAAGTCCACGTATCCATCCCACAGCAGGGCATCCTCTAACCCCTACGAGACTCCCCTCATTTTCATCCTCCCAAAATCAAAATGGTCACTTGTCGGACGGCAACCAGCTCAGACCAGACAACCAAATATTTAATTAACGTAACAGTAGAAGAACTTCCAAACCGGAAAGAAAAAAAAAGAAAAATGAAAAAAAAAGAAAGAAAAAGAAAACAACTCCAGACCTTAGTTTGATCCACATATTAGCCTAATACCCCTCAAGATAAATAAACTGGATCTGAATAAGTAGTCTATTGGTCATCGAGGCATCCTAGTCCAGTCTATATGAAAACAATCAACTCTAAAGACCACTTTACTTTGAACAAGATATAAAGAATTGTATAAGCTCTGGAAGTGGATAGTTTAATACCACAAATAAAACCGTTTGGATCCAACTGATAATTATTTCACTGGCGGGTTAGGGCTGGGCAGATGAAGAGAAGCAATATAGCGCTTGGCGTCCTCAGGTGAAGCCAGGGACCTTCGACTCCCATTCTCGGTCATGATGAATAGCTTAGCTGGGTAGCGCAAAGCAGGCTTGAGTCCTCGATCATACAGTTCCTTCATGATCCCGCGATAAGCTGAGCACTGTTGTAAGACCTCCGGGCAATAATCTTCAAAAATGTGAAAAAGGGTGCCCTTGTACTTCAACTTGCCTCGTAACTCTTTGGCTTTACGTGTAACGAGCTCCCTGGTTTGATAATTGTGGAATCACAAGATTACAGTTCTGGGTTTCTCACCGGGGCCCGGTTTTGCCGTTAGCATCCGGTGTGCTCAATCTAGCTCTGGAGCCTTTTTTAACATATCCTCCCCGAAGACCTCCAGAAGTATTTGAGAAAAAAATTTTGTCGGCTGCCATCCTTCTATGCCTTCAGGAAGTCAACTGTACGATTTAATTCTAGTTTTTGGTTCTTCCTGTTTTCATTATGTTTCCTATATTTTCCTGAATGTTCAGTAAGTTTCTTCCTGCATCACTTATATCCCAATTTTCCTGCAAGATTGTGGGTTTATTCTTTTCCTCTTTTGGGGATTGTTCTTCTTTTTCTTTTGGACCTCACCATTTTGTCAGATGAGATTTAAAGGACTCGAGCAGAGGTTGAATTGAGTGAATATTAATATATTGGGGAATGAATAATGAACATAAACATGAAACGGAAACAATACAGGGGAACTACAGGAAACCCGGAAACGGAACAACGCGAGACGTAAACAGAAAGCGGAGGCGGAACTACTAAAATATAAACAAAGCGGAGAACTGAAATGAGACGCGGGAACTACAAACGTAAATAACACAACTAATCAAATAAACAAACACAACTAAGGAACACGGGAAGAGAGGAAATAAATTAACAGACAATATAACAACAATAGAAATCACGAGGGGGAAAAGCACGGGAAACTTGAGACTACAAGAAGATAAAAACTAAAGTGAACACCAGGACGGGACCAGAGGAGATAACGAGGATGGAGAAGAGCCAGGACAGAGAACTTAGCGAGCAAGAGACTTACAGGAGAAGTGGTGCGAGAAACTCTGGAGCAAGACGAGAAGGACATCAGGGAAAGACCTCAGGGAAGGACAACAGAGGAAGACAACAGGAGATGACGCAGAGAGACGAGAAGGCAAAACAGGGAATAACAACAGACGATCCAGCGGTGAGTGAATGACTGAGAAGGGCTTAAATACTGAGGAACCGGGCTGTGATTGGTGGAGAAGATGATTGGATTATTGATGACAGCTGAGAATGAAGGAGGAGTGAAGACACACATACACACATACACACAACACACACACACAGGAAGAACACAGAACCTAAACCAAAACATAGATCATGACACATTTATCCTCTAGATGTAGCCATGGACCAGGTTTGGTCGGGAGGGGCGTGACACGACACAGCACACCTAAGTCTGATCCTCTCATCATTCTGAGAGTTTAAGAGGAGCTGACAGCCAGAACTACGGCGCCTGAGTGTTAACCGTAAATGGTACTCCGAGCCTCCTAGAGTTAGTTCTCTGAGCTGCCTACAACTTACATTCCTAGTGATTTCTCTCGTGGTCCTCCTTCTTCAGGTGATCCCTTCGTAACGCCTAAGATCCTCCTGGATCCTCCTGTCTGTCTGGATTTTTCTTCCTCGTGACGCCGTGGAACTTACTCACTGGTTTCTGGATTTTCCCCGTCTGGCTGTTTCCTTGCTCCGCCGACCCACTCCACGGCCGTACTTCCTGTCCGCCCTCCACCGCCTTACACACAGTGCTGCCAGATTTCTTCTGCCTGAAAACCTTGCCGCATTCAGAACCTGGATGTGGTCGTAAGGAAATATTCACTTGGACCAAACCCCGTTCCCACAGACGAACCCACATCACGACGTCAGAGTTTCTTCCCTACAAGTAAGATCTATCCATTTCCCCGATCTCACCACTCCTTTATCTGATTACCTCAAACGCATCATCTCTTCTATTGTTCCGTAGTGAGCCGATCCGTCCGTGAGCCCTCCACAGAATTTCCTCCTCCCGGCTCGTACCTTCTTATTTTCAATGAAGACTATTTACTGATAAATCTGTTCTCCTGTTGTGTTCTGCATTTGGGCAAGCAACATAGATCCCAAAATTACAGAGCACTCAGGCCAGCCATCTAGCCCAGCAGACACCATTAGGAGAACCTTATCCGATAAACACTCACTACTCCAATCCCATGAAGCCGCCCTACGAGAACTTAGTACTCGCCAGGCCGAGACAAATCAATGCCTAACTGAAATAGCCGTTTTTTTGCAGAACTCCGTTCCTCAGAACGCATCCTCGGCGCTAGCACAATTTCCCGAGCTGGTCCAGCCTGTCCGTCCCATGTTTTCTGAGATCAGGCCGCCAACTCCCGAGAGATTCTACGGAGATCAAAGCAAATGCAATGGCTTTGTATTACAGTGTTCAATAATCTTTAATCATCCCTCCCCCCAATTTTTGTCCAGGACAGCACAAAAATAGCTTATTTCCTGTCATTACTGTCAGGTCCCACATCGGCTTGGGCTGAGGCTAGATTTTCTAATCCCGACAACTATGGATGTTCATTTGATGAATTTTTGAAAGAATTCAAGCTAGTTTTGTGTCAGAGTGCGGACAAAACTTTTAATTCATGCGAATTATGGAAATTGAAACAGGGACAACGAACAGTGGCAGATTTTGCAATCGACTTCAGAATAAAAGCCGCAGCTTCAGGCTGGAACACGGCGTCATTAAAGAGCGACTATTTCCACGCATTAAAATGAATCGATCAAAGATAAATTAGCAACCTTAGACGAGCCAGTGACCTTATAAGAATTAAGAGGTCTGATCATGTGACTGGATAATAGAATTCGACCTTGTAACAAGGATAGAAACCCCAGAGAGCCGCAAACCAGAATTCATCCATTTTTTACATCTTCTCAGACCGAGTCGTCTCAGCAGGTTTCAGCTAATCCCGAGCCCATGCAGATTGGTCACACTCGCCTAACCACAGAAGAACGGGAAAAAAGAATGACTTCCTGTCTCTGCTTGAACTGCAGGACAGCAGGACATTTTATCGCCCACTGCCCGCTACGTTTAAACGCCCAGGTCCGCCAGTAAGTGCGAGGGGACTGGCGGACCCGGTCCGTATGGAGGAGACTCCTCGTCTTGTGCTTCACAATCATTATTCTGTTCCTTTATCTGTCCTCATAGAATCCAGTTGTAAACAAAACGTCTTCGACCAAGCCTTTGTCCAGGAGATATACATCAAAACCGTTCCGCTCTCCGTTCCCCTTTGAGTTTCCGCTTTAAACAGAGAAGCGCTCCCACAGATCACTCACCAGACCAAGCCATTACAGTTAATCATTTCTGGCAACCATTTTGTACTTGTATCTCGTTTGTTTTTTTTCACCACAAGTTCCCCCATAATTTTAGGATTTAATTAGCTTCAACATCACAATCCCCACATTGACTGGTCTAAGAAACACATTGAATCCTGCTCCACCTTCTCTCACGCCTTCTCTCAGACCCACCCGACCTGTCATCAGTACCCCCTGAATATCTCGATCTCGCACCTGTGTTTAGTTAAAAAAAAGCGCTCTCACTGCGGCCTCACCGACCTTATGACTGCACGATTGACCTCCTCCCCTGAGCTCCACTACCCTCAAGTCGCCTGTGTAACATCTCCCGACCTGAACGGGAGACCATGGAAAAATACATCAAGGACTCCCTAGCCGCTGGAATCATCCGCCCATCTTCGTCTCCCCTAGGAGCTGGGGTTTTTTTTGTAGAAAAAAAAAGATGGCACGCTTCGACCCTGTATAGATTACAGAGGTCTAAATCAGATTACTGTCAAGAACAAGCATCCATTACCCCTGTTACCGTCTGCCTTTGAACCAGTTCACGGTGCCACCATCTTTTCCAAGTTAGACCAGAGAAGCGCATATCCCTTACTCCGAATCCGCCAAGGGGATGAATGGAAGACTGTGTTTAAGACCCCCTTAGGTCATTTCGAGTATCTTGTTATGCCATCTGGATTATCAAATGCCCCAGCAGTTTTCCAAGCCTTAGTGAAGGATGTCCTGAGGGATTTTTTGAACATGTTTGTGTTTGTTTATTTAGATGACATCTTGATCTACTCTCGGTCCCTAGCGGAACACAAGAGACATGTCCACCTCGTTCTACAACGACTTCTGGAAAACAGACAGTTTGAAAAGGCTGAAAAATGCGAGTTCCACAAGACACCAATCACATTTCTGGGATCTGTTCTTGAGGGCGGGCAGGTAAAACCCACAGAGGAAAAGATCAAGGCCGTTTTGGAGTGGCCCATCCCGCAGACAAGGAAGCAGCTCCAGAAGTTCCTCAGGTTCGCTAATTTCTATTTCTGTTTCATTCAGTCAAACCGCAGCCCCATTGAGCTCACTAACTTCAACCAAGACAATTTTCAGTTGGATCCCGGAGGCAGACATCACCTTTAAGAACCTTAAACGCCCCCATACTCATACAACCTGACCCCTCTAAACAGTTCATCGTTGAGCTCGACGCATCTGATTCCGGCGTTGGCGCTGTACTTTCTCAAGTTTCCGAATCAGACAACAAAACTCATCCATGTCCTTTCTTTTCCTGCAGACTCACTCCCCCGGAACGCAACTATGATGTGGGAGATTGCAAGCTAATGGCTATTAAAGTAACTTTGGAGGAGGGGCGGCACTGGCTCGAGGGCGCGGAACACCCCACGCTGGTTTGGACAGATCATAAAAATCTATCATATCTCAAATCCCTCTAAATATTCAAACTTTCGCATTCCTCGAAGTACTGGGAGAGGTGGAGGAGTAGGAAGCATTTTTAAATTGGATTTATTAATTAAACCCAGGCCAACTAATAGTTATAGTTCTTTTGAACATTTAAACCTTAGCCTTCCGCATCCAACCTCTAAAAGAATTAAACCACTTCTGTTTGTTATTTTGTATCGTCCGCCAGGTCCTTACTCTGAATTTACAGATCAGATCTCAGATTTTGTATCTGAACTAGTGTTAAACACTGGTAAAATCATTATAGTGGGAGATTTTAACATTCATGTTGACACCAAAAATGACAGTCTAAATGTAGCCTTTACTGCCATTTTAGACTCAATTGGCTTCACTCAAAAAATCCAAACACCTACTCACTCTCTTGGTCATACTTTAGACCTTGTGCTGACTTATGGCATTGAGGGTGAAAAAGTTATAGTGCTGCCTCATAACCCTCTCCTTTCTGACCATTTTTTGATAACTTTTGAGTTCTTTTTCACAGAGTACTTAAAATCTGAAAGAAAATGTCTTTATAGTAGGTGTCTATCGGACAATGCAGTTGCAGCCTTCAAAGAATCCATTCCACCTCTAATTTCTTCAGTATTTCAGAGAAACGCAGTGGAGGGCAACAAATTAATTTCATGCCCTACACAGATTGATACTGTTGTTCATAGTATTACGTCCTCATTGCGTACAAAATTGGACAACGTAGCCCCCATAAAAAGGAAAGTGATTATTCATAGGAGGTTGGCCCCCTGGTTTAATTCAGAATTTCGTACCTTGAAGGGAAAAACCAGGAAATTGGAGAAGAAATGGCGGTTTTCGCTTTTAGAGGAGTCCTATTTATCCTGGAAAAACAGCGTGCTTCTGTATAAAAGGACCCTGCGCCAAGCTAGATCTGCATATTTTACTTTACTAATAGAGGAGAATAAGAACAGTCCTAGGTTTCTTTTTAATACAGTTGCTAAACTTACGAGAAATGAAAACTCTGTTATATCACCCATTCCTCCAACTCTTAGCTGTAATGACTTTATGGAATTCTTTATTGATAAAATTGAATCTATTAAAACTAAAATTGATGGCATCATACCAAACATAACTACTACCTCAGTAAGCAATGAGGTACTGAATGTGGCTCTGGAGCCTGATCTCTGTTTGAAGTGTTTAGTTCCAGCTGAGCCTTCTGAGCTTTCAAAAATATTTTCTTCATCTAAGCCTTCAACTTGTATGTTGTATCCAATTAATGATTAATGATTAATTTGTCATTAGTGAATGGTTATGTACCAGAGGCTCTTAAGGTAGCTGTAATAAAACCCCTACTTAAGAAACCTTATCTTGATCAAGAAGACTTAATAAATTACAGACCCATATCTAATCTTTCTTTTTTATCTAAAATCCTTGAAAAAAGTGTTGCTAATCAACTGAGAGAGCATTTGAGGAATAATGACCTATTTGAAGAATTTCAGTCAGGTGTCAGAGCTCATCATAGAACTGAGACAGCTCTCCTTAAAGTTACAAATTATATTCTCATGGCCTCAGACAATGGGCTCGTGTCTATTCTAGTTCTGTTAGATCTTAGTGCTGCTTTTGACATAGTCAATCACAATATCCTCATTGAAAGGCTTGAACACACTGTGGGGATCAAGGGTACAGCACTAGGCTGGTTTAAATCGTATTTGTCTGATAGATCCCAGTTTGTTCATCTAAATGACAAATCTTTTCCTCATTGTCAGGTTACTTGTGGAGTACCACAGGGTTCTGTACTTGGCCCAATTCTATTTACTATATACATGCTCCCTATTGGTAAAATCATCAGACAGCATGGTGTTAATTTCCACTGTTATGCTGATGATATACAACTGTTTTTATCGATAAATCCTGATGAATCCAGTCAGATTGGTAGATTACAGGCATGTCTAGATGATATAAAAATGTGGATGACTTTAAACTTTCTGCTCTTGAACTCTGAAAAAACAGAGGTTGTTATCTTTGGACCAGAACCTCTAAAAAAGAAATTGCTTAATCAGCCACTTGACCTGGATAGAATCAGGTTGGCATCTGCTGACAATGTAAAGAACCTTGGTGTTCTTTTTGATCAGGAAATATCTTTCAAGTCTCATATAAAACAGGTCTGTAAGATTTCCTTCTTCCATTTTAGGAATATAGCAAAAATTAGAAATAGTCTCTCAAGGGCAGATGCTGAAAAGCTAGTCCATGCATGTGTTACTTCAAGGCTGGATTATTGTAACTCTTTATTAGCAGGAAGTTCAAAAAATACAATTAAAAGTCTATAGTTGGTCCAAAATGCTGCAGCAAGAGTTCTGATGAAACTTAAAAAGAGAGATCATATCTCCCCAATTTTAGCTTCCCTTCATTGGCCCCCTGTCAAACTTAGAATGGATTTTAAGATTCTTCTTTTGACATATAAAGCCCTCACTAATAAAGCTCCATCGTATATCAGAGATCTGATTACTCCTTATGTCCCTAACAGAGCACTTCGCTCTCAGACTGCAGGTTTACTGGTGGTTCCTACAATCTCTAAAAGCACAATGGGAGGTAGATCTTTCAGTTATCAGGCTCCTCTCCTGTGGAACCAGCTTCCAGCTTTAGTCCGTGAGGCAGACACCCTGTCTAGTTTCAAATCTAGGCTTAAAACCTTC
>JAVLVB010001038.1:22800-35650 GCA_032876305.1 Orestias chungarensis | reverse complement strand
AATCAATTAAAATCAAAGATACATCATAAACAAATCAATTTGAAAAAGTTTCCAATCTAAGGAACCCCAGCAGATTCATGGAGTCATTGACTTGCAGCATTCACTCCTCTGGAATCAGCAGACAGAAACAATGGCTTGTGTTGTTGTTGACTTTACAGCAATCCCTCATACTGAGCATGCATGTAGCGACAGTGGAGAGAAAAAACTCCCCTTTAACAGGAAGAAACCTCCAGCAGAACCAGGCTCAGTACAAGCAGCCATCTGCCACGACCGACTGGGGGTTTGAAGAGACAGAAAACTAAATTAGAAGCAGAGGAAACTGAAATAATAGAGATTATGTCAGCAGTTGTAGAACGTCACTGGAAGCATCTCAGCCCTTGTTCTCCTCCAAGAAGCTGTCTCAGCTAACAGAACGCCAGCCCAGGTGTGGTTACTATGGAGAAAAGAACACTAAGAGAAAACAAAAGGTTAACAAGGTTGAAATAACGGTAACTAAGCAGATTGGTCAAAGGAAGAAAGTAGCAGAGAGAGAAGTGGTCAGATTATCCTCCAGCAGTCTAAGCCTGTAGCAGCATTACTATAGAAAAACTTAAGTCCACCACATTAGGTCCAGGCTTTGGCCCCAATAATATGTCTTCAGAAGGTTAGTGAATATGCCAAAGATGGTCCTTATCAGAAAACCTTAACCAAGTTTGTTGAGGAGAAGTGAATCCAGAGAACTGAGTAGCTGAAGCAGACAAGAGACAACTAGAGAAACAAAGGAGGGCTTGTTTGTACCATGGGAGGTAACACTCAGGTTCTAAGTAAGTGTAAAGCCACTCTATCCACCACAGCTCACCCAGGGAACTGGCAGCACCTGGAATACGGGAGCTGCCAGCTCAGCAGTTCCAACACTACAGCCTCCAAGGAATGCCGCCTGGTAAGACAAAAAGGAAGACAACACATACATAACCAGCCAAAGCCCTCCATTTCCTGACAGATGCATAATAAATAGTGTCAAGGTTACAGCTATACAAAGTCATATCTTGTATGAATATCAACTGCCTTAGTGGCACATCATCATACCAGGGAATACTAATAAACCCCAACCTACAGTAAATGGAAGGTTGGATTACACAAACTTTCAAGTTTGAGCTGGGATACATAACAGCAAGTCAGCAACAGACAGAAATATTCAACAACACAATCACTTAGTAGAATAACGCCATAGTGCCAAGAAAGCTATTATTATAGCTAAGAGCCATTTGTGTCAATGCTTGCATCTGGTGGTGTTCAAATGTCACTTGGTGGATGTTGCTCTACTGTAGAAATGGTTCTGTAGCTTCTTCCAAGTGCTCTACTTCTCCTGAAGCACCAGCAGGACTGGTGTCATAATAACCACACCCTTTAGTAGCAAACACATGAAGTGTTTTTCCTTACTCTATAGTTCATACAGTGAGATAATGTAGCCTATGTCTCACTTGATTTGGCCATGTATTCATATACATGACAATGGTAAGATTATATTCCATTTGTTGCGCAAATTAATTATTTAAAAAGGAATTATTACTATAAATAACTAGAAAGACCGGTTCCTGCGAAACAGATGAGAGAATGCCTAATGCTTAAAATATTTGCCAGAAGATGCACAACAAGGCAAAACAAAACATGAAGACATAGAACCAATTAGTTGAAGAATAAACTGAAATGGTGAAGTAAGTCATCTTAAAGGCAACACTGTCAAGAGTTTGAAGACGCAGAAAAAGATTAAAGGAACCAAAGTAGAAGGTTTTCTTGTCAAAATAAATATAAATGAGAGGCCTTGAAAATCAAATTTTGTACAATCTTAGATTAGATAGAAATGAAATTCAGCAAAGTTGGAAATTCATAAATCTAATAAGTTTAATCATTCTTCACGTTTTATTGGAAAAAGTATTTTACACTAGCATAAGAAAAAATTAAAGCATTGGAATCCAATCAAATCAAAAATACCTGTCAGGTTCTTCTTTTTATTATTATTATTTTTGTTGGAGGCATTACCGCCACTGACTGGTAAGGAGTGTGGATCTACCTGTCAGATTGAGTCTTTCTAGTCTATTTCTAGCTTGTCCACTCGGGGTCGCCAGAGTTCCTCTGCTGCAGTTCCTCTCCAGCTGCTCACCTGGCCAGGTGCAGCCACTTGGTGGAAACGAGCTGGACCAGTATAAGAGGAGCGGTGAACCATCTACTTGACACCTGAGTATTAGTTGCATCTGGTAACCTTAACGCTCAGTGCCAGTGTCTCTAGTTGCCTCTAAGTAATTCTAGCTTTCAAGTTTTTGTCTTTTTGTTCTCTAGTCCTCCAGTTGTTATTTACTTTAGGAAGTCTTGTAGTTTTATGTTTTGTTTATTTGATACTTTGATTCTTTTTATACTTTGCTTTTTTCCCCCTTTGTGCTCCTGATCATCAAGGCACTACTGGTTCAGCTCAGTCTGCCCACTTCAGCCTCCATCATCCGCCGGTCTCGCCCCCTGGACAACCTGCCTCACCACTCACTCTTTCTGGCGTCTCCACCTTCCGTCTACAAAGTAACATCGTTCACAATAAGTTCATCACGCTATGCCTGCATCACCTCACCTGTTCTGCTTACCTCTCAGTGGTTCCCGGTCTCCCGGGTTGGTCCCTCCTTCCTCTAAGCCGCTCACTGAACTGTTCGTTGCCTGATGAGTTTGGATTCCCGCTGCCTATCATCTCTGGTTCCCTTCCTTCGTCTGCTGCCCCAGCTGGTTCAAGATCCATAATTCAAATCCTTTCAATAAACCTTATTATTATTTTACTCCTGAGAGTCCTTGTGTATATTGGGCTCAGAAGCCTAAATAACAACATGACAGAATACTCAAGCCAGGCAGACCCACAAGAGCCTCTCAGGAGGGTTATATCGGACCAATCCACAATGCTCCATTCCCCCGAGACTGTCCTTCGATCCCTCTCTGAACAACAAGCTACAACAAACCAAGCACTCAAATATTACTCACCTTCTCCAAAACCCATCCCAAGACCCACCGACATTGGTCCTCCTCCCTACGAGGGCGCTACTGCTTCTCTTCCCCCATCACCACCACTTCCGCATAACTCACTTCCGGTTACCCGGGGCATCTCACTTCCTGTTCTGAAACGCTGTTCAGGGGAGGCTGGCAGTTGCGAGGGGTTTATTATGCAGTGCTCGTTGGTTTATACTCACTCCCCGCAGGCGTTTCCCAATGATTATGCCAAAATAGCGTTTATTATTGGCCAGCTGTCCGGTAAGGCGCTTCCATGGGCTGAACCTAGGTTCCACCGTTACCCTGAGTTTAGCATTTCCTATCAAGAGTTCAAGGACGAGTTTATGGAGGTTTTTGGGCACAAGACTGATTATATTACTTTGTCCCGCAAGTTTCAGAAACTTAAACAAGGTTCTAGAACTGTGTCAGAGTTCACTATTGAGTTACGTACAATTGCTGCACAATTAAAATGGGACCCTCGTGCCATTAAGAGCTCTTTTTGCCAGGCTCTTAATGATGCTCTACAATACCAGTTAGACTTATTTGATGAGCCTGCTTCTTTAGACGAGTTTATCTCGTTAGTGGCCCGAGTCGATGGCCGTCTGAGGGAAAGGGATCGTTTGAGAACCTTCCATAGAGTGCCTTGTGGCCAAGTCCCCGTAGCCGTTCAGCCTCCACCCGCTCCCGCCATCATTCCAATCAACCGGGTTCCACCAGAGTCTCACAGGTCACCACCCCCGGGACCGGAACTTATGCAGGTCGGACGAACCCGTCTCACCACGGAGGAGCGGCAGCGGAGGATGCAGTCCCGGGAGTGCCTGTACGACGGCACTCCCGACCATTACATCGCCCATTGTCCGTCAATAAAAGAGAAGTCTCAGCCTCAGTCTCAGCACCCCGATCAGGTCCATCTGTGAAACCGAGGCCACAGACGGACCGACCCATCAACACAGATCAGCCTCAGCTTCTTCTTCCCGCCACCATAAGAAACAATTCAAATACCTTTAACCTCTCCGCCTTAGTCGACTCCGGTTGTGAACAGTAGCTGAAGCCCTCGTTTAACAGCTCCAGATCCCCATTTCACCTCTCAAAATCCCCCTTCGAGTCTCAGCTCTAGATGGTCGACCCCTTCCTCATATCACTAACGTCACAAACCCTCTGGAATCCAATCATTACTGGTAATCACACTAAACTTAGTTCCTTTTTTGTTTTCTCCTCCTCTCAACCCAAAATCATTCTTGGTTTTTACTGGCTCACAACACATAATCCCACCATAGACTGGTTTAAATGCTCAATGACTGCCCGGTCATCTCACTGCCTCTCCTCCTGTCCCCAGGGTGCCGTTCCTCCTAGCCCGCCCCAGGAAGACCTCTCCATCAATTCTCAAGACCTCAGCAACCTCCCCTGTCACTAGACAGGGTGTCTGCCTCACGGACTAAAGCTGCAAGCTGGTTACAGAGCAGAGGAGCCTGATAACTAAACGATCTGCCTCCCATTCTCCTTTTAGTGATTCTAGGAACCACCAGTAACCCTGCATTCTGAGAGCGAAGTGCTCTGTTATGGTCATAAGGAGTAATCAGATCTCTCATGTATGACGGAGCTTGATTAGTGAGGGGTTTATATGTCAAAAGAAGAAACTTAAAATCTATTCTAAGTTTGACAGGGAGCCAATGAAGGGAAGCTAAAATTGGGGAGATATGATCTCTTTTTTTAAGTTT
This sequence comes from Orestias chungarensis, assembly GCA_032876305.1. Taxonomy (NCBI): domain Eukaryota; kingdom Metazoa; phylum Chordata; class Actinopteri; order Cyprinodontiformes; family Cyprinodontidae; genus Orestias; species Orestias chungarensis. Next base: position 30,932 of record JAVLVB010001038.1, on the reverse strand, counting down.
CATCAGAAATCTTGCTGCAGCATTCTGGACCAACTGAAGACCTTTATTTTGTGAACTTCCTGCTAATAAAGAGTTACAATAGTCCAGTCTTGAAGTAACAAATGCATAGACTAGCTTTTCAGCATCTATCCTAGAGAGAATATTTCTAATTTTTGCTATATTCCTAAAATGAAAGAAGGAAATCTTACAGACCTGTTTTATATGAGACTTGAAAGACATTTCCTGATCAAAAATAACACCAAGGTTCTTTACACTGTCACCAGATGACAACCTGATGCTATCCAGGTCAAGTGGCTGACTAAGCAATTTCTTTTTTAGAGGTTCTGGTCCAAAGATAACAACTTCTGTCTTTTCAGAGTTCAAGAGCAGAAAGTTTAACGTCATCCACATTTTTATGTCATCTAGACATGCCTGTAATCTACCAAACTGACTGGATTCATCAGGATTTATAGATAAATACAGTTGTGTATCATCAGCATAACAGTGGAAATTAACACCATGCTGTCTAATGATTTTGCCAATAGGGAGCATGTATATAGTAAATAGAATTGGGCCTAGTACAGAACCGTGTGGTACTCCACAAGTAACCTTACAATGTGGGGAAGATTTGTCATTTAGATTTACAAACTGGGATCTTTCAGACAAATACGATTTAAACCAGCCTAGTGCTGTTCCCTTGATCCTCACAGTGTGTTCAAGCCTTTTTATGAGGATATTGTGATCGACTGTGTCAAAAGCAGCACTGAGATCTATCAGAACTAGAATAGACACAAGTCCGTTGTCTGAGGACATGAGAATATCATTTGTGGCTTTAAGGAGAGCTGTCTCCTGACTGAGATTCTTCAAATAGGTCATTATTCCTCAAATGCTCTCTCAGTTGATTATCAACTATTTTTTCACGGATTTTAGATAAAAAAGGAAGATTGGATATGGGTCTGTAATTTATTAAGTCTTCTTGATCGAGCGAAGGTTTCTTAAGTAAGGGTTTTATTACAGCTATTTTTGAAAGCTCAGAAGGCTAATCTGGACCCAAAGAGAGATTAAATAGATGAATAATATTTATTTATTTTCGAGTAAAATAATGGCAGAACAATACTGATAAACAGCTGCGGAATTGAGGAATAAACTGAAGAGGTTGTCATGAAACGCTGTTTTGATTTGGACCCAGACGCAGAAGACGGAGAGGGCATTGAATGAGATGAGGATTTTATTGCAGGTTTGGATTATGACTCCAGGAACACAGAGATCAAATGCTGGCGTGGCATGAGATGAGCAGCAGAACAGAGACCGGTAGACTGGAGACAACGAGGAACTCAGAAGGAACACAGGAGATGACGAAGAGGACAACAAGGATACTGAGCAGGGAGGAACCTAACGTTGATGATCGAGCAGTGAGTGGAGAGAAAAGCCTGGCTTAAATACTAAGAGGGTGAAAGTTGGAACAAGAAACTGATTAGATAACAGAGTGAAAACTGGTGTGCATGTTGCTTGATTTCTTCCAGCAGCATTGGAGAAGGAAAGATTTCCACATCATCCTATAGATTCCTCTGTGCTAATTCCAAATGCTGCTGGACCCACCGCTGTCTAGAAACTTGTTCCTTTCTTCGGTTGGGATCTTCTGGGGTGAAGCTGCAAGGATTGTAGCGGAAGGAACAGATGAGACATGTTGAGAACTGGAGAAAGGTGAAGGTCCATGCTTTGGCTCGATCATCTGTCATAAAACGCTGTGTTGATGTGGACCCAGAAGCAGAAGATGAAGACGCCGTTGAATGAGATGAGGATTTTATTGCAGGTTTGAATGATGACTACAGGAACCCAGAACAGCAAAGGAACACAGAGATCGAATGCTGGCGTGGCATGAGATGAGCTGCAGAACAGAGACCGGCAGACTGGAGACAACGAGGAACTCAGAAGGAACACAGGAGATGACGAAGAGGACAACAAGGATACTGAGCAGGGAGGAACCTAACGTTGATGATCGAGCGGTGAGTGGAGAGAATAGCCTGGCTTAAATGCTAGGAGGGTGAAAGGTGGAACCAGACACTAGTTAGATAACAGAGTGAAAACAGGTGCGCATGGTTAAAGGGAAAAATAAGCTGAGGGAGAGAGAGAGGGAACACACAAAAGGAAGAATAACCAAACAAAAACATCTAAGAACACTCAACAGAAAAGGAAATAACATAAGGGAAACAATAACCTTATAACAACAGAGTAAACTAAACAACTACAGCAAACTAACCAGAGACCAAAGCAACACAGACTATGACAGAGCTAAACAACAAAAAAGAACTAAAACTAAACTGCAGAACAATCTGAGGAGGTAAACAACAGTGAAGAACTAAGAACTAAACCAGGAACCCGGAAGAAGTAACAGAGAGCTAAACAATTTAGGTAACCTAAGGACTAACAGAGGATGTGCAGATGATGTGAGACCAGCAGATGGAACACGGCAAGCAGAGGGGAGAGACTTACAGGGTGGGCAGGCAATTAGAGCAGAAGAAGGTGAACGCAGCCATGAGGAGACAACAGGTGGGGAGGATATCACAGGTTTTGCAAAGGGAATGTTACAGCGGGTAAGAATGAGAGCAGAGAAGCTTTTATATTATGAGTTTGGGAGGTGGAACCAATTAAGGGAAGTAAGAGCTGTTGGTGATAATTGCAGGTTGGCACACTGAGTGAGTGAGAGAGAGAGAGTCAGAAAAAGGAAGCTGAAGGACTCTCAGAAGTTCAATAATAAAGAGTTTATTTAAGTGATGGTGGATGATCCGTCAACAGGAGACAGGGGCTCGTCAATGAACGGAGGGACAACTGGAAAAGGGACAACAGGGTGAAATGGCAGGAGACTCTGAGCAACAGGAAACAACGTGGGAGACCGGATACCTCTTAAGGTGAGGACAGAGCAGGTGATGTAGACGACGAGAGAGGAATGATGAAACGTTCTTTCTTTTGTTGATGGATGGTTGATGCCAGGGGGAAGTGAGTGGTGAGTCTTTTCAGCGGTAATTTCGGAGGGGATGTTGTCCAGCGGGCGTGTGCAGCAGATTGAGAGGTGATGGAGCAGGCAGACCGAGCTGTGCAAAGAGGAGCAGGGAGACCAGATGGTTGTGGTTGACCAGAGTGGAGACTTGAGCTGGTGTGAGGACTGGAGATTGCGGGAATCTGAGGTGAGCACATGAGACATAAGGGCATGGGGAAAAAAGGGAAAAGCATCACAATAAAGGTCAGACAACAAAAACCTCAAAACTAGAAAAATCAATAAACTCTAAAGACTAGAAAAAAGCAAAACTGGAGAAATAAATAAGAAACTAAAACACCGGAGAATACAAAAAGCTAGAGAAACAGGTAAACACTGGGGAAACTAGAGAACATGAAATACATTCTACGTAAGCTTCACTAGAGGCTAGAAACTGGCTCTGAGAACTTGAGGTTACCAGGAGTAAACAAACACTCAGGCGACAAGAAGCTTGCAAACTCACACTCCAGAGCAACACAAATTTTAGGGACCTCTGATTTGCTTAACTGGGTGTCATTACCGCCAGCGTGAAGAACAATCTTACTGTATTTACGATATTGTTAGCCAGCACTTTGAGGTATGACTTATGTCCCCTCTTCTGTCCCCTGGAAAACATTTGGCTATGGTTGCTGGTTGCTCTAAAGCCACGTTTGTGACCATGGAGCTGCCAAATACCAAAGTCTGCTTCTCAGTGGGTGTATCACTGCGAGGGGAAAATGGATTTGAAAAGTGAACAGGTTAGTGGTGAGCCCTAGGCTGGGTTCTGGGACTATGCTTTCTACGACCAGTCACCCAGCCAGACAGATTTCTCTGGATTTGCTGAAGGACCACTCGGGAAGCCTGTACTTGTTGCCTCCAGCTAATCAGCCTCGGCTATCTGTGGGTGTTTCAACAGCGCAGAGCTGAGATTCTAATTCAGACACTCTTGCTTCCAAAGCTACAAAAATGCTTCATTTATTGCACGTACCATTGTCTCTAAAGCAGGTAGAGCAATAACTAAACATCTGACACACAGAGCAGGAAAGATGAGAGGCAGAGGGAGAAGCCATAGCGCCGCTTAAAGCTAAGCTAACTAAGCTAGCCAGTGCTCACTACACCAAGGCCTGTTTAGAACAATTACGGCTTCTAAAAACGTCAAGTGGAGAAATACAGAAATGTGTGATTAATGTGCAGATGTGTTTAGAATTTGCTAGAAAAGTCTCAGTATAGCGAATTCAGAGTAATAAGAATCAAGAATCAAGAATCAGTTTATTTATATAGCGCCAATAATCTAGCATATAAAAACTGAGTAAGCTAAAAGTACAACATGTATGTTTAATTTAGTGTAAAAGTAGAGCTATGAAGGTAAAACAAAATTTCTGTGCCAGCGCATATAATCATAAGATTATGGTTTAGTACTATCTAATACAGGGGGGCATAACTGGAGCCTGGAGTCCTATAGGGGTACTGGCCCCTATCTAGTTCTGCCCATATGTCCAAGTATGGCTGGGAGATGACATTCTGGAACCAGTTTTCGATACTTCTCTTGGACTTATCAGGTGCTGAGCTAAAACCAAACAACGAAAAAGATCTATAGTTACAGCAGGGTCTACCTGTGTCGCTTAAACAATCCTATCTGAATAACCGGTACCATCTACCAAAGCTTTAAGATATTGATGGACAGATCGTTGTATTTGCCAAAGAGTAACAAAGGAACTGCTGGAAACGACGCGAGAGACTGGGAGGCTTCTGGAGGTGGAGACAGAGAGGGTGCTCAGATGAACAAATAAGTGACTGGAGTGGGTCTTACTGTAGTTTGAAGATGGATAAAGTCAGGGGAACTGAGAGGGCTTGAAGTTTACAGATGGTCCGGTTGGTTGTCCAGAGGTACGCAGCAGTCTTGGATGAGAGTGGCTGGAGCGGGCAGATGGAGCTGAGCAGGCAGATCGAGCTGAGCAGGCGAGAGCGTTGACCAGAAGTGAATGATGATAACCAGTGGAGATCAGCAGAACAGAGGTGGGTCGGGATACTTCAAGCTAGAGAAGTGGAGAGCATAAAAACTGGAGTTACTAAAGGCTAGAAACAACAGGCAACTAGAAATTCAGCAACTTGCTGAAAACACAACTTTAAAATCTAGGAAACTGGCACTGAGGACCGTGAGAGTTACCGGTAGTAACACAACACTTAGGCGACGAGTAGCAGATCCAGCTCATCTCGTCATGGATGATGTAGAACACCTGTGCCAAAGCACAGGTGAGGCCGGCGCTCCAGCCAGGCTGGAGCTCTGGAGAACGTCTAGTGGACAACCTAGAGTGGTGCACACTCAAACCCTGACCCCTCCTTTTACCTGCTCTAAAGCTTTCTTGGTGTCAGATTGTGCTCTGTTATTTTGTTTCTGTCTTTTTTCTTAGGTGTGGACTTCATTGATCTTTGATGGCTTGCCAGACTGTTCTTGGTTCTGTCCTGTATCTTGAAACTGGAGACCTTGTTTGTTTGTTTTTTCTATTAAGACCTCATCTGTATCTCTGAAAATACCAGTCTCTAATGAGCAAATAAACATACCCTGGATTAAGGCAGGACTAAACCTCCCTTTTCCCCCTTAAAAGACTTCCACAATAATTCACATATAAGCTCCGACTATATAAATTGGTAAACATCACTGATGAACTGGGGGGAAAAACGTGATTACTCAACTATCTTTACACTTATTCTTAGGTGTATTCTGGTAGATGAATAGAGGTCAAAGAGCCTATCTTTTGAGTCCTTCATCTCCAGGTTCACTGCACCATGTTGGCAAATCTCCCTGAGTTTTTTTTCTCAAGTTTCTTCAGGTCTCTGATGGTTTTATTGTTTTTGAATTCTCTTGTTACGGCCTTTCTCATGGCTGACAACAAAAATAGACCTTTAGATGAGCACCAGGCTAAGCCACTACTACCATCTATTGGTGGAAATAAGTACTGACTGATCTTTTTTGCATACATCTAAATAAATAAATTGTTGAGAGATACAGATTAATTGTATTAACTACTACCATGTGTTTTCAGGGACATTGTTGGTTTCCTGGTTTTGTATATTTTTTGTTTGTTTATTTGTTTTATCCCTTTCTCTTCCTGCAGCTAAAGAAGCAAATTTCTAGCGTAGTTTTTGGCATTCTTTGAACAATTCTCCCTCCTATATTCTTTTCACCCTCTTCCTCTTACTCCCACTTCAGCTACCTATTTCCCGTTTATTTACTTTCAAATCTGTCTCTGTGTCCTTTACTGCTGAAATTAATCTCAAGCTGTTTCTAAAAAAATGTTAGACATAATTATCAAGTGAAGCATTGCACTGTAGGCCATAATGTTCAACCTGTGAAAGCTAAATCTTTTGGACTTCACATCAGCACTTGGACAACAACTCTGACTCTCACATTGCCTGAATAGGTCACATTAAAAAAAGAAACTTAATGGATTCACACTAACTTAGCACTATTAGCTTACCCTCCCTGGTTTTAACGGGGGGCCCAGAAAAAGGTGATCAAACTATTGTAAATTATGTCCTTGGATTAGGAGTAAGAACAGTCATTCTTGAAAATCTATTAAAGAACCTGTACATTTTTCTAGAGCCAATGTGGAACCGCCAACACGTCCACGTGAGCTATGTTGTTAAGGTTAATGTAAGGCAAAGTTATTTTGTATTTTAGGAATGTTTGGATTTCAAGAAACATTGTAATATAATTACTTCTCTCATCTGTCTAATTTATTTTTCAGAAAAACACTGCATAATTAAAAATATTTGTTTTGTTTGATCTGCATCCTAACATGTAATATTTTAGTGTTTACCTGGCTGCTCTTGTCCATGAAGTACACAATTCAGTTAAAACATTGCCAGATAACTTCAAAACAATACAGTACTTCCACAACCTTCCTGAGATTTATTGCACTTTGGTTAAAAGGGCGTGGAGGCTAAGGGAAACTGTGCTACCCCCACTTATGATAAAACTTTGCAATAACAAAAACACCCTAAAATCCCTCTTACAATATGTTCTGAGTTATCAGTTAGCTGCGTCATGCTGTGGGCGTTAGAAAATTGATTTGGCAGAATATCAGCGGCTGTTGGAGTCATCCTGCACATAAAAACTGTAGACCTACTGCTCCTAAAATGTAAGCTATTTATGAGTAATTGTCATAAACATCTGCGGGTTGAAATGCTTTACCCTCATATGGTGTTTTGATGTAAAACAAAAAATAGTTTGAAGGCCTGAATCAGTTCTGAAGTTATTTTTCTGAGACCAGCCGTACCACACTGGACCATCTAAACAGCTGTTTTTTTTAATTAACTATGAGATAGTGTGTTAAAGTATTAAGGTCTATTTGCAATTCACACAGAGTTTGAGTGTGTGCATGATATTTATTACTACGTATACCTCTGGAGTTGGACCTGGACAGTATGTTCAGTGTACATTGTATGAAAAAGAATGGCATATGATTATTACACAAACATTGTTTAGAAATGTGGGTTATTAACTATTTTTTCAGCCCACCGTTTTGCAGACATATTATTAACTGTAGCAAATGTTTAAGGCTGAAAACTTAACACCACAGGAGCGACCTTAATTTCAGCCGGCTAGGGAGTTTGACTGGTAAATTTATTGAAGAAGGAAATTAAGACATATTCCAGATGGCTAAAAAGGTCACTCACAGATTCTGTGGTTGAATTTGAACTGGAACCCAGTCATACAGACTGATTGTTAATAGCAACAGTATATGAACCCACAGGCTTAGTTTGAACTCTATGATCTGGGGTAAGAAGCAGAGTAAGAAGGCAGTGGTATCAAACAGATTACAACGGAGGTCTTCAACAGGGGTTCCGGGACCCCTAGAGGCTGAGTGGAGGTACTGCATGGGGGTCGCGAAAGTTTTGGTTGATGAGACTTTTTTTATATTCTCCCCCTGCAATTTTTTCCACTAATTGAAATGTCTTTAAATAAACATTAATATGAATTCAACACACTGTAGTAAACAGATAAATGGAGGCAGAAGATGTGTTTCAGTCAAGCCAAGCGGGGCACCGTTTCATTCAAGACACCTGTCCTATCAACCAGGAATCAGATATATGTATATATATATATATATATATATATATATATATATATATATAT
>JAVLVB010001038.1:0-20000 GCA_032876305.1 Orestias chungarensis | reverse complement strand
GTTAATATGCTAGCAGCTGGATTGATATGGATGATCACTAGTAAGCACTAGTAAAACATGTCCTTATTTAGAGCTGGGGTGTCTAAAGTGTGGCCCAGGGGCTTTTTGCAGCCCTCTGAATGATTTTCTGCAGAGAACGATTATAATATGCCAGGGGTGGGATTTATTATACTGTTTATCATTGTGATAAAATTCTTGTCATGATAAGCTCCAGAAATAAAAAGCCAAAACCATCATCTATTTTTTTTTTGTTCTCCATCGTAAAAGCTTTTCAAGAGCTATGATCTAGAGCATTTGGATTTAATGGATTATTTTGTACATATGTGCATTTATTTCAGACTTTGAGGTGTCCTACTTTAATTGAAACTTCATCTGCTAAAGTTTGCTTGTGTTCTTTTAAACGTGGCCTCTAGGATATCTGGCCTGGTAACTTTTGATGCTGACTTTGTAATCAGCGGCTGTGAAGGGTCTCCAACATTAGGCAGCTCACTGCTTATGTTTTTGACATGCTTTGTCAAAAGTGTCCAGACTACCATCATCATCATTGACAAATGCTACCAGCAGACTTATGGTTCAGTCTCTGAAGACAACTTGAATCATCAGCGCTCATCAGATGTGAGAACCTCCTAACAGAAATTGAATGTGCGGTCAGTGAGAGCAGCTACTTCTACCACACCACGGGTTATAATTGTCAAACTCATGCTTCCCTGAGGCTCTGCAGCATCTAAACAGGGCGACTAAACTCTAGATTCTTCTAAACAAAGGTTCCCTGACTGACAAGTAACCCACACGAGGTAAAGAGCAATTACATCATCAGATTAGGATTAGCATTGTTCCTGTTGATTTGTTCATTTACCATTTTAGGAGTTTACTGAGTATGAAGGTGTAACAGAAGCTGCTCCAAACCTCCAAACCGTACAGCTGATCAAAATAGTTGTGCTGGATAAGGTGCTGACATTGGCCCGGGTGATAATCAGCCATCAGAGTAGGATTTTATTCAGATATGCACCCTTTCTACTTGTGTGCACCATGAAACAGGATGTATGTCATAAAAATAACTCTTTGCTTTTTCTAGTTTGGGGTGGGACAAAGTTCTTGTCATTATAACACGTGATTTTTAACTTTTTGTCCCGCAGTTTAGTATAAATCAAGTATTTTTGATTTGATTTTGGATAAATGAATATTGTCATATCTATGTTATTTGACCACTTTCTTTCTTTAAATTGCTTTGTGAGAGTTTGCTATCATTTTTTACCTTTATCGTGATATTTACCCTAAATATTGTGATTACATTTTTTATTACATATTGCCCAGCTCTATTAGTTGTCCTACTTCTATATTTAGCCTGCTACTGCAATTTCTAATAAGATTTCATTTTTAAATTAACCTAATTGATCTCATGTGGTCCTGACCCTTCATTAGAAGCCTGGTTTCAGACATCCGTTTAGAGTTGAACCTTTTATTTGGAACCAGAGATCTATGTTGCTATAACTGTGTTATGTTTTTTAAGATTCAATTTATTACCATCAAGCTAAAACACAGCAACACATTTACAAATACAAATGACAATAAGAAGCTAAAGCAGACACTTAGCAGCTCCAGATGATTTAACTCTCCTCTCAGAGGGCCTCAAATGAAACTCCCTGAAAAGGAACTAGTGACAGAAGTTATCAGAACTGAAGAAGAGGAAGGTTAACTTGGATGTTTTTTTACCCAGCAGTTCTCATATATATGCGAATGTAACCGTTTTTCTGGACAGTTCAACATTCAGAGCACAGCTCCTAAAGACTCAGGAGAGTTCTCAGTTATCACTTTCTTTACTGTTACTCTTTCCATTCCCCAGCAGTTCTTTATCTTTGACCCCAAAACACAATGTGACCCTTGCAAGATGGTCCTTTGTCTCCTCTCTGTAAGAACTTCTCTTTATGCCCAGCGCACTGACCTAAAGTGCAGAGTGTGACGTGCCTGCCTCACTCATTTGGTAGAGAGCTAATAAGCTGGCACTCTGTGTGTTGGCCAAAATACAATTAACCCTCTCTTGGGATCAGCTGCTACCACACAATGGAAGTGTGTCTCCCTAAAACTCTGCTTCCAGATTGTGGGAAAGCATAAATGACTTCTCTTTCTAAATGCATATCATTCAGAAAAAAATGAATTCAGACTTTCCGCTTAGAGTACAGAGTGGAATAGAAATGGCAGGTGACTCTTTTATACAGATAATGTTTATTTGATGTGTTGAAACATTTAACATTAAAGTTTGAATGCAAAAGTAAATCAGCCAGAAGTCCAAATATAACCTGATCATTTCTGATTAGTCAACTAATCAAGAAAGTCATATTATTAAACATGAGCACATTGTGAGAACATTTGGGTAGTCTCTGTCTGTCTCTTAAAAGTGGTCTAAGGAAGATTAGTCTGGAGAGTGAACAGCAGGTGATGATGAAGGGATAACAGGAGGGGTGGAGCAAGGAACCAAGCTAAACAAAGTTGAAGGTCGTGCAATATTTGATCTGATCCACAGGGGGAGCTGTGGCAGAGCCAGAGCAATCCACTGAACAACTTGTGGTGGCGTCATAACCCGTACCCAACGAAAGAACTGGGGGGCGTCTCACCTAGGGTGGCTCTAGGTTGGTGGCTATGGCGCGAAGAACTGGACGGTTCAGGTGTCTGAATCCAAGAGTTTTTCAACTGACGATGGATAAAATGGCTCTATCGCAACCATTGAGTATAAATGATCATTGAACTATTGATCTTTCTGTGTCTAATTCCCCGTAAGCTTTGATTATCCCACACACTACAAATGCATCACTCCCCCCTCCCTTCCATTCTGTGCGGTGCTGAGCGATAAATAAATAAGGCCAGAGACAGCCAGAGAGTGCAACACTAGATAGAGTCCCAGGAACTAGTACGAGAAACGGGTAGTGGTTTTAGATTTTATTTTCAGAGTTTACTTCACCACCTAAGAAGTCATCCGCTGCAAACTTTGTTGTAAACTCCGTATGTTATCGTCTCTCCACACCAAAGAAAACGTCTAATAAAGCAGCTGTGGAGCAGATGATGTTCACTTCCTGGTTTGCCAAAGCCGACATGTACGACATAAAAAGTATGAAGAGCAAATGTAACCAAAGAAACGAGCCTGAAGGACTTTAGCAGGCTGCAGTTATTTATTCAGCTGCACTTTAAGACTGGGGAGCATGTTCTAAAGTTGTTGAATATAATCTGATTATCAGTAAGATAAGATTTGATTTCCGTTAAATAAACCTTGATATCTCTCTCTCTCTCTCTCTCTATATATATATATATATATATATATATATATATATATATATATAGAGAGAGAGAGAGAGAGAGATCAAGTCTCAATTATTAAGGTCTGTTGTTGACATTATTTATTTAAAATATTTACATCTTGAGATTAAAAAAACATGAATGTCCACGTGCCATTTTACTAAATGTATATAATGTAAACTAACATTGGAGGTTGTTTATAAATATAAACAATATATCAAAGACTCAAGAATCAGTTTATTTACAACAGATGTCGTCTAAAGGCACTTTACAAGTCAATCAATTAAAATCAAAGATACATCATAAACAAATCAATTTAAAAAGTTTCCAATCTAAGGAACCCCAGCAGATTCATGGAGTCTTTGACTTGCAGCATTCACTCCTCTGGAATCAGCAGAGTCACTTTTTTTCACTTTTGAACAATGGTAGTGCTTTATCATGGCAACCATATGTTGGCTTATACAATATGGAACTGCTCAGTTCTTATATTTCCTGAATCATGACTCAAATACAAGAGGAACTGAAAAGGAGGATTCATGAATTCAGAGCATAGAGAAGGGGGATGTTCAACTTTGAAGTGTAGCAGTAAGAGCAAACGAGGTGGATTAGCAGTGCTTGCAGGCAATGCTATTATGAGCTATCCAAACTATAAGACTGACAGCCTTCATTTCACTGTGTCACAAAGAACGCTGATTGGTTGACGCTCAGACTCTGCTCTGGACGCTACAGACTTCTTCAGTGTGAACACTGCTTTAGGAGGATTTTAGGTTCCTATGAGCAGTCCTTGTTTACATTAGTCAGCTTGATGGCGAAGCACATCTTTCATTGCTGCAAACCTTTTCTAGTCATTGATGCCAAGTCATAAATTTTTTATCATAACAAACATTAACTCAGCATTGTAATGACCTTGCATACCTCTTACTCTGAATTCTCTGTTCTCCTATCAGTCAAAAAGTCACGTCTAAAAGAAGCTTAGTGAACGTTTTTCAAGTTATGTGAGTTTATGTGTTGATTCCAACAAGGTTGTTTGAAATTCATTGTTCACAAATGTTAAAACATGTTAGATTGAATATTTAATATCAGATATCTCTGCTGTTACACCTTTCTAACCCGAGCAATAGTACATGTACCTACTGCTTGACATTCACATGGACATCCAAAATGCTTAGAGCATCGGAAAATAGGACTAAATCTAGTGAAAATGTTTCCCACTCTTCATATGATTTACCATGACTGTACACACACTGCTGCTCTACATTCAGAAATGTACTACAAAAAAGAGCTCATTTGTGTCAGCTGATTGAAATCATTTAAATTCAAATGCGTATAAGAAGAGTCAGAGCAGCTTTCACCCTGGCTGTGATCAAGCCTCATTAATACTGTATTAGCAAAGTGACTTAATACTAGGACTGCAACTAACGACTATTTTAATAGTCGACTAGTCACCGACTATTGAAACAAGTAGTCGACTAACTGGATAAATATTCATTTTTTCTTAAATTTAGCATGAAATTGATTTAGTTATGTGGCAAATGATAATAAACACAAGAAAGATGGGTACTTCAATGAAATATGCATCTTTTATTCAACTTTGCTGCTGATTCCTACAAAAAGTAAATAAAAATGTCCTATCTGAGACCAGTAAGGCCCAGTGCTCAGTCAGTATAGACGAAAATCCAAACACAAATAAACCTCTGTCCATTTTTTAACGGCAGGCAAAGGGGTTTTATAAAAAAATAATCAAGTAGAAATCAAGTAAACATTTTTTTCCTATAAACCAAGCAGCAGCAAAACAGTAAATTAAACAAAGTGCATTTTGTGAGGTACGTTCAGAGGTGAACTGCAAAACCACTTTACAATTCTCAACAGTCTGAAATCTGGCGTTTTAACCACCGACTTTGTAGATACAAATTCAAGTTGTAAGCCCGGACTCTTGAACTGGGTAATCAGCTGTAGAAACCCGGCACCATCAACCACATTATCTGTAATAATGACTCAGTGAGGACTGTTGCGGGGCGCACATCTGCTTCTTTTGTAGAAAGGAGTCCATGGTGGCTCTCTTCGTCGGACTGCATGTATTTAATTTAAAATACGTTTGTCAGGCACAGTCAGGCAAAACTTTAAGTGTAATAAACTGGAAGCCATTTCTGTACCCACCTTCTTTCCCATTGACTGCTGTTTGTTTGAAATGAGAGGTTCAAATTTTCTTTCTTCACGTTAACCTGGCAGAATTGGCCAAAACGTTTGGGAGATTTTGACCCCCACCGCCCCTCAGGCTTTACCTTGAGGGGAGTGTGAGCTCCAGAAGCTTGTAGTGAATTGAGATGGCCAGGTCAGCTGGAAGATCAAGAGGTTCCAGATGTACCCTGACTTAAACTTACATCAGAAATATATGTGTACAGAGGTGTACCTCTTCTACCAAACACTCTCTGCAAAGGCTTGCATGTGTTTGATATGCTTAAAATATTTTTATTGGACAACTGCTTCACCGTTTGTTCTTTAAGCGTTCATTTTATTGCTCACCACAAAACCACAGACAAGAGAAGACAACATCTGTGGCCTCCTACAGATCTAAAGTTAGGTTAATGTTTTAGAAGGGGAGTGGACTCCCTCTGTGTTCAGAAATGATATGAATGATATCACACTGAAGAGCTGTGGTAGTAAGGATTTCTTGTGAGTGTTGTTGTATGAGTGTGTTCCCAGTGTTCTCCCTTGTGGGATGCATGGTCAGCATTTCCAGATCAGAAGCTGCATTATCTTCATACTTAAAATGCATTAGATACTCCTTGAGCTTTGGGATACCTCACTAACAAATTCAGAAACAGTGTAAAGTTGCACCAACACATCTGCATGTGCTGGTGATATTAGATATGTGGCTTTAGACAGAGCATATATAACAAGATACTGGTCTAGATACTGTAATAGCTGTTTGAATAGGTTATAATACAAACTCCGTTTTTTTGTACAAATAGGTCTAATTATTCAGTCAGATTGCTTTAAGATGCATGTTGTTAACACTAAGTAACTTTTCAACCTTAATGAAACATTTTCATAACTTTTGTGATTACATGTTGACTTAGAGCTCGTTGAATGACACCTGTCATGGCCTGAGGGTGTCTGTATCGCTTTTGTCTACACTGGAACCAAAATCGACCAAAACTGAATATTCTTTAGTGATGCTTTAACCTGATATATGAATCAACTGAGTTGAACTTAATTGAAAATGCAGGAACGTTTTGTCTACATTTGTGATGCACCATGGGAATAGTAGGAGAAAGCAAACTGAGATAAAAAAACAACTCTTGCTATTCATAAACTACTTGAATTCATAAAGAAGTTACCCAATGCTTCCAGAGGAGTTGAAATGTTAAAATATTTATTTGAATTCAGCTTGATTAAAGAGTATACCTATGGTGTGGTAAGCCTAACAATGTTAACATATTGGGCTTCATTTGCTCATTTGTTTATAGAACACTAAAAGTGCATCGGATGGCAACGGCTCTCAGATCTGGGCCCATTGTTGCCCTACTGTAGATGGTGAAAGGACTTCACTTATATAGTGCTTTTCTACTCAAACTCACCTGTCAAAGTGCTTTACATTGAAGCCACATTCACCACAGATACCTAAATTTGTATGCAGGTTGGGGTTAAGTGCCTTGCCCAGGGCCAGTGACATGTGACAGGGCAACTGGAAGTGAACCTGCAACCTGCCTGATTGCAAGACAACTACTCTACCCTTTGTACCACAAACACCCCAATGTAACAGGCAGTGGCGGCCACCATGCAGAATGTTTCTAGTTGCTGTAACACCTCCAGTAAAATTAATATTTTTATTGAACTTTTCAAAAACATTGTCAAACATGTCCTACTTTTTATTATGTTCCTCTCATTCTGGATCAGACCAAGGGGGCAGCAGCTTAAATACAGAGGCTTCCCTCTCACAACCACTTAGGTTAACTTCTGTCTGGAAATCCCAGGGCGTTTCCAGACCAGCCGAGAAACAAAACCTCTGAAGTGTGCATTTAGTCACAGTTTAATTTCAGTAAAGTTCTAAAAAGATTCATGTTTATCAATGGATAAGCCAGACAAAAGCTCAGTTTTATGTTTCCTTCTAATCCACCTGTGTAAACCTAAGCCCCCAGTGCAAAATCCTTCCTACCTTAACCATTACTGTTGTTGTGCAGTGTATTATTTATTATTTATCAATCAAATCAAAGCAAACTTTGTCCATGTACTGCCAAATCCTGTCAATTGGAAAATTATGAAATATTACTCCTTTATTATCATTGACTGATATTTATACATATTAGGGTTAGCGTTACTACTCTATTCTTACTTGATGACAGTCAAAGCAGAGGAGGGGACTTTTTCCAAATTAAATAAACAGCCTTTTCAACAGTCCCAGCTGGTTGATCTGGTTTAGGGAGAATTCCTGTGAATCTTTTAAGTTCATTGTTCTCCCTAAACAAAGTTTCAGAAGTGCCAACATTCAAATTGT
Organism: Orestias chungarensis; assembly: GCA_032876305.1. Classification (NCBI taxonomy): domain Eukaryota; kingdom Metazoa; phylum Chordata; class Actinopteri; order Cyprinodontiformes; family Cyprinodontidae; genus Orestias; species Orestias chungarensis. Next base: position 12,214 of record JAVLVB010001038.1, on the reverse strand, counting down.
TATATCTTCTTAATTTTGTTCTTGATTTTTTATACGTTTAAAATCATTGGAAAGCTTCGAAGCAGCACCATCAGAGTCTGGAAATAACTCAAACCTCCCCAAGGAAGACTTGTTCCTGGTGTTTTTGTGTCAATAGATACAATTTATATTATCCAATGTCCCTTATAGTTAAAGAAATAAGTTAAGCCTATGGGCTGCTGGCCAGCTTCATTCATTCTACTAGGTTCCTTGTTGTACTTTAATAGCGTTTAGGTTAATGAATCCCAAGATAAGTCCTTTTTAGTCCGTTTAAAAAGGGCTCCTACAGTAGAAAATATTAAATCATCAAGCACATCCCATAAAACACTCTAACACCTTATCTACACGTAGCTTAATAGACCGGTTACCTTAGTGATGTCTACATGACACTAAATTTAATTTCATGAGAAGGTTTTTCAGCATCCGGTTAAAACCCACAGCTTCAAATAGTCCCTAACAAGTATTACCAGTTCATACTCTCAGCTATTATAGTCTTAATTATACATTGCTGAATAAATACACATTAATATTAACTTAATTCAATAACATTATTATTCACAGTACTTAGCGGGTTTATGTTCTTATTAGGTTATTTTACTGCGATGGTTCTTCCTCTCCCGCTTCCACTCCGACAGTCTTTTGAATATATTTGTGCGCCGCCATCTTGCTGAGGGCAAATGTGTTTGTGCCAACATGTGTGTGGTAACTTATACAAAACAAGGCTAACGATTGGCTGATTTCTTCTTCTACTGCTCCACTGGTAGATCACAGCGTTAGGTAGCTCTTTACTGCCACCTATTGATCGCAGATGCAACAGATTATGTTTAAAACAGATGCTTACAGTAAAACGTGATTATAAAGCAACTAATCGATGATTGAATTAGTTGTCAACTATTTTAATAATCGATTAGTTGTTTCAGCTCTAATATTTAAAGTTTCTTATTAGTAGGTTTATGTTTTCATTAGCGTATCCTTTTCTGTTCTGTACATAATTTACTCTTTTCTGACTGAATTTTCCAGGGGTGAGTTTTTTTATGAAGTTGTGTTTTGATTGTGAAATGTCTATCACTACCTGGTGTGTTTAGTTCTTGTTCTGTAATTTGTTTTTCTTTCAGGCTGGTCTTCCATCACTCCTCAACATAACCACAGGCTGATCCTCTCAATACTACACCGCATAAATCATACAAAAGTAGCCTGGACAGAGTTTTAAATGAACAGAACTGCACATTGTTGAAGCTAATATTTCATTTTTAATTAATGATTTTTGTTTAAAACATGACTCCCCTGTCAGCTGAATCTCCCTACTATGGGACAAAGAAGGTTGTTTAACTGAAAAGTGCAGCAACTGTTCTTGCCTATGTACTTTAAATGTTGTCAGGATACATGCCTGTAACTGAAATGAGTTTACATACATAGACAATAACTGGCATTGATATTGAATACAATATTACTCTGTTCTGTAGGTTTTAAAATATGGTCCAGGTATTCATTTTACAATCGTTTGATTAATTGTCTGCCTCAGGGTATAATGAGACACTTGTTTGTACATTTCTTAAAAGTTAATATATTCAACTCTTTACTTTAAAGAGTTAGTGTTTGTTCTGTCTCTATATGTATTTGCGTTTGCACTCTGCTGGATTGTCAGATGTGTATAGGTGTGACTTCCTTCCTCTGTGTCATTGCAGGGTACAAAAGAGGACCCTGCCCAGCAAAATAAACCCAAGTTTCTTAGCAAGTCAGGCTGGGTGAAAAAAGCTCACGGGCGACTGGTGACGACCTACAAGGACCGTTACATTCATGTGGAGAAGACCGAGGTGGCAGTGTATGAAAATGAGGTACTGTACAGAAGTGGCTTAGGTCTTGTTTATGCTTTGGATTACTCTGCTCCAGGTTGTCCATAAGGTAAATAAACGTATTTTGTATTACAGGATCTACAGAACTGTTTGGAGATGTTTGACCTGGAAAACTATGAAACTTGCCATGAATTAAAGAGCCCCTTCAAAAAAAAGCACAGACTAATTTTGATACGATCTCCAAAGTCTGGAAATAAGGTTGGTGGACACAGTCTTTCAATGTGGAAACACAGAATTAGTTTGTTTTTATCTTATGACGGGATGTAGCATATGTCGAAAAGGGAAACTGTTGTTTTTTTTGCGGTTAAACATTTGGGAACTCCGTTTAAAAGCTTAAATTGATGTATTTTAGTGGCACATCTATATTTGCCTTTTAAGAAAATGACATTTTGCTGCAAGATCCATGGTCTGCCACCTGCAGCTTCAGAGTGTTAAACCTGAATACAGCATAAAAACCAAGGCTGTTGTTTTCATTTGAATGATCAAGATCTGGGGAGCTAACCTTCCCTGGGGTAACCCTTCTGGAAGTAGCTTAGTCACAACAGTGTGTCCCTTAAAGTGCCGTGCCGCGCTGTGCGATTCGAATTCCCCTATGAGGAAATAGTGGGGGTTTGTGATTAAATGTAAAGAAGTCTCTACTTGATGTCGCGGGTAGATCCATGATGTGAAGTTCCAGACTCAGACTGCAGAGGAGAAAGAGGCTTGGATCAAAGCTCTCAGTGATTGCATCAGCCGAGCAAAAAACAAAGTCTTTGATGAGGTAAATATAGTTCTCTTCTGAGGTATTCTCATTTACCTTCAGGTTTCTTCTTTCAGTTTCTCCCAGCAATGTTACTGCACTCTATAATCAGTTTCATTCTCAACTTAACCCCGGTATTGTCCTCTATTCATGCATGCAATCCTGAACCACCTAAATTTTTTGTCCAAATTATTTTGAACTTTTGCTACAAACTGCTACATCTGACCTGTCTCTCTCAGCCAGTCATTGTCAATCCTTTTAATTTAGCATTTACTGAATGAACCGTTTAGCTCTGCTCACTCCATTGCTCTATCCACACAAACACATCATGTTTGTTTAATGCAGGTGAAAGTTGACGAGAGCAGTAATTTAGAACATATTACCCGGACAAGACCTCAAGGAAACCGTAACCGGCGGCCACCAACCAGGATCCACATGAAAGAGGTAAGCCAAAATAGAGACTGACACAATACCATAGATCAAGTTTCCCAAACTAATCAGGCTACTTAAAACATGACCAGTCCTAAGGGATCTACCACCGCCCCTTATTAGCTACAAATTACCGACCAGTCGATTGCGATTGACGTATTGGGCACCCCTGCCATAGATCCATTCCTGGGATAACAAATTACTATGTTTATGTATTTAGCATACACTTTTGGCACGATGGGTCTTGCCTAAGGATCCTCACTGGATGCTGTTGGTGTAGCACAGGCCTGGATTTGAACTCAGGCCACCAATGTGAAATTTCAACATTTATTTATTATTATTATTATTAAAATAATGGCCTGTTTGCGTGGTCCACGTTAATCTCTGGGTTTAAATCTGAAACATTCCCACACCGGGGCGGTGGCATTTGTTTTTGCAACAAGAGCGTCAATATTTCCAAAATCACTTGCAGCAAACACAGGTGTGTACCTGTACTAGTGGCTCCGAATAGTATTGATTTGCAAATGTGACATTTCTTTCCTGATATTTCACACTTTGTAAATATCAGAGTTAAACTACATATTTTAGAATCTGGAGGGCTTTATTTGCCTCTGTTGTTTTTTTTTCCGTAGGTGGCCGTTATGTCCTCCGATGGTGTCCTACGTTTGGATCTTGATCTTGAGGATGCAGTCATGCCTAATGGAACAACCACTGCCAAAACAGATGGTACTGAAAGAGCTGTCCACCATTCGACCGCTGCAGAGGAACAATCAGGGTTAACTACAGATGAGCAGAAGAAGGTCATCAAACCTCCAATGCCTCCTATCAAGGAGGAAAAATCCAGTATTGTACCCGAGAATGAGCCTTATAAACAAGGAGAAGAAAAGGTTTGTATATTTGTTGTGTGCAGCTCTACTATATAACAAAGTGCCTTTACTTGAATAAAATGGTCTGTAAAAAACTGACTTCTTTTTTTTCAAGGTATTAAAACCACCAATGCCTCCAATGAAAGATACAAAGCCTTGTGTCCGACGTGCGGAGGAAACTCTAGAAGATGTTAAGAAAAGTACCAGCACACCACCAACATCGCCCAATAAACCGAGCTCCAGCAGCTCAGTGAGCAACCTTACAGAAGTATTACCGACCTCGCCAAATGCTTACCCCCCAACACCTCCATCCAAGGACAAAAAGCCCTCCCAAGTTGTTTGGGAGCCCAAGTATCAGACACAAAATGCCACTGTTGAAAAGAAAGAGGTGGAAGAAGAAAAAGAAGGAACACTTGTGGGCAATGATGAGAAAGACCCATTTGAGGAAAGCATTCAAAAGGATGAACCAAAGAAGGCCAATGAAGAACCTGAAGAGACGGGGAGTGTGATCCCAGACATAAGCCCAAATAAATCTGTTAAGCCCGAAGAAGAGCATTCAGCCGTCATTCATCCCAAGGTATCAGACACCTCTGTGTCTGATACCTCATCAAGTTCTCTTAAAGGACAGGAGATTTCACCTCAGGGCATTCCCTCAGTAGCTGTGTCCCTAAGTGACCCACTCACCAACACAATTCTTTGCCACTTGCCAGAAGAGAAGCAAAAGAAAGCAGAGGAGAAATCTGTAGATAGTGGTCAGCACACTGACGATGAGAGTGAAGGCTCTATGACTGAAGACACACTGGCAGCTTCCACGGCTGCACTCCGGGGAAGCCATGCTGGCCTGGATGTGTTGGACGCGACTGAAGATAAAAGTGATTTATCTGTTAATTTTAGGCCATGGGCCAAGCTTCAGGTTAACCCCAATGTCACTCCCTGTCGGCGCTCAGAGCCTTTTCAGAAACCTCTCAAACCTTCAACCAAGCCCAAATCGGCATCAATCGGAGATCTGCTGTCTGACTCTAGGGCCTATTTTCAGCTAGAAACGACCAGCAAACCTAAAGACGTGAGTGTACCGGCCTTTAAAAATTCTGTCACAGAGCTTGAGACCAAAATAGCTCTGGAGATGCAAAATACGAGTGAGCTGCTCAGTCAGGCTCAGGAGAGAGGTTACAATGAGGTCATGCCAGAAGACCTGCTGGCAAAAGCCTTGGACAAACTCCAGAGGGCTGACAGCGTCCTCAGAGAAGTCAAAAAACTGAAACTGGCAAAGAATTTAAAGAGGAAGAGCTGGTAAATAGCAGTGACAGCCAAAAAGAAGAAATCATTTAATTGGGCAGTCTATGCTATTCTTTCTGCTCAAAGAATGGAAACAAAAACATTCCTTTTATTGGCATACTTATGAGTAGGGATGCAGCGATACCACTTTTTTCAAAAAGAGTGTACGAGTCGTTGCATTTGAGTATTCCCCGATACCGAGTACTTACGCCATTACACATGTAGTTACTTTGGATTTTTTTTTTTTCCACAGATATTGTTATTTGAAAAACATTCCCTATTTTGTGCAAACATTCAGTACAAACACAAATTTAACTAAATTGTCAAATACTGAAATGCTTTTTTGCGGTACTGAGGACAGCGACTCAGTGTGGCGTGGTTTTTGTACCGCCAGGTTTGTGGGTGCGGAGCTGTCTGGGGGAGCAATGGTTGTGGGCGTTTGTGTGTGTGAATGTCAGGCGCGCTTGCTCATGGGTTCCTCGGGCGCGCTCAACTCTGACAAACTGCTCTGCTCGCGCTCGGCTATGTGTCTGCGCTCGCGGCTCTGCTGAAATGTTAGTGATTCTGAGAGTACGTATGAATCAACTTTGTGTATTTGGAAGGAATTATTTAATTGGATGGAAAAGGCAAGTCTTTGATTAGCTGGGAGCGCGACTCATTTGCATATAATGTAGAGTTGCGGACGCGGAGCCGAGCGCGAGCAGAGTGAGCTGAGCGAGCAGGCGCGCTTACCTGATATTCGTGCGCACATGCTTGCGGTTGTTGCTCCTTCAGGCGGCTCTGTGCCCGCGGACCTGGTGGCACAGAGATCACGCCATAAGTTCCGCACAGGCCCAATAGCAGCGATGGTATCGGTGCATCCCTACTTATGTTCCACTTTTAACCGATCCAATAAAACTTATGCTAATAGAGTATAATTCTATGCACTTACCGCTGCCGTTTGTTTTTGGTGAATCATAGACTGATAAGACTTATTATATTTACAGTAGTTTTAAAACCAAATTAAACAACTTTCAATGCTTTCAATCGTAAAGCTTAGCTCTCTCTCTCTCTCTCTCTCTCTCTTTATATATATATATATATATATTTATATATATATATATATATGTATGTATGTGTAAAATGTAAATAATAATTTTGCTGCAGCATGTGTACTATTAATAGTCGAACAATGCCTTTATATAGATTATTGCAAATAAATATATTTCTGTTTTAGATAAAGGGATCAGTTTTTCACCAGTAATTTATATTTTTGTATTGGTATTGTACTTTGCACAGACTAAAGCTCACTCGTACTCATTTTACAGCTCAGTTTTTAATGCTAATGCTACATTGTTATGTTTCTTACATCATGAACTAAAAAAATAATCTTTTTTTTAAATAATTTTCTTAACAGAAAACTGTTTTAAATATGTCACAGCATGTGTATGTAAGAATATTTCCTAATAACTGATTCAGTTTTTGACACTGATCTTTCATAACGCTTAAATAAAAAAACAAGAAAAGTCTGTGTGCATACGTCTTGTTCTTTAATGCCGTTATAAGCTCTTAACAGTGGCGGTTCTGGACTGAAATATCATAGCCATTGTGGGGACCATGATTTTTGTAGGGGTTCACAAAGAAAGAATAAAACAAACAGGGTTATATGTCATCTTTTAGTGTAAGTTAGCCATAGAGCCAAACCAAGTATTTATTATCATGAAAAATGGATTTGGTATTATATCTCCAGTACAGGGGCCATAACATAATGGCGGCTAGGAATGGTTCTACTGGAGATTTTGGCCCCTGTTAGTCCCCATAGAACTGCACATAGCTCAGAGCTCTGTTGTACTGTAGGTGGCTCTGTAGTTTTCTCTATAGATGTTGGTTTATTTTCCATTGTTATGGTTGGAATTAAATTCTGATCTACCAAAAATAATGTTTCCATTCTTGCCTAATTTTCACTGTTTAAGTGCCACAACGCATTTCCTACCCATTGTAGTCAATGAGAGTGTCTAGAGCAATCTACACGGATTATACCATAACAACAGGAACCTAAACCAGGACCACATTGGCATTTTCTAAACAACTAAAAGATCTCCAGCAGTTTCTCAAAACACCAGGTTTATTATTAAATATGTGGGTATAATTATGGTAAATAAACTGAACTCATAAAACTTTTTTGTGTCATATTTGTCCTGGTTTTAGGTATGCATCTGAGAACTCATAGGAGTGACACAGAAAAATGATGTTTACAGAGAATGAAATGTGCAATCAAGGGACGATCCCGCATGAAATGCAGAGGGAGAATAAAAAAATCTGAGAGGAGAGATTATAGGAAATTTTCCAATAGGAAGTGCTCAGAATAAAATATAATTCTTTTATTCTGGCGCCCATTTACAACATGTCATCTCAAAGAGCTTTACAAGATAATTGATTTCCATCCATAAATAGAAAGATTCCAGTATATCAAAAGTATAACAAGCCTGATTATTATTCAGATTAGTTTAAAAGTTTTCTATCCAAGCAAAGCCAGTGGATTGCATGGACCCATTGGCTTGCAGCATTCACTCCTCGTGGACCAGAATGTATAGACAGTAGATAAAAACCAATCTGGGTTTAAAAGTGACCACTCCACTGAAACGGCTCTGTTGTCTGTGACAGGAGCCGTAAAAGAGGCGAGAGCGACTCCAAAGTCCTCAGTACTTATCGGCTGCATTTGACACAGTCAATCATGACATCCTCCTGTCTACGCTCTCGAGCATCAGCTGACCTTTAACAACTCAATCTTGTCATTTAGCATTACTAAACATAAGACAGATACGGCCATATCTATACCTTGCAACATCGGGCTGTGAAAAAGAGGGAGATTTTCTTGGGCAGAAACCTCCTTTTAACTCTTAACCAAAAATTTATGAAAGGAATGTAAACTAACTTTTAAAGAGCCTTAAATGCATAGTTACAATGAAATGTGTAATAAACTAACATCTCCATCTGCACTTCTTCCTTTGTCACTCTGTCAGCCTCCCTCAACAAGAAAGATGCGATTCTTGGCGTTCCCCTCTGTGACTCCACAAGCTGATTATGTTTAGTACAGTTAGCATGTCTGCTAATGTCATTCTTTCCTCCGTGTTCAACGCTAAAGTCCGTACGACAAACTTCACAAAATGCGTGGTAACGACTCACATTACTAGCGATTTCTTCTTTTTAAAAACTGTCTTGCTCATTTTATGTAGCTCCGGGGTATTTGTAGAACTGAACTAAAGAGTTGAGAGAATTGCTTGGGTAATTACGTATGACACGCAACTCACGTAACGGGGGGGGGGTTATTTGGATCGGGTTGCCAGATTAGGTACAACTACAGGTGAAACATGAATTCTTTGTCTCATTAATTTGAATACGGGAGAAAGTGATAAATTACAAATCGGGAGCAGGGCAGGAGAAAGGGCTAAAAAACGGGAGACTCTCGCAAAATTCGGGACTGTTGGCAGGTCTGACCATACCTAACCCAACATGCTACCCAGCTCACGGTTCAGTCTATGGTTATTTCCCGTCTCCTGACTGGTCTCCCAGCCTGTAAGTTAAAACCTTTACTAATGATCCAGAACACAGTGGCACGTCTGGTCTTCAATCAGCCCAAAGTGTGTTGTCTCCCCTCTGTTCATTACGCTTCACTGGGTACCCCTGGCTGCCCGCATCAATTCAAGTACCTGATGCTAGCCTAGAAAGTCCTTAAGGGCACGGCTCCCTTCTACTTGAATACTCTACCAAAGGCTAATGTCACAGCTCGGTAGCTTCAATCATCAATGGATTGTCGTCTAGCAGTGCCTACACCCACGGACGTAACTTTTCAAAAGTCCGATTTGGTCCCCTGCCCTTTTTACTGTCCAAAAACAATGTTCCGCTATATTACAACGAAATTATCAGCACTTGGATCAAGCGGAAAATAACAGCTCCAGCTGAACCCCGCTTCTCTGAGTTTAGACCGCCCACCAGCACTTGATTGGCTCTCTGTTGTTTGGATCTCTTGTTTGATTGGCTGTCTCCACTGTCACTCCTTAGAAGCTAACGTTACAATCAGCGCCATAGAGAGAGAGAGAGAGAGAGAGTAAAAAGCAGACTTTGCTCATCCTGTGCGAATGCGCCACAAGTAACACAGAGCTGGGGGTAATTGGTGCGAATAGGCACTACCGGATTAAGAAAAACATGATAATGTTTAATATTATTGTAACCAGTCAAACCAAAAAAGAAACCATTAAACTTAAAAGTAACAATTGAAACCTAGAAGAACTACGAGAAAACCTGGTGAACTGTTGTTCAAGAGTTTCGTTAAAAAATACACATCCCCCCTCAAAATTTCGTCCATGCCTACACCAACCTTAAGACAATCCAGACTATTTTCTTGTGTTGTTCCAAGATGGTTGACTGACCTACCAAGCACCACAAGAACAGCAGCATCCCTGTCTATCTTCTAGAAACTCTAGAAGACCCACCTCTTAACAGATCATCTCCTATCCTAACTCTTACCCAGACCTCTATACCCCCTCTACTACTCTCTCTGTACTTCCCTCCATCTCTTCACTGTCACCACTGACTCTGACTAGAGATTTTCCTCTAGATATTTTATGTTCAGATGATACTGTAACATTGTGTTTACATTGTAAGTCACTAAAAGTGTCTGCTAAATGCATAAACATAAACAGATAATATCTTGCTTTGTGTTGTTCATTTTACAGCTATCCCTCATACTGAGCATTCATGTAGTGACAGTGATAGTAAAAACTCTTTAACAGGAAGAAACCTTCAGCAGATCCTAAAGGCCACCAGCCACGACTACAGTAACCTGCGTGATTAAAGATCTTACTTAATAAGAATGATAACCATGCCAAAAAGGGTTAAGAGTATTCCAGGTTGGCTTTGGCTTGTCCTCTCCCTATATCTTCAGTTGACCTACATACACTTCTAATTAACATCTGTGTTTCATGTATACAATTAGTTTGTAAGAACTGTGAGACTTGTTTTACGTGTGCTATCAGGTCCTTTGTGATCAAAGATCATCCTTGATATAACGTCTTCTGTTTTCTTTATTAGTTGTTAAAAACTCACCAACTTGCTTTTGGGTGCTATTTTAAAATTAGCTCTGTCTCCTCTATGCTGATGTTAAGTTTGACGACTTTTCATAATATTAAGATCTGTAATTTAAAAAATGTACACCTATCCTAACGTTCATAATTTTAAAAGCATCTTTATACAATTTTTATATGATCTGAATATTTCCATCCTATGTATCTCTACTCTACTAAGACTTTGTCAATCATTTCGTTATTTTAAGAGCGTCACATCTTGGGGACACACTTCCCACCATTTTTTATTCTATTAAAAAATAGCTTTCATTATTTAATTGCTTGCTAAACTACAGCAGCTTAAATACAAAGAAAAAATCCTCTGAATCTGGACTCCCTTCCTGACTCTAGTCCACAGCCTGTGTTTCTGCCTCAGCCTTCATGGAGTTCAAAAATAAAAACATGGTTAAACCCTGAAGTTCATTTTATATCAGACCATATCAATATAACGTATTTATGCCATATTTCCCAAAACTACTATTAATACTCTGCAATCTCTTTAGAACAATCCAGTTCAGGTTTGAAGTGTTTATGTTTTATAGTTTTTAATCTAGAGTAGATTAAATGTGCCTAAAGTAGGGAAATTTGAGCGGAATCGCCCTTTAATCATAAACTGGAATCTAAAACCAACTATGGAAGCAAATCGTTTCCATAATTAAAGGAAAAAGCATTTTCAGAAATGCTTTTTCCTTTAATTACATTGAAAATGAAAAATACTTTTTTTAAATATGCCCCAGCAAAGTTACCAACATTCAATTCAAAAGTAACATTTGAAAATGAAAAAGCAGAAATGCTGTTTATTTGCAGAAATGCTTTTCCAGCAGCTGCTGATGTTATTTGCAGTGATGCGTCTCTGCTCAGTGTTCCTCCGCGGGGACGCTCGCCGTCCGGACCGGACCCGAACTCACACTGATCCGGACGATCCGCTCCTTCTGCCGGGCCGCCCGGGTCAGCAGCCGCCCGGTCGTGAGCTGGTTGCCGGTTCGACTCAGTCCAGCGGGTCGAACTCCCGACACCGGAAGGAGAGCGAACCCGTCCGGCCCGTCCGGCCGCTCACCCTCAGCCTCCTGCCGGCCAGCGTTCCCGACGGCTCCATTTCCAGGCTCAGGGAGAAGCCGTCCCCGTCCCACAGGTCCCAGACGGGGACGGGCTGGAAGCTCTGGATCTCCTGGAGGATCCTCCGGTGGAGGCTGTCCCCGCTCCGCCTCACCTCCTGCATGTAGAGCAGCAGCTGCGGCTCCGGCCACAGGCTCCGGGGGTCCGGGAGCGGACAGAGGACGGCCGAGTTCGGCTGTAAGAGGCTGGGACACATGAAGCTGAGGCTGCGGTCTGGTTCTGTTGAGTCTGAGACCTGCAGCATATATAGAGCAGCAGCTCTGTTTGTGCGACCATGACATTTTGAAACTGATGGTATCCTTGTGGGGACCAAAGCCTGGTTACTATGAGGGAAAAACTGCTGTTTCCGGGGTCAGAGGTCACTTTGGTGTGAAATGTGTGTTTGGTGTTTTCTCTGCACCAACCCTCCAGGTGTTCTACCTCCTGCCTGTAACAGGGATGAGTCCAGCTACAGGCAGGAGGTGGAACACCTGGAGGGTTGGTGCAGAGAAAACAACCTCTGCATTAATGTAAAGAAAACCAAGGAGATGATTGTGGACTTCAGAAGGGGCAAGCATGCCCACCTCCCCCTGCACATGGGAGGATGTGCAGTGGAAGTGGTCAACAGCTACAGGTATTTGGGTGTACACCTGAGTAACAACCTCACCTGGAGCAACAACACTTCCATTCTGGTCAGGAAGGCGCACCAGCGGCTCTACTTCCTCAGGAGGCTGAGAAGAGCTGGACTCGGGAGCTCAGTCCTCACCTCCTTCTACAGATGTGTGGTGGAGAGCGTCTTGTGCTCCAGCATCAACGTGTGGCATGGAAGCTGCTCTG
>JAVLVB010001037.1:1368-12385 GCA_032876305.1 Orestias chungarensis | reverse complement strand
TGGTTCTGCTGGAGGTTTCTTCCTGTTAAAGGGGAGTTTTTCCTCTCCACTGTCGCTACATGCATGCTCAGTATTGATGGGCGGGGTCAGTAGGGACTCACCTGAGGTACAAAGAGAGTGTTGGGCAGCAGGAGTCACGGGGGCCCCGGGGAGTGGCGGCAGAGGGTTCTGACTGCGGGGGCGGGTCCCCATCCGGGCCCTCTCCTGCCCGGGGCCCAGCTGGACCCCGGCAGGTTTCTCCAGCAGGGCCACCTCAGGTGGGACCAGGTGAGCCTCCTGGGCTCCCCCCTCTAGGCCCTGAGCCGCTTCGTCCGAGTCGACCCGAGAGTTCATGGGGCTCTTAGGGACCAGAATCTTGATGCCGCTCTTGGAGAGGTCCACGCCGCGGCGGGCGTGGCCGACCGCGGGCGTCGCTGTCATGCCGCCGCCAAAGGCGTCCGAAGGCGGGCCGACGGCCCCTGGAGACGCCAGGTGAGGGGAGCTGACAGGAAGCAGTGGTGGGCCGGGGTCCCCGGGGGGCCGCTGGGCGTGGTGGGGGCTGCGGGTGGAGCGCAGCAGGGTGGAGTCCTGCCGATGCTTGGCGTGCTGCCGGTTGAACTCGTGGACGTAAGACATGCAGGTGGACAGGTGAGTCTCGGGCTCCCAGGTGTCGCTCTCGGACCCGTAGCCTCTCCACCTGACCAGGTACTCGGCCCTCCCCTTCCTGCTCCTCCTTTTGTCGATGATCCGCTCCACCTGCGGGACACAGACGTCTCCATCACCCTCATCACATCTGGCCCAGAACCGGGTCAGAACCGGGCCGGACTTTAACTAGCCCACAAAAGTTCATCTGTTACCATGGAAACCGGCCCTGTGCTGCTGGAGCTGCAGACAAAACTAACTTAGCCGTTAGCATCTTAGCTCACCTCGTATAACTCCTCCGTGGCCATGGAAACCGGGCGCGTGCACGAGCCGTTGCCAGGGGCGACAGCGGCATGGGGGTCGGTCCGGGTTCGGTCTGGCGGGTCGGAGCCGTCCCGGGGTTCCGTTTCAGTCGGTAAGGGACGGGAAGTCAACTTTTCTGTCTGTTAGCCGTTAGCATTACCTTCCCCGGAAACGTCCTCCGCTACTTCCGGCTCTTCAGAATAAAGGCCGCCATGAAATAATAATATGTTGGGAATAGTGAAAAATTAATTAGCTAAGAGCTAATTAGATATAAGAGATAAAATAAGTAAGAAGTAGATAAAGTTTATACAAGAAAAAATGTTTGTGGAGACAAAAGAAAGTTTAGGAATGTATTAGAATAAAGAAAGAAGAAAATGTTTTAACAGGATTAAATAATAAACCCAATTTAGGTTAAACCAGCTGTTTGGTTTGTTGTGGACAATGGAAACTACAGAACATGTTTGCATGAAAGAGATAATAACTATAAATCTAAACAAATAAGGTAAATAACAGCTAAGCTGGTGGTTCAAAGGTCATCTACAAATATCGTATATATAATATTTATCACCTTTTTCCTCTGGACTTTGTTTGCATACACGTAAAACAGTCAAAAGACGTTAGAGGTTCATCTGCTCCTTCCTCTGAAGTGTAGAAAACATGAATAACAAGAACAAACTGAGAAAAATTGGCATTTTCTCCGGCTTTGAATGGGTAGCAAAGAAGACGTATAATGCATGTTAGTGCAAACCTTTAACTTCCATTATAAATGAATGGAGAGAGAAAATAGTGAAGGTTTAAACTATGGAGAAAATAGCAACAAAGCTAAACCTATCCCTTGATTTATTTAAGAGCAGGTGTGTGCAATCACGCACCTGCTCTCAGGAGGATCCCCAGCAGCACAAGAGCAGGTTGCTAGACCTCCCTCCTGTGTTGCGTTCATGTTTTACTTTGTGCTCCAGAGTAATCCTGCGTCTGTCTCTCCCATTTTACCTGTGAGAAACCAGATCATCCGTTTCCTTTGTGAGAAACTCGTCTGCAAGAACCACCTACGCCATAACGTCCGGACAAGAACCCTGCCTGGTGAACCGCTCCTCCTTCCCCTGCTCAGCTGCTACCACAGTCGGAGACTTTGATGTTGTGGGACCTTAAACCAGATCAAATATGGCCGCCGCCATCTGAGGCCCCACGGCCGACCCAGTTCCAAAGCCGTTGTGCAAAGATCGACAGGACTCTCGGAGACATTTAAGTTTTTATTTTGAGACAAAAACAAACAGTTCACTAAGTGAAATTACATCTCAAACAGGTTCTAAGGTTCTGGATTCGACCCGAAGGTCTGGATGCGTTTTGTGTTGCTGTCGTCACTCAGTCAGACTTTTTGTCTGTCAGTTTTTTCTTGCGCTGCAGCAACGGCGCCAGCAGAGCAGCGTCCTCGTCCTCGTTGGTGGACGTGGGTCGGTTCTTGAAGCAGAGGTAGCAGAAAATGCAGCCGACTGTGAGAGGGAAGCCAATCAGGAAGCAGCCCAGCACCGGCGCGTCCCTGAACAACGGCTGATTGGACGGCAGAAAGGACGGCGGGTGAAGACGCACAGAGACAGGAAGCAGGAAGAGGGCTGAAGATGTCACTTACCGTTAGTGTCATTCTGGTCTCATAAACGAAGCGCCGCACACGCTGAGTGAAGCCGTTCCCTCCCTGAACCTGAGGAACAAATCAAGGAGAGGTCAGAGGCTTCCTGCTACTTCCTGTTGCTTCCAGGAAGCTGTTCCACTTCACCTCCACGCTGCCGTTTAGAACACCGTCCAGGAAGTGGAGGAGGTGGAGCTCTGTCTCTATTGGCCCCGGTGGCAGGAAGTAACCATCATTGGACAGGTTAACCACAATAATGGAGGGGACAACAGCCTCTCTGGAGAAAGCAGGAACAGGTGCTGTTAACGAGCTTAACGAGGTGGAGGGCGTCAGGAACAGGTGCTGTTAACGAGTGTTACATGGTGGTGAGGAGAACTCACCCCATGATGAGTCCGTCGATGTAGCTGCTGTCCTCCATGAAGCCAAAGTAGAACATCCTGAACACAGAGACTAGTGAGTATTGCGCTTCCTCTTCCTGTGTGCTAGTTCAGAATAAGAGCTGACCTTCTGTACGTCTCCTTGTGCTCTGTGGCCACCTTCTCCACCAGATGCTTGTACCTGAAAAGGTGACAGGAGCAGCATCACAGCCTGTTGGACCTATGGACAGAAAGGGGGTCTTACCTGATGCTGTCTTTGGACAGGTGTCTCTCCCCCAGCAGGGCCAATAACACCAGTTTACCTGTAGCAGAAAGTTGGAGCCGCATCAGCTGCGCTCTGATCATGGAGTTTTCCGGTCTTTCCTTGTTCTAGCATTGCTGTTTCCGCTTTCACAAAGAACCCGAGACTTACATAGAACCTAGTACTGATGCCAAGTCTTAATTCTACTTCTTTTTCTACCTCAGTGAGGAACGATGAATGTCACCGGATGACCTGGATGTAACAAGAAATGTCCAGCAATGGAGGTTGACTCATCCAGCGTCTTGATTGGATACAATTTAACAGTCTTCCGCTGCTCGTTCTGGCAGATTGAACAACTTTATACAAGCAGCCCATCAAAGTACAGTGCTGAGCGTCTACTGACCAGTGTAATGAGGAACCACAACCAATCCAAATTATATTGAGGATGTGAAGAAGAATCGTTCAAACGTGTTTTTAAGTTACGTTGGTTTCATCATATTGACTCACTTTCATTGATCCAGTTCATACTAAAGGATCAATCAATTCTGGTACTGGGAGGTATTTGTATGTTTTGTCGAAACTTCATACTGAGCATGCATGTAACGACAGAAGCCTCAGTCTAGAGCTGCAGATCTATAGAAATAGATCAGGATAACCTGAACCTGTAGAGACATGAGAGAGGTAGAGCAAAGGAGAACCGTCTGTCTAGACTGAGTTCCACCCCAACCGGATTAGGCTGTCTTCTCTACCTCTTCCTAACTATAAACTTTATCAAACAGGAAGGTTTCAAGCCTAGATTTGAAACTAGACAGGGTGTCTGCCTCACAGACTAAAGCTGGAAGCTGGTTCCACAGGAGAGGAGCCTGATAACTGAAAGATCTGCCTCCCATTGTGCTTTTAGAGATTCTAGGAACCACCAGTAAACCTGCAGTCTGAGAGCGAAGTGCTCTGTTAGGGACATAAGGAGTAATCAGGCCCAGAGTCTGACACTGATTGGTTATCAGTCGGGTTCTCATTGGCTCTCATTCTGTCTCCAGCTGATGATGGCTTTCTTCCTGAGTTCAGCTGGACATCACGCACATCACAGGTGTGCTGTTGTTACCTGACTCCCCCATGGCATACAGAGTGTAGCCATCAATCGGAATGAAATTTGGGAAGCGTTCTCTCTTGATCCATGACTTTAGGTCTCCGTCCTCTTCCTCTGAAACACAAAAGGTCCTTTAGAGCTTAAACGTGGAGGTGATATCATCTCATCAAGGACACAGCAGATCACAGAATACCTTTCACAAAACAATCTCCTCGAAACAAACCAATCTGGGTTTAAAAGTGGCCACTCCACTGAAACGGTGGAGAGCAGGTGTAAAGTCCTCAGTACTTATCGGCTGCATTTGACACAGTCCATCAGGACATTCTCCTGTCTACACTCTCAAGCATTGGCATCACAGGAAGAGCCCACTCCTGCTTCAAATTGTACCTCACTGATCGATCATTCAAAGTATCCCCTCTACTTGAATACTCTACCAAAGGTTTATGTCACAGCTCGGTCGCTTCGGTCGTGGGCCTTTTGTGGCCCTTTGGTTATTTATTAATGGCCCACGAGCTGTTTTGAAAAGTTTTTTTTTAATTATTAAAAAATAAAAAAAATAATAAATTCAATGGCTTGCTCTTATTTTGAAATCGCGCGCCGTGATCTCAATACGAGGCTGTGGGTTTCCTCCATGGCAAATGATATCAGCCCTCCCAAACTGAGACAGTCACTCTCATCAGCAGCCACATGTTTACCCACCGCAGCGGTAACCACTCCAAATCTGCTCCAAAGAGAAAACTGGACAGGAAAACCTCCAGTTCCAACCAGAGTGGACAGAAAGGTTTGCGTTCTTTCTACCATCCTTACAATGTTTGGCTCCACATACAAATGCGAATCTGCATTCTCAAATGTGAACATAATAAAAAATCAGTAACCAGCACATGCATCAGTGTGTCTCCCTGGCAATCACATCATCTAACCCCAGGTTTGAAACATCGGGCAAAGAAACAAGAGGCCATTTCTCCCATTAAAGGATAAATGTGAGTAGTTCTTGAGATGCATAGTTTGTTAAACAAAGCACAAGAAATGGGCCTGAAGGCTATTATTACAATTTTTTTGGATCTTGAGCAGGGTTATGTTCGGTTTTATTTAGTTATTTAGTTTAATATATGCCCGAATTAAAATGATATTTTTATTTTAGGTCATATTTATATTCATAAAATATGTTATAAATGTTATACATATGTTATATTGTTATGATACATTATCATACACGGCCCCAATAAATGGCCCCTTGAGTCATTGAAAAGAAAATATGGCCCCTCATCATTTCCATTTGAGCACCCCTGGTGTAGATAGTTTATGGTCAGATTGATAATAACATTGTGTCTACTTTGTAAGTTGCTTTTGGTAAAAGCGTCTGATAAATGTAGAAACATAAACAGAGACACATCTTACCATCATAAATTAAGTATGTTCCATCTTTAAGAAGCAGCACAGCTGGCAGAGGAGTCAGCATCAGTTCCTGAAACATATGTGGACGTCAGCCACCGTCCCTGGAGATATCTGAGCAAGCTAACAGACCGAGGGTCCTCAGATGTGTCTACTGAGCGTTTGCAGACGAGTCGGCACGGTGCTGTAAGCCTGTTTAGAGACCGCACCGACCCGTGGCGCTCAGTGGTGACAGGGCAAGGGTGTCCCACCTTTGGCAGGACCTCTCTGGTGGCGGAGAAGAAGTAGGTGTGGACGATTAATTCCTCCGCTGCTGCCAATAAGTGTCCCTGCAAACACACAGTAGTCAGGGCACTAACAGGTCTCTGAACGGGTCCCACTGGAGACATACTAGAACAACATCACGGTAGAACAGGAGAATGTCTGTGGTCATGATGCTGCTGGTACTGCTTCCTGTGGTTCACCGTCCTAATGTGGTGAACCCCTTCTTACAGGGTCAAAGGTCAGATTTAGGGTTGTGGTGTGACTTCAGCTCTGGTATAGGTATAGATTAGGGTAAATGTTTAGATTAGGCAGTCCCCATGAAGACAACTGCAGTTTTCAGGTCAGAGGTCAGGTTAAGGCTAGCGAAGTGAATGACAAAGCAATGAAAGTTAGTGGAAAGTACCAAGTATAGAGAAACAAAGTATGTGTGAGGGCACCTTGAGCTCTGACGTTGCTCCTACGTAAATGACCATGACATCATGGTGGCTGATGGCGTGCTGGAAGAGGCGAGCGCTGCTTAGAGAACGAACCAGGGGCCTGAATGACATCACAGACCGTCATTCAACTGCTGTGATCTCTCTTAGTTGGGATATTTATCTCAACCTTGTCACGTCCATGCTCCACTCACCCTGAAATCCGGTCAGCAAAGTCCAAGATTCCATCTTTGGTTCTTGAGCCAGGATAATTGTACTTCATCTGGTTCTTCAGCCTGAAGAGAGAACGGAGCTGCTGACACCTAGAGGTTGTACCCAACACTTCCAAGGGGACCATAAGACCCCACGAGAGACACCAGGTGGATCCATGGTAGAGCAGGCACTTTATGAACAGAGGCTAAAGTCATAGGTTGGATTCCTGGACCGAGGCCGTTTACTGCCTGTTCTGGGCCAAAGCTGATGGACAACAGCCACTGGTGCCACAGATGTTTAACAAGAAAAACCTAGCAGGGTCAGAATGGGTTGCATGCTCCAGCCACCACTTGGCGCTGGTCTAGAAACACAGATGTCAACAGTTTTAAAACGTTGACGTCTGTGACTGCTGTAGACTTGGTGATCAACATGATTAAATGAACTCTGCTGCAGCTCAGGATTCAGGGGGACCTGCAGAACTGAACAGAACCCAGAAACCTGCACAAAGGTGGATGTTGATGGCAAAAGGAAAGCTGATGTCACTGCCACAGTGATGTTAGAGTGGTGCCAGAACTTACATGAGAATGGCAGGGTAATTTCGGACCTTGAACTCTTTGGCCAATGCTGAAGGAGAACCCACACAGAACGTCAGACAGAACCTCTTTCAAGAACTGATCGTGTGCATTTATTTTGAAGGTACAGACCAGTGTTGACTGTAGCGTCTGATTTGCCAACACGAACCGGAGAACCGAGACTCCGGAGTTCTGATCCTATTTGGTGCCAGACAGGATCCAGCGTTTTGCAGAAGGAACACCAGGGAGTGTAAAACTGAGGACACACAGGAAGTCTGAGTAATGAGAATACTCAGAGTAATCAGAGTACTTTAATAATAGAGTAAAAGTACCTGAATAAGCCAGATCTCCTCTGGTTCTTTGGTTTCCATGAAGCTGAAATGGATGTAAAATCAGATTAAATATTCATTATTGATTGGAGAGATGAAGGAGAAAGGTGATCAGACCCAAATAGATCAGACCCTGGATGATCAGCAATCCTTCCTACATTCACCTTCTGTTAGTTGGATCAAACTGTTAACCAGTTACAAACACAACAGACACTCTGCTCAGCATCCCTACTGTAAAGCACGGCAGTGGCAGCAGTAGACTGTGGGAAGCTGAAACAAACTTAATCCTGTTGGCGGCTGCAGTACACCTGAGACTGGGTGGAGGTTCACCTTCCAGCAGGAATTGCAGCAAAAAATCAGTTATAATAGCCTAGTTAAAGTTCTGTGACCGCTAATGTTAGGTGTGACTGGTAACTGTGTGTGCTAGTTAGTTTCTAGTTGTGACTGGTAGCTGTGTCCGCTAGCTTTGTGTGCTAGTTGTGAATGCTCGTTATATAGACACCGATGTGTCTGGTAATATTGACTGCTAGCTGTTGCTAGTTTTGACTACTAGTATACTGTCCCTACCTTTGACGGGATCTGTGTCCAATAGCTGCTAGCTGTTGCTAGTTTTGACTACTAGTATACTGTCCCTACCTTTGACGGGATCTGTGTCCAATAGCTGCTAGCTGTTGCTAGTTTTGACTACTAGCTGGGACTGCTTACTGTCTGTGCTACCTTTGACGGTACCGGAGTCCAATAGCTGCTAGCTGTGTGTGCTAGCTGTTCCCGCTAGTTAAGACACTTAGATTCTCCTACTAGCTGTATCTGCTTGTTTTGACCACCAGCTGTGACTTCTGTGTCTGCTGACCGTAACTGTTAAGGATCTTTGCAAAATGCTGCTTCTAGTTGTCAATGCTAGCTGTTACTGCTAGCTGTGCCTGCTAAGTCTGACCGTTAGTTTTGTCTACTACCTGGGACTGCTTACTGTCTGTGCTACCTTTGACGGTACCGGAGTCCAATAGTTGCTAGCTGTGTCTGCTAGTTCAGCGTTTTTCAACCACTGCGCTACGGCAACTAGTGTGGCGTGGGTGATCGTCAGGTGTGCTGTGGAAATTATCTTGGTGAAATTGGATAATTGTTGTTTTTGAAGTTATGTTAAGTGCGATTTGAAATAAGAGATATAAAATATGATAACAAATAAATGTTTGTGTTTATTTGATTCATATTCAAGACACGTTGATAAGAATTACTATAAATGTAATATATGCGACTATAGAGCATCACTTGTTTACATTTTTGATTGGTGGTGTGCCTCGTAATTCTTTCAATGAAAACAATGTACCTTGGCTCAAAAAACAGTGAAAAACACTGATCTAGTTGACTTTCAGTCCAGCAAACACAATTCTGAGACTGAGAAACATCCTACAGGTTGGAGAAACTGCTACGTCCCCCGGGACTTATGTGTTTTTGGTAGTAACTTACGTGTCGTCTAACTCCTCCACGAAGGCTGATCCTGATTGGACCAACACCAGCAGCACTGCTGAGAACACAGAGGACAAACATGAGAGGACAAACATGAACAGAACCTGCTCTGATCATGGAGTTTAACCTCAGTCCATGACCCGGCCAGCACGAGCTCCATAGCGGTTTCTTAAATCATCTCTTCTGCCGTGGTCGACCCGCTGAGGTCATGACCCACTCCGTACCGCCAGTGTCCAGGTCACGTGACCTGCTGACCCTCCATGAAGATCTTTTCTCCACGCAGCTGAACGTCAGCACATCCAGCTGATTTAGTCTATTTTTTATTTGAAGGATGTTGGTGAGTTCAGTCGGGATGATCCAAGTACCCCAAACTGACCCGTTTCTGCTGAACCACAATGTTTTCATGTT
The DNA here is from genome assembly GCA_032876305.1 of Orestias chungarensis. NCBI lineage: Eukaryota > Metazoa > Chordata > Actinopteri > Cyprinodontiformes > Cyprinodontidae > Orestias > Orestias chungarensis. The sequence continues at coordinate 3,077 of JAVLVB010001037.1, read as the reverse complement.
TCCACTGTAACACATGTTGCTTTAAGGGCATTTCAGAATAATTCATTTCATTGCTTTCTTAAAAAACTGATGAACTAAACATGAAACTAAAATGTAGAAAATTGAACAGAGTTCTTAGTTTTATATCTTTATGTAAAACACAAAATTTTCTTCTACATAAAATCTAAATATATAGGTCGACTTTACTTACATAGAACTGACCCCTCAAAGCGCTTCACACTGAAGTCACGTTCACCACCGCTGAGGTGAGGTTAAGGTGGCCTTGCACTTCCCACTTTTTTGGCTTATTATTGGTCAGCCAATATTTAAAAAACCTAAACATGGTGTAACCTTCCCAGTACTGGGTGGTGTGAGATGGAAGCGCGTTCATGTGAGTCTGTTTCATAGCCTTGATTTGTGCTCCTCTTGACCCTTCAGACTACACCTCAAACCCAGTCGTTTTATCTACTGTGAAAATCTGGAAGCAGCTCAGGCACCAATTTAAAATGTCCTCACCTCCCCGCTGACGTCCATCTGGGACAATCACTTATTTATTCCCTAATCAGTCGACACAGCTTCACCTGGGGGAAAAATAAGGGACTATCCTGCTTTAAGCAACTTTATTGACAAAACTTTTGGTTCTTGTAACAGCCTTAAAACTAAGTTTGATTTACCACAATTCCACCTTTTCAGATACTTTTAAGTTTGAAACTTCGTGACACAACATCTCCAACTTTCCTTTTCTACCATCTGATTCCTTTATTGAAACTATTTTGTCTGATTGTAAATTCATCTCAGCAGTTGTGAGGTCATTTACATCAGTCACAAGTATTTGGGAATCAGCTTTAGAGCTGAATGGTGGAAGGAGGCCCTAGAAAGGGTCAACACTACCCCCCCTTACTCCAGCCTACCCTAATACAATCTAAGGTTGTTCACAGAAAACACCAAAGCTAAGCTCAAAAAGATGCTCAATACAAGTGACACATGCAACAGGTGCTGTGCTTCTGCTGGTGATCATCCCCTCGTGTTCTGGGCCTCATCTCTGCTGTTTTACGGGCAGATGGGAAGACACTCGTCTGAAGAGAGTAATTTAGAACGGTCCAAAGCTCAGGCTCAAAGAAACCATACAATGTTTTTAAAATCGATGTGGGAATGGGATCTAAAAGGCAGATTGTTGGAAGAAAACTGGACCAAGAATCAACAAGGGCAAAACTCTCCAGTGTTTCCTCTGGTGAGAGTAACAGTTCAAATGTGTTGAGGTAAAAAGCTGGACCTACTAGTACTGATCTTACTTCTGAAGTGTTCACATGCAGCATCTGATGCTGAAATGTGGAACCTATTCAAATCTGAGTTTATTAACAGATTAATGGCTTTAAAAAGGAATTTTGGATTGTTTTAAATGTCTGATTAGGTTTGAAAAATAAAATGTTCTGGCCTGTTTAACAGTTTTATTGTCGGTTTTCAGTTGTTCCTTAAAAATATCTAAATGAATTGTTAATTTACCTTTTCCTCCATTTCCTCTCTGCTCTCCTGCATTTTACTTTCAAGTTGTTGATTTCTTCATTCCTCCATGGCGGTCATTTTTAGAGTTTAAACTTTTAGTTTTAAAAGGCGCTGCAACATCTATGGCAGACTTTAGTTTGTTGTTAAAATTAATTAGATTACACCAGGAGTCAATTTAGTGTAATTTAGTTAACCTCAGAAGTAGCGTAGCGTAGCGTAGCGTAGCG
>JAVLVB010001036.1:11472-32234 GCA_032876305.1 Orestias chungarensis | reverse complement strand
TTCTACCACAGGGGCTGCCATGTTGGCCCACTGGTATTTTTCTATAAAAATATTATGTTGGGCACCAAAGCGCTAGTGGGACTTAATTAGTGGGGAGTCGTGATTTTCGGGATTCCGGAGCAGTATGGCCCATGCACCGCTGTCAAAGCCTTCGGCTTTGACAGCATTTAATTGGGATTATTCCCAATATTTAATTTAAGTAAAATATGCAGATCTAGCTTGGTGAAGGGACTTTTTATACAGAAGAAAGCATCTCTGCTGCTCCTCCTCTGCTCTTTATCTTCATCCTCCAACACCTCATCATCCTCTCTACAACCCTCTAAGCATCCTGGATCATCTGAACTCAGAACCTTCTGGATCTTATTCAGCTCGTTCTTCACAAAAGTAACAATGTCGTCCTCCAGCAGTGGTCATAGACTGTGCAGTTTAACTTCTCCTTATAAGTAAAAACAGCGATGGTCAGGAGTAATCTACAAACTTTACTGCAACAACATTATCTGTTCTATGTTTAAAAGAAGCCGCTGCAAATTATAAAGTAGTTTAAAGTTGTGAAGTGGAAAAAATATACATGATTTTAGTATTTTTTTCACCAAGAAAATCAACAACTTGAAAGCTGCATTGTGCCCGTGTCTCTTCAGCGGGGACAGGGAAACTGGACGGAGTCAAAATCACTCAAGGTGAGTCTGAAGAAGACTTGAGACTGGAGCGAGATTCACTTTCCATCTAATGAAATATAATTAATGCGACAAAATATGGAAAAGGTCAAAGGCTATAAAGACTTGGCAAGCCCCAGTATCTTTAACAGGTTTGTTGAATCAAAGCTAAAGATCAACCAGAATGACTGTAAATATGCACATGTTCTTCTGGTTTTGATTCCACTCAACATTATAGATGATTAGATAGTGTTTCAGAGAGAAGCTCAAAATATTAGTGATCGTTTTGTCCTCATATCAATTAATTTCCAGCAGGACTACTGTAAATTATTATCCCTCCAGTGGTTTATGCAGCCAATAAATTATGAATATCAACAAAGTAAAGGGGAAACATGAAACAAAATACCAAAAAAAATCAAGTGTATTGCAATCTTGCAGAAGTCCAGCAGGTGACAGTAGCGTTCTGCAGAAAACAACGATGTTCCCGATTTTAGTTGAACTGGCTCCGTTTCTACAGGTTATTTATTCCCACCGGCAGCAGGGGGCGCTGATACCACAGCTTCAGTGTGCAGATAAGAGCGAGCTGCAGATTTATGGATGCATCACACCGTAATTCAGTTTTTCATATTTCTGGTTATTGTTACAGATTTTTAATCTCGTATAAAAAAGGACGTTTTATTCCACACTTCCGCCACCAGAGGGCGCTTCTATCAGTCAAAACCAAATTCTGAATATAATAAATAAAGATAGAAACATATTAAATTAAAAATAAAGTAACTTGCCGCATTAAAGTCTAATAAAAATGCATATTTATGGCAGAATAAATCTGAACGTATTAAATCTTTATTTACATTAATATGTTGGAGCATAAACTGCTAAAAGCTGGTTAATATAAGGGCTTTTATTATGACAGAAATTCCTCATCCTGTATTCCTGAAACGTTAAAGATGTTAAACAAAAGGAGGATTAAATTATTTTAAAAAAGCTGCTTTTGTTTCTTTTTTATTACATTTTATTCTAATAATCTATTTAAAAAAATATTCCCACCATTCTTTGTACCATCTTCAGCTCTCTGCAGCAGCATTTAGGCCGGGACTTTGACTAGGCTGCTCTAGCATTATAAATCTTCAGCTTTTCTAAGATGAGACGTATTTGCTGATATTTCATGTTTGATAACAATAACGACGAACTCACCTCGTTTCTCACCGTCAGGTCAGAAATGTTTTCAGGTCCTTCAGGCTGCAGCCGTGGAACCTGTTGCGCCACCTACAGGAGATGGGAAGGTGTAGCTCAAGCGTTACCGTGGAAACACAGGTTGGAAAGGAAACGCAACGAAAGATCTGAGATAATTAATTATGGAGACAAACCGAGCTTCCTGTCCGCATCAGTGAGCCGCCGTGGGCACTGAGGTGTGTGGTTGACCCACTTCCTGTCAGAGCTAAAAAAAACGCTCAGTTTACATGGTGAAAAGCAGAAAACTCATTTTTAAACGTTAGATGGGATTCTTCGAGCTGAACTGAAACTAGTGAAGCGAATCTGAACCGGAACCAGGATTTACCTCATAAATTGGACTTTAATCCCAAACTGAAGGAAAACGGGAAAATCCTCTTAATAAATCAAATCAACGAGACATGGACAGACATCTCTGTTGTTCAAACAAGTCCTGACCATCTCCTGACTGGGACTCCAACACAGAGGCTTCTTGTGATATTTCCGTCACCATGCTGACTGGTAGACGCTCCCAGTTTGTGAACTGTGGTAGACAAGTGGACTTTACTGAACCTTGGTCTGACTCAGGTCCAGGGTAATCTGCTAGGAAAGCTCGCCCAGCGTCAGGCAGAGTGGAGGAGGAGTAATGCTTTGGGCCTCATGACGACTAACTCACCAGGATGGATAACCAGCGATCTTCCAGGATCACGTCCCTCTCAGACTCGGTGAGCCGATTCAGAGAGGAACCAGAACTCCGGATTAATTGCAGACATTACGACTAGACGAGACTCAGCAGACCAATGAAACGATTCAATCTCTGTTCTGCTGCTTCAAACTCTGAAATTTGATCTTTTTGGGGTCAAGTTGGACTTCTCTTCAGATCACACTGACTATCCCTGGTTTTGGCCCAGGTGGGCCCACAAAGTGGAACAAACTCGGATAATTTGCCAAGTGTGCAACGAGGAAAGATGCCTGGGAGCATCAAGACGCCGCGCCACGTCTGCTCCAGTGGTGGTCCCAACGGGCCGGTGGATGAACAGCAGAGATAATCAGGAGCTCATCAGTTCACAGCCTCCTGAGCTCCACGTCTGTCTGCAGAATCCATGCATAATTCCTCATTCTGCTTAAATTGATCCCAAGCAGAATCAAAGATGGTCTTAAACTACTGGAGACGTTTTTCTACAGGAAAGGCTGCAAACCAACATGGATAATGAGACGCGCACATGTTTATTCTCCTATGTGGTGGAAGGTGTGAGGAGATCTAATCTTAAACTGTTTCATGTAATTTTTTAATTCCATAGCTAAAAGTCCCCGACCATTTCCCGTTCAACCTCAAAGATTTACAGCAGTTTAAAGATTTCCACAGAAAAGTTTAAAATGTGCTTCTGTTTGACAGTTAAACTCTTTAGTTTCTGAGTTTTTAGCTGCTATGTTAATTTGTGTTAAAAAAAAAGTTAATTTAGTAATAATTATGCTCAAATCCTGCCGTCTCACCGTTGATGTTTTTACGTTTAATAGTTTATTCCGTTTGTTTCTTTAAGTTCTACTCAGCAGATTCAGACGCCTGGATTTTCCCCCCACAGTCGGATCTTAAAGCGAAGAAGGGAGAAGATTCACCAGAGCAACTGCTGCTGACAACCGACTCGTTTAAATGCGCTTTTTCTCCTCCAGAACCATAACGTTCTCCATGTTCCAGCTCAGAAACTAAAGATCATTAGCAGCGTCTCCAAACACCAGAGGCGTGACGTAGTCGGTCTGATGCTCCAGATGTTGACGCCAATGCAACTCTGTGTGAATTTGTTAAGGACCCAGATTTAATCCAATGAATCTCTTGTCATCAGATGCACTAATAGGCCTTCGCAGTAATTAGTCTGTGATTAGAGAACGTAATCTGACTTATTAACAAAGCTTTGATTGCTTTGTTTCATCACAGCCAGCTGCTTAATCGTCCTCTGCTGCTCAGAACACTAATTGATTCAGAGTTTGTGTGCCGCTCCCCCTAAAGGGTCATTCCGGGAAAAAAAAGAGCTGCTAAAGGTTTAGTTTCCTCAATAACATCCTATTATGTCGGACAGGTGTGGACGCTGCACACTTTCTTACATTTTAACTGTCTAATGAAACATGTTTGAGTTATTTCGATAAATACATATGTTTTATGTGTGAAGCACGGTGGTGGCAGAGTCATGGCTTGCTTCTCACCTGGGTAACCACCGTTCTGGTTTCTAAAATGTCTAAAACATGGTGTGTTTTTTTGACAGGTCTCTTTTTTTAAACCCCAGAGCATCAGCCTGCTGCCACCGTGTACGACTGCTGAGATCGAGCTGTGATCACTCAGTTCACTATTTAACGACGGACTTCTGGTTCAGATCACCTGAAGTATGACCAGGGGGGGGGGGGTGAAAACTTTCATCATTCGGCCGAAGATCGTTCCGCCTTTTCATCATCTCACCAACTCCAGCCTTGACCCGCCCTGTTCACCTCATTCTGATCATGTGACCGGATCCCACGCCTGACCTTGAGCGCTCCGCCTCCCTGTCACACATCAAGCAGAGCTGACACCTGTGAGAAAATGAAGCCCGCCCCCTTTCACGCTTTGACCTTTGGCCTCTGACTGGCCGTCATCTGGAGGCTCTGATGAAACGTTGTGGTAACGTTTACAGCTGCAAGAGACGTGGGACACGAGGACGATTATGTCTCAAGTGCTTCACGGAGAGCTTCAGTTCACGTCCAGCTTTAATAGTCGTCGCTTTCTGCCTTGTTCACTCCATTAGTGGCGAGCGGGGGGAGCCCGAGCACCGCGCCCGCTGCTAGCTGCTAATTAAGGCGTGAGGGATGATGGGAGACGGCTCGTTAGGGGCAGAGCGTATCGTCTCTCTCCCGGCTAATGATGTTGGATCGGCGGCGAGGGGAGGCAGGGCTGGCCGTGTCGGGTTAACGCGGCTGTTGACTTCTCTGCGTCTGAGGCTGAACTCGTTATCTGCGGGTTTAAACCACTCACAGCTGCTGCTGCTGCACAGAAATGGAGCCACTTCTAATGAGATCCTGAACTTTAAAGGTTTTCATTTAAGGTACTCGACTCAGACTAAGAGCATGTTGGTATGAGGCGTTTGCTGTTTCTGTTGACAAGGAAACTGCATATTTTTGGTGTGAAGGTTATTTTCTAACAGTCCGGTTTGAGCATGTTGGCTGGATATGCAGAAACCCAGCAGGTCTCTATGCTCCGCCATTTTTGATTTTTTCATTTAACCCATTAAAAGGGTTAGACGTCAGACTTCTGTGTGAACGCTTTACGATCTCAGAGCGACCAGAAGACGGACAAAGACGTCACGTAGTTGTAAACTTTGTTCTGTTCTCTAAATGTAATCATTAGTCCTACGATTTTGGGCCTGCAGCTAACATTTACATGATGGTTTCAGAGGACGAGAACGTCGCCTTTCAGGTCATGTTCACACGATCTACCTTAAACTTTCACCAGATTAATATTTAACACAAACTGGAGAAGCTAAAATATGAAAACGTATCTGACGTACCTTGCAGATCATCAGCTGAAAAGTTCATGTCCATATTTCTACGTAACTCAATTCTGATCCATACATAATAACATTTATACGTTTCCAGTTTCTCTGACACTTAAACAACAGCAGCTCATTAAACAATAAATAATCTAATGTGGCATCTGCTCATGTTTAAATGGAAAATTTTCACATTAGTGATCTGAATCCAGTTTAACTTCAGGTTCAGACTCATTTCAACACAAAATCATCTGATTGGTTTCAAATCTTCCAGTCAGAAGGTCTGTTTTGTGTAGGCGAGAGTCTCGTTTTTCTTCCGCTTCTAAAACTGGCACTCACGAGCAAAACATTTGAACAAAATGACAGATTGTCCCTTTAATCTGAGCTTGGGCAGGACGTGTGAGCCTCTTCAGGTCCTATCGGCCTCCCGGCTCTCATTAAGGCCTCTTACATGAAACGCTGAAGCAGAACTAAACGCCGCCTGATGTTCGGCCAGCGATCTGTCACGGCTCTTTCATCCAGACTCAGAGCGGCGCTCGGTCTGCAGCCGAATCCAACCCCAAACGTCTGCAGCCCAGAAACCTGCTGCTGAAACACAGACGCAACAGAAACGCCCAAACAAGAAGAGATTTTTTTTTTTTATTTGTGAATATTCACCCCCAATATAATAGTTTGTGTCTAAATATATGTAATTCATGTTATTAAAATCATAAATTTCACTTTACAGGGACGCTCTTCTGGCGGATAAATTACACATTTTTGTATATATCTAAATATATTTATCTATAAACCTATTTTTTACCAGTTTTACAGACGCATATGACAAAATGATAAACTAACATACACCCTAAAATGTTTTGGTTGCATACAAGGTAATAGCTTAGTCTAAAATGTTTAATACATCAACTCTAAATAAAATAGTTTGGCAAAAGTAGTCAGTTTAGAGTTTTTGATCACATTTCATTACTAGAAAATAAACAATTCTGAGTTAATTATGTATCTGTAACATAATAAATGGCCGTTTAGAGTATCTTGTTAATAAAACGTCTGATTGGAGAGTGACTGATGAAATATGAGCAACAAGGGTGAGGATGGGAAGTTTACTCGGAACCAGCAAAACACAGCAGGGAGAAGCTTTTCCAGCTGTCAGGCAGTGTGCAGCCAGGTAACATCATCCCAACTCTGCTGTGTCTGTTCTGTGAGAACCTCAGCGCGGAGGCAGACACGCAGGTGCTAATGACATTAGCGCTGCAGGAGACGTTTCCTGTGAGAACGCAGCGAGCAGACAAGGCCTCCATTCATTCATGCATTTGCGATGAAATGTGCGCTCGCCGCTCGCAGCGGCAGGACGGCCGCGTTGTTCCTCGCGCTGCTAATAGAAAGCGACACGGTCGACCTGCAGGAAACCCAGATTTAGCTGCCGTCTCGTCACATCTCGGCTCAGACGCTGCACCAGCAGTAATTAAGGCTGGAAGAAATAAATAAATGCATTAGCCCTGATTCCTCTGCCTCTTCTCACTGCGGCGCATACCTACCTGCATGCTTTCACAGGCCAAGGTCAGAGGTCATGCTTCACAGGTTCCAGCGCATAATAACAGTGATCCGAAGCTGAACAGCTGCTTCAGAGGAAGATCAGATTTGAAACTGTGCTGCAGCAGAGGAGCCTCACCTCAGGTCGGATTTAATCTACATCTGCTTTGAGAAATGAACTGTTGACCTGATTCAGAGCTCAGTTGCTGCTAATCTCCCTAGAGAACTCTTTTTATTCATCATCTTTGCAAGTCAAACGGCTCATTTCTGTTAATGAGCCATGATGAGGCCGGTTTGTTGCTGCTGGAGGAGCAAAAGTCTGTTATAAGACATGCAGAGCGAAGCGGGACGGAAACATCCCCCAGCAGCATAGCCTGAGGAAACCAGGCGTCCTCACAGCTACATTTTCTCCCTGTTGCTGCCTGCAGGGGGCGACACAGGATCCTCCTCGGCTTTGTGTTTTTGTCCTAGTAAGATCCTGATTTGCTGTTTGTTGAGAAGCTGAAGCCGCTCGGGGATGAATCTCTGGCTTGTATGTGAGTTACTGCCGCTGTCTTCGTGTTGACAGCGGTTTATTACCGGAGTCTGCTAAGGTTCTAATTATCTTAACGAGCTTGTGAGTCTCCGACGGAACACGCCGGTCCATTGACCACCAGCTTTTATTTTGAGGAGGTAAAATAAAAAGTTTATCTCAGTCCTCATAAACCAGCATCTCCTTTTAGGCCACAAGCTTCTGGGTTTTGACGGTTAAAGCTCAGGGGAACCTCACAGGTTCAACGACAATCGTCCAGGAGACAAGGTCAGGACGGAAACAACACAACACACGGCTACTGATCTCAACCAGTAATCGTTTACATCGTTCATATGTTTTAGGTTTGTAGTAGAAAGGAGAGTTTCTGAATGACTTCTCACAGATAAACTTTACAAACAAGTTTTTGTTCAGCCGGTCAATGACAGCTTCTTCTTCAGTTGAGGTTAAGTCATTCAGAAGTCAGTGGTTGGTGGTGGGGCTTCGACACCCAGGAGCAGCAACGGACAGGCGGACCACAGAAAGACGAGGAACTGAACTCTCAAAAACTGAACAAAACGATCGTACTTAATACTCTACCAAAGGTTTATGTAACAGCTCTGTTGCTTCGGTCATCAATGGATTGTGGTCTAGCAGTGCCTACACCACTCTTAAGAAAATCCAGACTGTTTTCTTGTGTTGTTCCAAGATGGTGGAATGACCTACCAAGTGACACAAGAACAGCAGCGTCCCTGTCTTCCATGACCCCCTCCATCGATGGGAGCCCACCAGGAAATGGACTAAGAACCCACACATTTAAAAAAAACACACCAATCTTCTGCCCTGATGCCACCAGAGACTCCCCCTCCTCTTCACAGAGCTAGTCTGAACTAACACCCCCCCCCCCACAATCTGATGTAATATGAGTTAGATGCAAACCTGTAAAGCAGACGCTCCTTTAAAAACACAAATTTGAGCTTTAAATGAGGTCAGATTAAGTTTTTTTGCAGATAACCTGATGTTTAGCTGAACTACAGTAAAGACTCTTCATTAGATGATTTACAGGATGGTACACAGTTTATTTTTACATTATTATTATTATTATAATGATCCAAAATGTGTTTTGAACAAGTATAATGTAATAAAACCATATGCAGCTGTTTCACATACTGTACATGAAATGAAGGACCAACAGTTGAAGTTGGATAATCAACTGAACGAGCAGCTTTGTGTTCTGATGGGTTAGAAGTTTGTTTTTATCATTTTCAATTAAAGTTCAAGTCATTTAGCAGCATTAGCTGTTTGCAGCCTTCTTTACTGACTGATGAACAACCAGAGGACGGCGCTACGCTTCAAAACACGACGACTCAACGCCGATGCTTTCCAGTGACCTGGAGACGTTTGTCTCTTTCTCAGGACATCAAGCAAGCGACTCCCCATCGATCCAGCCCCCCACCCCCCAAATGTCGATGCTCATCAGGCCTCCCAGCTCAACGGGGCTCCCTCCGCCTGAGCGGGGTCGACCTCGCTGGCAGATCAATGGAGCCCCTCTCAGCTCTGATAATCAGAAATCCAATTGCTGCTTTGGGAGCGAAGAGGAGACGCTTCAGGAGGTCCTGGTGGCTAACTCGGCTAACATGTGGCTAACATGTTTGGGTCATTGTGGGTTAAATGAGACAGTAAACACACTTCACTTCCAAATGAGTCTGAGACGAAGAGAAAATGGAGAAACATTAAAGCTAATGTTTCCTCTAACTGAACCAACGGATCTCTGGTCAGCAGGATTGGGTTCACAAGCGAGGACGGAGAACCGTCCTCTTCCACCTGGACCGAGACACCAACGTCCACCAACAGGAGAACCATGTTAGCTCTGGAGGAGCTGGTTAGGTCCACTGCTCAGCTGGGAGGTCTACGGACTCTATCTAACACCATGCACCATCACTGTGGTGAAACATGGCAATGGCAGCATTATGCTCGGGGAAGATTGAGATAAATCCTGAACACGCAGTCAGAGATATTATGGGAAGGATCAAAACAGGATTACACCTTAAAATGGCCCAGTCAAAGTGCCTGCTGGTTCTGGGAGCTCAAAAACAAAACCACACAGAAAGTGGGTGTGTTTACTTCCTCCCACGTTCAACCGAACAGAACAGGCTTTAGATTCGGACCAGAACTCGTGGAACATATCAAACCGACCTGGTTCTGGTGGTTCTGTCAGAGCGTTTCGGGTTTTTAAAGAGACGGATGATAATAATAATTCCCTTAAACCAGATTCATCTTCAGTTGGAAGCGAACAAGGCTGCCGTTCTCCAACATCTGGCAGTTACTGGAGCAGCTCGTCAACATGTGGCGATAATATCTGAGGTTTGTGTTGAGTTGGGGGGGGGGGGGGGGGGGTTATTTGGTTCTGGGGCCATTCAAGCTGCCATTATTGCCCCTGTATCACCGGCTGATGATGTCCCAGGTGAGCAGCCTCTGGCAGCGCCGCTCGCCCTACATGCAGGAGTGCTTTAATTAAATCACAGTCCAATCATAATCCATGTTGTTAATTAAACTGGATAATTTATAAGTACAAAAGAGAGTATTTATTAGCCGCTAGTGGCAGCGCCACCACATGCACGGCCCTCGTGCACGGCCGCCCACACCACACAGCCGCCGCCCTCCACCCTTTTTACTATCGACGCGTGCGCATGATTGATAGTGAGCCGCGGAGCGCCGCACTATTTGTCTAATGGCGCAGCAATTAAAGTTGCTTGTAAACGAGCCGAGGCCTCGTTTCATCCTAATCTATGGAAGTTTGATTGAATTTGTCAGAACTAATTGAAAAACACGGCTAGTTAATGTCCCAGCGACCCGAGCAGGAGGAGGACACGTCCATGCACGTCCTTGACTCGCCCCGGCGCAGCTCTGCAGGGGTCAGAGGTCACGCGTGTCCCCTCTGAATTGATGAGGCGGGGGGGGGGGGGGGACACATCAGAATGCAGTTTGATGCGGGGGAAGCAAACGTCATGATTTACAGCGAGCTGGAGACGGATGGCGGGATAATCACCCGTCGGATCGAGAGCTCATCAAGGCCAGGAGCCGAGTCTGACTCCAGCAGCTCATCAGGGCCAGGAGCCGAGTCTGACTCCAGCAGCAAACACGAACCCCGAAGGGAAGGGAAATCAGACTCGGACCCAGATCAGACTCAGACAGACTCAGGTCGATGTGATTTCAGCTCCTTTCTATTGATCAGAAACAACATCTGCTAGAATCTAAATTTCAGCAACAAACAAATAAAGGTCTTTAAGCAGAGAAAAGATTTTAGTTTGGGTTTATCTGCTGTGTAGAAACGAACTGTCAGCTGCTGTATGTCTTGACACAGGAAGCTCTTCTGCTGATCAGGAAAATTAAATATTCACCGGATTATGTTTTTAGGGATTTTATTTGAAGAAGTTCTCTGTTTTTAGCTTTTTCTCTTCATCTATTTTGGTTTGTATCTAAATCTGTTGTTATTGAGTTCAACTGAAACATCTCAGCTTCGACCTTAACAAATTCATCAAAGAGGACAAATCTCTCTTCAGAAATGCTGTTTCTGCTCTAAACGAAGAGTTTCTGACCCCAAAACGTGACAGAAACGACCCTGAACACAACTTTGACTCCCACTGATCAAAATATAGAACTACAACAAGAAGATCCAGTCATGAACACACAGACGTAATTTTAGGGGGGGCACAGGGGACATGTCCCCTGCACTTTTTACTGTCCAAAAACAATGTTCCGCTAAACTACGCCGAAATTGTCAGCACTAGGACCAAGCGGGATGTTACCACAGCTTTTACATCATATCCGGCCTTAATGTTGGTAAATTTGAGTAAAACGCAGACTTTGCTCATCCTGTGCGAATGCGCCACAAGTAACACTGAGCTGGGGGGTGATTGGTGTGAAGAGGCACTAAGGGATTAAGAGAAACATGATCATGTTTTGCTACAAGCTTAAAAACCAGTCAAACCAAAAAAGGAACCACTAAACTTAAAAGTAACAATTGAAACCTAGAAGAACTAGGAGAAAACATGATGAACTGATAATCAAGAGTTTCCTTAAAAAATACGCTTCCTCCAACCTTTGAAATCAAACTTTTGTCCATGCATGAACAAAAGCAGCTCTGCAGCGCATTCCTGAAAATTAAACTTCTTAATGAAATATTTAGTGTCTCTAAAAACTTAAAAACTGACTTCAGTTTCCGTTTCCTTCCTGTTGATGGTCCCGTGACAACAGATCACGCCCTCTTCTCCCCAGAACCAGAACCTCAAGAAATCATCCCTGCACTACCTGACGCTCTGCTGCCTCGACCTGAGCGTCACATGGCCTCCGCCAATCAGAGCGCGAGGGGGCGGGGCGCCGCGCTCCGCTTTAAAGGCGCGGCGGCGGAGGAGAGAGCGGGACTCTGACGCTGCGGTCCAGATCAGCTGATTTCCTGCGGGATGCTCGTCTCTGGTGGGATCGGCGCCCCCCCCAGTCCGCGGTGACCCCCGCCCCGGCCTCGCTCGAGCTCCTGCTCCCGCTCCGTCCTCCATGGAGATGCAGCGGCCGCTCGGAAGCGCCTTCAGCATCGAGTCCCTGATCGGGGGGCCCCCGCAGCCCAGCCCGGGGCCCTTCGTCTACACCGGGTACCCCGTGTTCATGCCCTACCGCTCCGTGGTGCTGCCGCCCCCCGCGCCGCCCGGCCTGCAGCCGCCGCACCTCCCCGGCCTGCAGGGCGGCTTCTGCTCCGGCCTGGTGGCGTCGCTGCCCGGCGGCTTCTCCCCGGCGCAGCAGCACCGGGAGGCCAGGAAAGAGTCTGTGGTCCCGGAGCCGCAGCAGCTGCAGAGCTCCGCAGGTAGGAGCCAAATCTAACATTTTTGACATTTACTTTATTAAAAATGTTTTAAATAAATACAAAAATATGATCGGAATAAAGTGGCTAATATAGAAATGATCAGTGAAAATGTTTAAATTAAATTATAAGTCTGTGTTTTGCAGCAGGCAGAAATTATTTACTTAATAATTTATAATGATTTTATTCTCTTTACACAAATTTTTCGTTTAATCTGATTTAGTTTTAGGTTTTTTTGTTTTTTATTCAAATGTCCGCAGCTGACAAAAGTTTATTGGCTCGTGTCAGATTTTGTTTTTAATTTGTCTTCAACTCTGAGACAGTCGCTGCGTAATTACGCGTGAGAGGACGCGGCCTCCCTCCTGCTTAAAACGATCAGATTCGTTTAAAATAAAGTACAGAGTCTAAAAGTTTTTCTGCTGAAACCTGAACTTAAGTCGCGGTTTCCTATGTCCTCCTGTCCGCAGCCAAAGCTCCAAACAAGGAGGAGCCCCGGGAGGAGGAGAGCTTCTCCCTGGACAGCGACCTGGACTACAGCTCCGACGACAACCTGGCGGCGCTCAGCCACAAAGACGGAGGCGGCGGCGCGGACGACGCGTCCCTGTCGCGCGGCGGAGGAAGCGGAGCGGCGGGCGGCGGCGGCGCGCCGGGCGCCAAGAACCGACGGCGGCGCACCGCGTTCACCAGCGAGCAGCTGCTGGAGCTGGAGAAGGAGTTCCACTGCAAGAAGTACCTGTCGCTCACCGAGCGCTCCCAGATCGCGCATGCGCTGAAGCTGAGCGAGGTGCAGGTGAAGATCTGGTTCCAGAACCGGCGCGCCAAGTGGAAACGCGTCAAGGCCGGAAACGTCAACAACAAGTCCGGGGAGCCGAGCCGGAACCCCAAGATCGTGGTTCCGATCCCGGTGCACGTGAGCCGCTTCGCCATCAGGAGTCAGCACCAGCAGATGGAGCAGGCCCGGCCGTAGTTCCGGTTCCAGTTCTGGGAGACTAAATGAACTGATCCGAGCTGATCCCCGAGAACAGTTACAGTTCTGATCGGTTCGTGGCAGGAACTGGATTTTTCGAACCAGAAACTTAAAAAGCTGCGCGGCTGGACAGAAAGGAGCCGCTAATTTATTTCTACACAAATGTGCAAATGTGCGATTAAATGGCGCAAAAAAATGATGCGATGCGTTCAGAGTCTGCCTCATTTCTGGATCCGACTAAAAGAAAAATCCTTTCTGTTCTTTTCCAGGTCTCGGAGAATAAAAGTGAAAAATTAAAGAGAAAAACACGCAAACGTTTACCTGCAGCCAGATGTTTGCTCACAGTTGCGGTTTACTAAAGAAATGTTATTTCTTTATTAAACAGTTTAATAAAGAAATAACTTATGTCTTACTAAACAGTTTACTAAAGAACTGTTATTTCTTTAGTAAACTGTTTACTAAAGAAATGTTATTTCTTTATTAAACAGTTTAATAAAGAAATAACTTATGTCTTACTAAACAGTTTACTAAAGAACTGTTATTTCTTTAGTAAACTGTTTACTAAAGAAATGTTATTTCTTTAGTAAACTGTTTAATAAAGAAATAACTTATGTCTTACTAAACAGTTAATTTCCTCTTTGCCCTGCAGAAACTGAAGCGCGACTTTAATTAACGCACCTGCTGCGTCAATTAAATTAAACAAATTATTAAAGATCTTCTGTTAATTTTTTTTTTATTCTGCAATTTGAAATATGAGAAACTAATTTACTAAACAAAATTAATTAGCTTCGGATTGTTTTAGTTTAATGACCCTAAAAATAAAATCAAGCTTAAAAATGTAGGCTTTTAAATTTAACAGATTAATTTTAATGCAAAATTTGTAATTGATCTGTGATTGATCATCACTGAAGATGTTTCTAAAGTAAACATTTTTAATTTTTAAGTTTGTTTCTTAATTAAGCTGCATTCCCGTTTATTTCTATTAATAGAAAATCTGAGTAAAATCTAAATGAATTTATTTTGGACTAAAAATATTTTTATAAATATTTTTAAGAAAACATAAAAATCTAAATTAGCCCTAAAATCCTGTAAATAATCAGTTACTTATTCTTAAATAATTACATTACTGTAATAATAATTACTGAACCCTCCCCTACTCCCCCCACCCCAGCCAGCACAACAAGCTAAAGCAAAATAAAATAATGTAGATAAAAAGTTACACACACTGTGTTTTTATTGTGGACCAGTTTGAGCCTTTCCTCTCTGCTTTTTACAATCGCCTCAATCTGACCGTTAATCTTGAGGATGAGCCTCTAAAACTAGGAGGGGATATTTTGTCCTGTCCAGTGTCTTAATATAACTCTCTTTGCTGTGGTGAGGGCTATTTTTAACCATTGGGTTAGTTTTGTTCCAAATTTGACTTTATAATCTAAGAATATAAGAAGTCCCAATGTAGGTGTAAAGATTAAACTGTGGTGCTGTTAATTTTTCTCATAACATGAGGAACATATGAAGCGTGTCTCCAGGACTTTGTTTGCATCACCAGCAAATATCAGTTACTTATTTTAGCCCTAAATAACTTCACTGGTGTCCAAAATAATGGATTCAGAATTTTGAACTGGATCAGTTTGGAGCTCCGACCCTCATGGGCTTTAACATTTGACTATTACCCCCCCTATTGCCCCCCTGTTCCTCTGTGAACCTTCTTAAGTCCTGTATTAGTGTTGCAGATATAAAAATGACTTACTCGTCTTGGGGAGTCTTTCAGTTTATTTAGTGCTTATTGGTGATTCCCTGGGAATCGTTACCTCAGGTTTCTTTAATTTTGTGAGGCAGTCGCTAATTTGTAGGAACTTCCAGAAATCTTTGATTTAGATTGTATAGTTCTTGGATTGTTGAAATGACAGTAAGGTACCATTTTGGAAGAAGGAGTTTATACTGACGATCCTTTCTGTATACCAGCTTCTCCAATAGATGATTTCCCCTCTATTTTTATTGTTGGGTTATTCCACACTGAGACTTTTCCTTGAGTGAAGGGGCAGGAGTTTGATTTTTTATGTAAATGCTGCCAAATGTTTTTAGTCTGAGTCATAATTTGATTGAATTTAACTCCATCATTTGTGTTGTTGGGTTAGATAATTAAAAGCTTTAACTGGAGTATTTTGATTAACATAAGTGATGATATTTGTGAGTTTATGAAAGCTTCATGATGAAGCTGCATGTTGGGTAGTCGTAATCCTCCGTATTATAATTTAGTTTTTTAGGCCCAACATTTTAGGCTTTTTCCATCCCAAATGAAGTTGTTTATCATTTTGTCCAGGGTCTTAAATATAGAGTGTGGGATTTTGAGAGGTAATAAGTAATTTAATTTTGGCTTAATCATTTTAATGGCATGGACTCTATCCCACAGTAATAGTTGTAGCTGGTCCCTTCCCTTTAAAAGCAATCATTTCTTATTTATTACAAATTCAAAGTTGTTCATAATAATGTTTAAATTCCAGTGTTTAAGGTGAAATTCCATTTTTGTATACGACTTTTATCACACAACTTTGACAGGGCCATCACTTCACATTTAGACAAGTTAATCTTGTATCCGGATAATCCAGAAAAATCGAGTAGAGGAGGTAAAGATTCCTCAGGACAGTAGAAGCAGTAAAATCAACATTTTAAGGTCTAGTCCACCATTGTTATACCTTTAATAATTAAATCTTTCTCAATTTATAATAAAACTTAAAATATCACTACGTTTATTTTTGTCAGTTTTTTTACTGGCACCTTTTCATAATTACACAAAATTAAAACGTTTCCCCCTAATTTACATTTGAAAGTTTTTACTGATTTACAGAAACATTTAGACAAAATAAAAACAAATTCATTTGGTTAAATTTCACATTTATTAAGAAATAAAGAATCCAACAGTTGATTTTATATTAAGAAGCGTTTTGCTGTCTTTATTAAAAAGAGAAATTACAGTAGAAGATTCTGCATTAGCTAAAATTGATCAACACTGAAACTGTACAACAAACAATCTTATAATAATAATAATAATAATTAGAATAATAAGTGACAACAAGAACAAGAATGCATAAAACAGGAGGAATGAAAGTTTGAGGGAAAATGTACAAAAATGTTGACGTGTTAATTTACATCATTTTACTGAGATTTTATTTTTATCAAAACGTCTGAAAGAAGATTCTCATGTTTTAACTTCAAATATAAATATATTTAAAATATATTTATATTTGTATTCGTTAAAACATGGAAACTAAAGAAAATCAACTCAATTTAAGGATTTCTTCCTGTTGGATTAGAGGCAGTTTCTGTCAAACTGTTTTTAAAAGTTTCATATTTAGATAGAATAAAAACTTGAATAAAATTATTCTGTTCTTCCAAACTAGCCAGGAAACTGATTTCAGTGAGATTATTTGTCTTTATTCTGTAATCTTTACAGATGTTTCATATTTGCCTCCTAATCTGTAAACAAACAAGGGAACAAAGACAGGATTATTCTCCGTTATGGGATTTAAAGTCAGAGATGAGAATCGATCCGATTCTGACCTGATAAAAACGTTAATCCAGTCTTTTGTTTCTACACCAGCTCGTGTTTATCGTCAAAGTTAAACTTAGATTATAAAGTTTCTGCCAAATGTCCGACATACTTTTATATTTAACATTAATTA
The DNA here is from genome assembly GCA_032876305.1 of Orestias chungarensis. Taxonomy (NCBI): domain Eukaryota; kingdom Metazoa; phylum Chordata; class Actinopteri; order Cyprinodontiformes; family Cyprinodontidae; genus Orestias; species Orestias chungarensis. Next base: position 15,320 of record JAVLVB010001036.1, on the reverse strand, counting down.
TTACCCAGCAGAATAATCTAAGGGTGAACAAATAAACTAGCCAGCAGCCTTTGTCTTCACTGATGCTAAGCTAACCAGTAGTTACACGGCGCCTCATTCGTTCTGTAACTTCTAACTTTTATCATTTAGTTTGAGGGAAAATTGACGTTTTATTGACCGAATCTAAGACGATTTCCCTTTTATCCGCTACAAGAGTTAGCATCATTTTCCCTTTTCAAAGTAAAACAGACGGCAGACATATTTCCTGGCTTGTAAACATAATAAATTAAATAATTTATATTGTTAAAACATTTGAGAAGATTAAAGCAACGTCTGGGATTAAGTAACTATAATCCAATAAAATCCATTCATCCGTCTAATCAAATATTCCCATCTGAGTTTAAATGAAGTTTGTGGGCGGTTCCTTTAAATTGCATCTAAAATCAGAATATAAACAGCTTCAATTATTGGAAATGTCCCTTTAAGCCTTTTTGTTTTTCAGTTTAAATAAATAAAGGAAGTAAACAGGAAGTTCAATTTAGTGCATTTCTGTCACAAACTTGTTCTAATTGTTCCAAATCATAATTATTGTTCACGTACGAGTCGCTGAAGCCAAGCGTCTGGCAGCAAAGGATGCTGGGAAACACAAAGAGCTTCCATCTATCTATCGTGAAGCAACAACGACACAGTGAGGCAACAATATTGCTCCGACAACCCTCGATTGCCGTGGCAACGTCTACCGAAACATTTCTAGAGTGGAAATAATAAAAAATAAATCAGTCGTGTCGTTCCTGAGACGAGTTCAGAGTTCATAGTTCATCCACACCTGGAAACAACCCGCAGCAGCTCAGGCATCGCTGTCGCCATGGAGACCAGGAGTGCAGGTAAGGGCGGTGAAAAGCCAACGTGTTCGCCACTTCCTGTCAGCTTTGCTGTCCCTCGTTTCCACGACGACGTGGGACACAGATTAGGATTATTTACAGCCCTTGTTGACGAGGAGGGTTCCTCCTCTGGTCACATGATCGACTAAAACGTTTCTGATTCGTCTCCGTTCATAAATACTGAAGTTAGAGGAAAAACACGGACGGCGGCGAGTCTCCGGTCCCTGAGCCTGAAACGCTTCTGTACAACTTCCCATGATGCCTTGCTTCCATCGCACTATAAGGTTAATCTAGACAATAAAACTTGGAGTCTGGGGTCCAGCACGTGAGCCAGGAACCGGTCCGGTTCCTGATGACGTTCACATGGTTCTGGACGACTGGACCACATTTCCCAGCATGCCCCAGGAGCGGCGGTCAGATGAGCGCGGCGCTGCCCAGGCTGCTGCAGCTATTGTTGCGGTTGGTGTTGCGGCGCGACAGGTTGGGCGTGGCCATGAGGGCGTAGCGCTCGTCGGCGCAGCCGTACTGCGCCAGGACGTCGGCGCACTCCTGGCTGCCGGACTGCCGGGCGTACGCAATGGCGCTGTTCCCGTGGGCGTCCCTCGCCATCAGGTCCACGCCGTACTGCGGACACAGCGGTTCCGTTATCAGAACAGATGGCGGTTAGATATCGGCGCTCGTCGTTAGCGACAGACTCACCCACACCAGCAGCTGCAGGATGACCACGTTGCCCTTGTGGCCGGCCAGGTGCAGCGCCGTGCAGCCGTCGCCGTACGTCTCGTTGACCTGCTGGCGCGAGCCGTGGGCCAGCAGCAGCACCACGGCGCGCAGGTCGTCCTCGGCCGCCGCCCGGAGCAGCTGCTGGCCCAGCGACGCGTCAGAGCACGGCGGCGCCGCCAGGAACAGCCGCTGCTCGTACTTCGCCCGGATCCAGCGCTCGCGCTCCTCCCTGTAAGACGAGACCGAGGGAAAAGGAAGCAGACGGGACAGGAAGTGAAAGATTAGAGGAATAAAAGCAAACGAACCGAAACCGCGACGAGTTCAGACAGACGCAAAGTCTGCATCCACACAGGAAAACCAGCATCTACTAGGCAGGATCCAGATTATCTTTATACATAGATTATGTAGATACATATATTTTCTATTTAGATTATCTATGTTTAACTGGGGTGAACATTTCTATAACTCAGTTGAAGCTCATGTTTTTTCTTATTGATGATTTTTGGTACCGGTCAGAGATCGGTGCACTATTTTACTCCAAGGCTGAATTTTTCCCACTAATTCTCCAGGAAACGTGAGTCTGTTGCCGGATCGCTGCTGAAACTCGAGGTTAAAGTGAGACACTCGCTTTGTTCACCGATCCAGAATCATCTACTGCTGATCGCTCTAATCTCCGTCTAATCCTGCATGTAAACAGCGGCTCACTCAAACTCCAGGGATTAGTCTGGAGGGGGGGGGTGATATTGAGCTGTCCCTCCTCCTGTAGTTGGGGGGGTTCATTGAAACACTCTGGGAAACGTTCGGGTTCATCTAGAGACGGGTCTGTTTGCGACCCGGCGGCGTTCCTGAGCGTGACGTTTAGCGGGGCGTCCCGCATCAGTGTGGGAACCCCCGACCTGAATCTCATTAACTCTCTTCCTGGTTACAGGCGCCACGTCTGCAGATGCGACGCGGCGCCTAGCTCCACGGAATGTCCCGCAGGTTCTTCCTTCCTGGCCCGGCCCAGAGAGCCGGAGGCCGGCGCGAGACCACGGCCGACGGACCGCGGACAAAGCCTGGGGGCGAGTCAGCGCCCAGCGGGATTCTGGGAGGAGACGAGAGACCACAGAGCCGACAGCAGCTCTGGAAACACGGAGGATTCTCCTTCATCTGGTCGAGCTTCAGACCCAAACATGGATCTGACAGAAAAATCAAGTTTAAAAGAGATAAAGTGGACCAGCGACGAGAAACGACCACGAAGAAGATTAATGGAGACACGAAACGGTCTAGTTAAAACCAGGAACAACACACAGTAAATAAAAATTCAAAATTAATACTGAGATTAACCACTTTCTGAATTTAAGTAAATTATTTTCTTTAACAAAATCAATCCAGAATTTAATCAGATCCTGAATCCTGATCTTTTAAACTGAAATTAGATTCCACTGCTGTTTCCAGTTTAGCGCCTCAAATCAGATTAAAATGTTGGATTTTGTTTACATGTTTGTGAGTTATTCAGAGAAGCTTTTCCAGTTGCCAAACGTTCCTGCTGTTAATTAACATCAGATTAAGATCAGCTAGTTGCTGCTGCTCCATTGTGTCAGCTGCGATGTTTATCAAAGACTATTATGGGATGTGTGGCCGTGGTCGTGTGGCGTTCGGGCGTCGCCGCGTCGGTGTATTTAGCGCATGTCGTGGTAAACAGCGAGTCTCCATCACGAGTCAACGACTCCTGAAAACACACAGCTCTGGACACCGGAGAGGCTAATTGCACTAATTAACCACGAGAGTGAGTGTGAGAGTTTGTGTGAGCTTGAGTGTGAGTGTGTGTGAGTGTGTGTGAGTGTGTGTGTGAGCGTGTGTGTGTGAGTGTGTGTGTGAGTTATTCAGAGAAGCTTTTCCGTGTGAGCGTGTGTGTGAGTGTGAGTGTTTGTGTGAGCGTGTGTGTGAGCGTGTGTGTGAGTGTGAGAGTTTGTGTGAGCGTGTGTGTGTGAGTGTGTGTGTGTGTGTGAGCGTGAGAGTTTGTGTGAGCTTGAGTGTGAGTTATTCAGAGAAGCTTTTCCAGTTGCCAAACGTTCCTGCTGTTATGAGCGTGTGTGTGAGCGTGTGTGTGAGCGTGTGTGTGAGTGTGAGTGAGTGTGAGCGTGTGTGTGAGCGTGAGAGTTTGTGTGAGTGTGAGCGTGTGTGTGAGCGTGTGTGTGTGTGTGTGAGCGTGAGAGTTTGTGTGAGTGTGTGTGTGAGCGTGAGAGTTTGTGTGTGTGTGAGTGTTTGTGTGAGAGTTTGTGTGAG
>JAVLVB010001035.1:116126-127769 GCA_032876305.1 Orestias chungarensis | reverse complement strand
TTATCCTTGCATGTGCTTGAGAGTCTCACAGCTTCAGGAATGAAGCTGTTTCTCAGTCTGGTGGTTTTGCACTTTATGCTCCGCAGCCTCCTGCATGAGGGGAGCGGGACAAAAAGTGAGTGTGCTGGGTGTGTGGGATCCTTAATGATGCCGGAGGCCCTCTTCCTGCATCTGGAGGTGTAAATGTATGTGGTGCTGGGGAGGTTGACTCCAACAGTCCTCTGTGCAGCCTTCAACACCCTCTGCAGAGCTTTCCTGTCTGCAGCAGAGCAGCTTCCATGCCACACGTTGATGCTGGAGCACAAGACGCTCTCCACCACACATCTGTAGAAGGAGGTGAGGACTGAGCTCCCGAGTCCAGCTCTTCTCAACCTCCAGAGGAATTACAGCTGCTGGTGTGCCTTCCTGACCAGAGTGGAAGTGTTGTTGCTCCAGGTGAGGTTGTTACTCAGGTGTACACCCAAGTACCTGTAGCTGCTGACCACTTCCTCCAATGTGCATGGGGAGGTGGTCATGCTTGCCCCTTTTGAAGTCCACAATCATCTCCTTGGTTTTCTTTACATTAATGCAGAGGTTGTTCTCTCTGCACTATCCCTCCAGGTGTTCCACCTCCTGCCTGTAGCTGGACTCATCACTGTTTGTGATGCATCCAACCACTGCTGGGTCATCCGCAAACTTCACAATATGACAGCTTGGATGGATAGGCGAGCAGTCATATATGAGCAATGTGAACAGGAGGGGGCTCAGCACACACCCCTGAGGGGAGCCAGTGCTGAGGGTGATGGTGGGGGAGGAGATGTTGTGAATCCTCACACACTGTGGCCTGTTGGTCAGGAAGTCCAGGACCCAGTTGCAGAGGGAAGAGCTCAGTCCAAGTGAGGAGAGTTTGTTTATCAAGGTCTGAGGAATCATGGTGTTGAAGGCAGATGTGAAGCCCACAAAGAGCATACGAACATAGGAATCCTTCTGCTCCAGGTGGGTGAGGGTAGTGTGGAGGAAATGGCGTCCTCTGTGGATTGATTTTTCCTGTATGCGTACTGATGTGGATCCACAGTGACATCGATGGTGGCTTTGATATGGGTCTTAACCAGTCTTTCAAGGCTCTGTGTGACTATCGGTGTGAGGGCTACTGGCCCATAGTCATTCAGACCTGTCACTGCGGAGCTCTTGGGGACCGGGATGATGGTGGCGGTCTTCATGCAGGTGGGGACAGCTGCCTGGATGAGGGAGGCGTTGAAGATGTCCGCCAGCACGTCTGAGAAATAGCCAGCAGCCTTTTGGGGGTTGATCCTCCCAAGCGTCCTCCTTACTTCTGCTGGAAAAGGGGCTCTTCTCCTGGTGAAGTTGTTATTCTCGTGCTGGGGAGGGTGTCAGGGTTCTCGAAGCGGGCATAAAACTTGTTGAGAACCTCAGGCAGGGAGGGGTCTTTGAGGCATTGTGCAGCTTTAGATTTATAGTCTGTAATGCACTTGAAGCCCTTCCAAATGCTCTGTGGATCCTGGGAGGAAAAGTATCCCTGGATTTTCTGAGCATATGCAGCTTTTGCCCTCTTAACTCCTGCAGTCAGCTCTCTTCTTGCCCTCCTGAGCTCTTGTGAGTCACCAGATGTGTACTCATCCATGTCCAGCTCCCCCTCGTACTCAGCAGCCTCCCTGAAGACCTGCCAGTCTGTGTAGCCGAAGCAGTCCTGCAGCACAGCGTAGGCCCACACAGTGATGGTCCTCTGTGTGGGTCTGGAGCGTAGCAGCGGGAGTTGGTATGCAAGCACCAGCATGACGGAGATGTGATCGGAGAGCCTGAGGTGGGGGCGGGGGAAGGCTCTGTATGCGTCTCTTAGGTTGGCGTAAACACGGTCCAGCGTGTTATTTCCACGTGTTGGAATGTTCACATGGTGTTTAAACTTCGGCAGGCTGTTCGTCAGTTCTACGTGGTTAAAATCCTCCGCTACCACATAGAACGCCTCCGGGTCCTTGTTCTGAGGTGAGCTGATATTGTCATGGAGCTCCTTCAGCCCGATGTTAGCATTAGCATCCGGCCCTATGTAAACAGCAACAACGAACACAGCCGTAAACTCCCGAGGCAGATAGTGAGGTCTGCACTTCACAGTCAGCTGTTCTGTCGCCTCGGAGCAGTGGCTGTTTTCCAGTTTGTGCACCAACCTTTGTTGATATAGACGCACAGTCCGCCTCCGCAGGCTTTCCCGGAGAGCTGGTCGCTGTCCGCTCGGAAGAGCTACCGGCCGGCGAGTTGGAAGGCTGAGTCCGGCATGGTGTTGTTCAGGCAGGTTTCTGTGAGACAAATCACCGCGCAGTTCCTCATCTCCTCAAAAACACTGATCCTCAGCCGAAGCAGGTCCAGCTTGTTGTCCAAAAAGCGGACGTTGGACAGGAAAAGTGACGGAATCGGGGGTCGGTTAGCATTAGCCTTTAGCCTGGCTACCACACCGCCGCGCTTCTTCCGCCGCTTGCATCGCCTCCGCCTGCCCTTTGTCTGCAGCGCTCTGCTCTCCCACGCCGAAATCCGGAGGAGCTGTAGTCTGCCCAGCGTTGCTCGGTTGTGTCTTTCCTTGTGTAGGGCTTTGAGATGCCTTTGACGCATTGTGTATAAACCTTTTGATATATGTTTAGTACTTGGCAACAGTTTAAACATCATTTTGTCTAAAAAAGAGCACAACTCCAACAAGACAGCCCAGCATGCAGACAACTGCTAGAACACATAAGAGATTAGACACTAATTAGACATGACATACCTGAGGACAATTTGGAGTTATCTATTTAAGTTGCATTTGTGATTTTGGATTAGGTGGGGGGAAAGCCGGAGCACTCGGAGTGAACCCACACCTGCATGGGAGACATATTAGATAAACCTCACCATGCAGCCCTGCTTTTTCCAATTATGGTAAATTAACTTTTCATGTTTTAACAATTTTCTGATTTCATTTCCCTTTGGGATAATGTATTTTTGATTTGATTTTGATTAATTGATTAATCTTCCAGATCTTCCAAAACAAGATCACAAGAACCACAAATATCTGTAGGCGGTGTAGTCGTGTCATTGGTTGGTTCAGAATCTTCCACAACAGGATTACACGGCAGCACATGTATTACAATTGGATGACAAACAATGACTTTGCTGTCAACTTGTCCTGGTTCTACACACTCCACAGGTATAAAGGGCACGTATTCTTGTTCTGGGAAATATCTTTGTAACGACTCGCCGGTTGTTTGCAAAGAAGGTCCAGTTTTGTCCTGTTCTTCAGGATTGGTTGGTTCAGGATCTTCCACAACAGGATTACATGGCTGCACTTTTATTACGATTGGATGACAAACAGTGAATGCACATTCAACACGTCCTAGATTGACACACTCCACATGTGTAACAGATGTCAGTTCAGATTCTGGGATTTCTTTCTGTGGGGATTCTGGCGTTTCAAGAACAGTGACATGTTCAGACGGTTTGGCTGTGTTTGTCCCAAAGCAGGACAAAACACTACAGGCATCATTTCCGAAGCCCCAACAAAGTTTCCAAGTGTTTTTGCGAAAATGAACTTTTCGAGGATGTGTAAGAATTCTTTTAAGACTAGTGATAACCTTGTAATTAATAATCGGGTTGTTTAGGCCAAGGAGATAGAAAAGACGGTCTTTTACAAAATCATTGCTTCCACTCAGTAGTTCAAAAAGGTCTTTGCTGAGTTTTTTGTCCATCTTTTCAAAAATGATAAAATTTAGATCTTTCACTTCAACCCAGACAAACTCAACAAGTCTTTTAAAGATGGGTATAGCGTGATTCTTCTTGTAATCGGTGCAAGAGTTTGATACAGATATATAAAGGAGTCTCCAAACAATAGATTTTAAAATTTGTTTCCTTTCTTCTTCTGTTCCATATTTGATTCCCTCCAATTTTTCCTCCTCAGTATCATCGGTGGACACAGAAAACGTCTCATTCAGGCAGTTTTCATCTGAATACTTGCTCTCGATGTCAAAAAAAGCTGTATTTATCCTTGTTCGCATATATGAAACAACCTTCTGCACTTTGGTAGGTTCTTTGTTTGGATTCTCCAAGTGATGCTTGAATTTTGAAACAATTCTTGGATATGCTTTTTCATGGAAAAGAATAGTGAATAAAAACAACTCTTGACTAAACCGTAATGAATCTCTGGTGATGCTTCGGAAGATTCTTTCACTGAGTTCTTCTGACATTCGTAAGGGTTGGTCCAGATCTAATTGCCCAATTTCTTGCCTTATTAGATGAAACAGATGACTTTGGATGTCTTCGAACATTTCTCTGACATGATGCCGAGTTGATTCGTCCGCAACTTTCTCAATCACTTTCCACAGAATGTCATCGAGAAATTTTTCTCGAAAATATTCTGGGGTGTTCAAAGCCGGTTTCTGGAATAGGTATTTTTGACACTTTTTCCAAATGTCTTGGGGAATTGTCACATTGGTTTTGTTTTCTTCTGCCATCTCTCAATCTTTGCTTCTTGCTTCTGTAGAGTTCAATGCAAAATGTAGTCTGAATTCAAGTCATGCAGTTAATTGCATCATAGAACCTTTAAAGGAAAAACAATGCCTTTGTGATGTCATATGACATCACAGCGGTTGCTAGGGGCAACAATATCTGGTATTACCCAGCTGTAGCTATGTCCTAACTTAGAACAAATGACATCACAGCGGTTGCTAGGGGCAACAATATCTGCTATTACCCAGCTGTAGCTATGGCCTAACTTAGAACAAATGACATCACAGCGGTTGCTAGGGGCAACAATATCTGCTATTACCCAGCTGTAGCTATGGCCTAACTTAGAACAAATGACATCAAAGTGGTTGCTCTGGGTAACAATATCTGCTATTATTCAGCTGTAGCTATGGCTTGTAATATCATAAATTAGTGGTTTTGTATCTGGTGGAATAAAAAAAGTTTGTTTATATTTTAAACAAGTCTTTAAACATAGAAAAAATATTTAAAAAACTGATCCTAATAAACACTGAAAACTGTCACATTCTGCCCTGTTGGCTGTGGGCTGTGAGATCTGCTACTTCTCTGCAGCACCTCCTATCAGCTCCAAACTTCCACTACTGCTCACCCTCAGCTGCAGCTCATCACTGCTCGTCAGCCAGACAGCATTTAAGCAGCAGTGTTTCCCTCATTCAGTGCCAGATTGTCGTTGCAGTATGCACTTCATTCCAGCATTGATTATTGGTTTAAATTCTCGGTTTCGACTCCAGCTTGCCTCTGACCACGTTTTCACGTCTCTGCCCCGACCTTCTGCCAGTCCACGACAAGCCTTTTGTCTGTCCCCTTCGGATTTTGTTTGTTTGGCTGAAGCACTCTCAAGCCGGCCCGCTTCCTGTTGGTGTTTGGAGCTTCCAAGGCCTGTCATCTGCTGTCAGGTGAATTACCAGCTTGTTGCCAACGCTGTGAGGACTCGCCAGTCTCCTCGTTCCCTGTTGATGCCTGGAGTTAACCAAAGACTGTTTCCTGCTGCCAGTTAAACTACCTGCTTGTTGCTACGCCTAAAGAAATAAAGTAGTTAAAACTCTACCTGACGTTGTACTGCACTTGGGTCCTAAACCAGTTCCTTGACAGAAAACATCTTTTTTGGGATCTTAATTTAATTTTTAATATCCAATGTCATCACAGGTCTGGAGCAGATGCCTCATGTCTGTCTCCTTCATTGTCTGTTTTTATTCCATTAAGTCACAGGTTAAAAAAACATCATCTTACATCATTAAACTAATTACAGATCTCTCCAAGGCACTTAAAAAAATAAAGTAAAATTTGAAGAATCACTTTGGATTAGGTGGCCATTCCTACTCATCTATTTATTGTTTTCCCTGCTTTGGATTGTACAGCATTTTATGAATAGTTTTCTTTACAAATGTAAGAAAAGAAATTTGTTGCACTCTCACTTTTTTATTTCCCTAAATTGTTCTTTGTACATTACATGTAGATATACTGCTAATTCATATGAATAGCTGGGTTTCATTTTATTTACACATTTGGTGATTATGCTCACTTTATATTTATATTTACTTTTATAATCGTGTTTGACAAAAACAAACACAAACCGACATGGCCCGAACACTAAAAAATGAATTTCAATCGTAGATGGCTTTAAGTGTATTTATTGTGGTGTCTTCTCATTTGAGAGATCCAGATTACAATAAACAGAACAAACAGTTACAAGTGTTGTATAAAAATAAATTAAGACGACAAACAACATGAACAGAAAAATATTATCCCCTTAAATAACGAGCTGAGCTATAAACAGTACCATACTGAAATAATGGTGTATATCTGAAATAAGTTACCTTTAAATAGACATACAAAGCACAGACAATGACAGAAGATTGCAGTTGGGTTCAATCATTCAGTCCTGCTACACCGGCAGATTAATGGAAAAATAAATACCTCTGAACAACAATGGATGATGTTAGAACAAGAATTGATCATAAAGGTTGTCAGAATAAAATGTACTTGGTAATAATTTTCAAGTTCCTCTATTTCAATTAGCTTTTTTTTTAATTTCTTGCATCATTGCTAACGGAATTATCTGGATTTACAAACCGGCTACGTGACTAACTCCGAACAAAAATCCATCTACACATTTCGTCTCCTTTTAAAATACCTAAACTACACTTTCTTCCACTTCACATCTGGTTGACCCTCTGCTGCAACAGCTCCAGCTGCCGGGCCACTTCATTGGGCAGGTCATCATCGACTTGCGTGGCGAAATATTCCTTCACCTCCTTCACTTCCTTCTGCCAGAAGTCCCGATCCAGGGAGAACAACTCGCTGAGGTTAACCTGTTCACGTGGAAGATCTTGGGCAGCCTGGCGCCAGGTCGGTCGGCCATGCTCATCCAGTGCGAGAGGTACTGGCCAAAGTTGTAGCCGAAGAAAAAGCGCATAGCAAAGGGGTCGTGCATGATTACCTTGCCTGGATAGAGACAACAATGATACTTCATTTATGGACCATTGCAGGTATTATCTTAGCTTAAAGAAGAGGCGATTTTGGTTTAACAACGACCTTTGTGCTCAGCTGCTGCGGTAGCCTCCGACTTCATCGCTGCTCCAACAAAAACTCCGTGTTGCCAGCTGAGTGCTTCATACACCAGAGGAACACCTGAAGAACAACCAGTCATTTTATCGGCATCTTCTGTCCATTCTCTCAAATCAGGGGTTATACGTCCACTGCTTTCTACTGCCGATTAGCAGTTTTTGCTCACCTTCTGGCCTCCTGCCTCCAAAGATGATGGCCTCGATGGGCACTCCTTCTGGTGACTCCCACTGTGGATCAATAATTGGACATTGTCTTGCTGGCGTGCAAAATCGAGAGTTGGGATGTGCACAGGGTTCCCCTTTAAAGAGCAAAATACAGGACGGTTATCAATTATCTGATACTCCAAAGGAAGGATTTTTTTTTTTATATCCTAAGCGTCTCACCGTCTTTCGAACTCCAGGGCTTGTTCTTCCATGATGTGAGCGTGACTCTCTCGGGCAGTTCCTGGTCCATTCCCTCCCAGTATATTCCACCATCACTGGTTTCTGCGACGTTTGTGAAAATGGTGTTCTTGACAATAGTCGCCATGGCGTTGGGGTTGGTTTTAGCTGACGTTCTAGGCGCAACACCAAAGAAGCCATTCTCAGGGTTGATTGCTCGAAGGTTGCCTAAAACAAGGATATGTCAGTTTTGATAGTTGTTTATCACACTTAAACTTTCCAGTAAAAAAAAAAAAAAGACTTTTCACCTTGTTTGTCAAACTTCATCCAGGCAATGTCATCTCCAACACACTCAACGTTCCAGCCAGGCAATGTTGGGCAGAGCATGACCAGGTTGATTTTACCACAGGTACTACGAAAGGCTGCTGCCATGTACTTCTTCTCTCCAGCAGGGTTTGTGACGCCTAGAATCTGAACAAGAGCAACATTTAGGGTTCCTTCTAAATTGACCATTTAATTGGCCATAGCTTCTGCTCCATTGTTTGTTTTTTTGTTGCTTACCAGCATATCCTCAGCTAGCCAGCCCTCTTCCTTGGCGATGCGGGAGGCGATACGCAGGGCGAAGCACTTTTTTCTATTTTAACCACTGCCAAATGAGATAATCTGTCTGCGGTCTGGGATTTGGCCGATGAGTGTCTGCTCAGGGTTGCAGGCCAGTTATTTATCAGGGGCTCTGAAAGAACAATTGCCAAATGGCATGAGAACTGATAGCATATTTGAAGTAAATTCAGTAACTTTCTCAGCATACTTGTAACAAATTCGGCATTTCCAAGGGCAGTGAGCACGGCATTCCCCATCCGGGTCATCACCCTCATGTTTGGCACCAGGTACGGCAAATCAGTCAGTTCGACGCCAATCTTAGAGAAGGGAGAACCTACGGGGCCCATGCTGAAGGGAATCACATACATGGTGCGACCTAAAGAAACAATGGCAGGAGCAGTGTTTGTAATCGCCTTTTCTTTCGTTTACTTTCATCAGCCGATGTAAAACGTACACACATCGCGGTGGTACCTTTCATGCAGCCAGGGAAATGCTGAGCCATAGCTTTTTCAAACTTCTCGGGGGACATCCACCGCCCCAGCTGACTGGTGGCACCTCCCAGTGGCGTAGGTACCGTTTCCCTCTGGTCCCGAGTCACAATTACCGTCTTGCTCTCGACCCTAGCCACATCTCTGGGGTCTGTTCTTGCCAACCAGCTGTAAAAGTAGAAATATCAGGCATGAAAGAGACACATTTACAAAAAGTCATATCTTTTTGCTCCTGTCTTGCTTTAGGAAAGAGAAAGCTACACGTTTTATCTCCATAAGCTTTTTGCGAAGCATTCTGAACATCTGTAGATTCTTTAGAGCTGCTGGTAAACACCTGATGTACAGCTACTACAACCAGACTTTCTGGTTTGTCAGACTGTTCTGTTTTCCAGGTATGTTGTCAGTCCAAACAACAGCTGACGACTGAATGATGTAAAACATCATCAACAACAACATGGCAATTTACATTGATGCCACAGATTGTTTGCTGCAAATCAACTCTAGCTATTGTAATTTGTAGACAAGGATACTTTTAAGCTGAAAGTATAAACTCCTTATTCTTTCAGGATGTTGCAGCAAACTAGATGAACTCTGCAAAAGTAAAGTCTTCATACAGAGGCTTAAAGGTTCAGTAAATGGCTCGATCAACCTACCAGTTCTCATATTTGGTAAGCTTGTTGATCATCCCTTGTTCCTCCAGCTGGGTCAGGATGGCTCGGTTTTCCTGATCCGAGCCATCACAGATGTGGTGGGACTCGGGCTGGCACAGGGACACGTTTGCCTCCACAAACTCCCTGACAGCTGGGCTGAGGGCGCCGAGCTCGCCCTGCAGGATCTTGAGACCGTTCTGGTTCTGTGACTGGATCTGAGGAGGCATGGTGGAGGAGTCCGAAGGAACGGCAAATCAACAGACTGCAGGAGAACTTAAAAGAAGATATCTGGAGTGAAGGTTAGAGTCCAAGTAAAAGGAAGAAAAGGGTTTAAAAAGAAACAAGAAGAGAGAAAAAAGAAGTAAAAAAAAAAGTTAGCTTTTTGCACTTAATCTATCCTAAATGTTCCAGTTCTGGAATATCTCTAAGTATATCTCTTATGTTATAGCAGACTGCTGGCTGTCGAGAAACTAATGCAATAGCTTGACAAACAGAATCTATCTAATCCTTCCCTACATGCACACAACAGCATCAGGTTACCTTCAGTGGTTTGTTTGGAGCAAAGAGATAGGTTAGCGTGGCCTCATCAGCTGAAGTCTCGCAGTGATGGCTGTGCTCAGTTGATTTCAGGACTCTTGGTCCGTTGTGTCTGCTCTGGAGAGGCTTTGGTGCTTTTATACCCTGGGATACCCCCCTCGGCGAGGGAGGGGCAGCGGTGTCAGGAGGTGTCTGCATAACCTCGCCGCCCTGAAAGTGACAGTGCGTTACAGGCCGTTGAATTATCATTAATCGGCAGCAGGACGTCATGTTGTCTTCACACAACCGGTACCCTCCGGTGTCAGCAGAACGCTGATAACAGGTTCAAATCTCAGAGCCGGCCGTTTTCCGCTAAGCAATTTGGCGACCATTTAGCATATTCAAAGTCAATGTGGAGAAGATCCAGAATACAACACCAAAAACTGGCAAAGCTAAATGTTTGTGTTGGAAATTCTTTAAGAAAAATTTTATCTTTTTGTCCTCCAATTTTTTTTAATTAAGTGAATAATTTGTCAGAGAAGTCTATTTAAGCTGAATAAGACACTTTGCTGTCAATAACATCTTCCACTTTTGCTCCTGTTGCAAAACTAATTTTGAACATAACTCGTAAGTTTGATACGTTCATGCTGCTTTTAAGTGCAAGTACCAGAGAGGGCACAAGTATAATTACAGAAACATTGTTCCAGCTTCATCTGAATAATTTGCTGCTTTGCTTCATTCAGCAACTGTAAAAATGTTTTGTAACAAAGTCAATATAGTGCCTTTTTGAGATAACCTTTTAGATTTAAAGTCACCTAAACCCAAAAGACCTGGACCTTGGATTACTTACAGGAAAGAAAGTAAAGTGGCTTGATTATAAACCCTCCACCATAATGCTTGAGGTTTTTAATGAGGCCTGATGAAATACTGTTTAGTTCAATGGTAATTTTGCTGGTAATTATGACCAAACACCTGTATTTTAAGTTTATGAAAAAAAAAATCCTTAATATAAAGCGATACATTTGGAACAATTAAAGTAAGGCCTTTTAACTTGGGAAGACAGCCTCCACTATTGAGCAGCGAGGGTTAGCATTTTGCTCAGGAGACAGTTTGATGATATTATTTGGTTTATTTCACAAAGAATAAGGAATAATAAGGAAATTCAGCATACAAATTCAACAGCGCTTTGACTTAAGACCAATTTAAAAATGCAACAGGCTCGCATGGACTATACCCTTCAAAACATCAAGATCACATGCTTGACGTTTCCTTAAAAAACTCAAGTGAGAGTTTTAATATATGTCTGTTTGTTAGACTCACCTATTAAACTTGGTTCATATTTGGTGAATAAATATTGTTGTTTCCTGGTAATTCAGGTTTTTACTAATCGTTTTCTCACGCCAGGTTTGGTAACTAAATCATTTGGGCTTGTATTACACTTGTTTTGATGATACTTTTGTCATAATGTGTGTTTTGTTTGGTTCTGTTTCCTCTCTGTGTCTCGTCACTCCGCTTTCATTCACAGCTGTCTGCAATAATTCACTCCCCTTCTCAACCAATCACACCCCGGTTCTCACTATATTAGCCACATTCATTCACACACTCACCGCTGGATCGTCTGTTGATTTCCCCTGCTATTCCTCGTTGCTCCTAGCCTTGCCTCTGTTGTTCCTCGTTGCTCCTAGCCTTGCCTCTGTTGTTCCTCGTTGCTCCTAGCCTTGCCTCTGTTGTTCCTCGTTGCCCCAAGCCTTGCCCTGTTAGTCCTCTTTGTCTCTAGCCTTGCCTCCTGCATCATCTCCCTCTGGTATTCCCCTGTTGTCCTCCCTGAGTTTCCTCTGATGTCCCTCGCCTGTCTCCTCAGTTCCTCAGTCCCTGTGTCTCTGGTGAGTCTCTTGCCCTAGCTCTAGTCCTGGCTCGTCACTTCGGTTCCTCTGTCTCCTTCCG
>JAVLVB010001035.1:102701-116026 GCA_032876305.1 Orestias chungarensis | reverse complement strand
ACTAACACATCAAATCATTCCAAAAGGTTAATAATTTCTACTTGAGCTAAGGATTAGAGATTCAGTATGACAGGAATATAAGACCCCCTTAACAATGTCTGTCTTCTGCTGTGTGGACTCAGTTACTGATCGGCCTCGTAGAAGTGAAAGTTATCCAGCAGAGTTTTGGTAACGCTGGTCAGTAGATAGTTAAGAGGGTGGTTTAGTGCTTTTGACATAACTGTACAACTATAAAAGCAGAAACACGGTACCCAGAATCTGCTCTACATGCTTTGTTTTTAATATTCTGTCCTGGTGGATGCAGATGAATGCTTTTTAGTTTTCAAAAAAGTAAAAACTGATAACATTGTTAGCTCGTCTCCTATGTGGAAGTTACACACATCTATTGATTGCATAGTATCAGTCCAGGGCCCAGACATTTACTGAAGTGTGTCAATGTTATGTCATCGTTCGTTGTTGTGTATTTTACTTTGGGATGAGACTGGGAGTCCAAATGTCAAGTGCATTACATGGAAGGCACAGACTTTATCACACCGGGATGCTTGGTAGAGCCTCTGGTGTTTTCAATCTGTGTTCCCAGAGTGACGACAGCAAAAAAACAAAAAATAAAAATGTGTACCCACCATTAACAATCTGAACTGGGCTGTGCGTGAACTGCTGAAAGAAACAGCAGCTGTTAAACAGGAGGGCAGATGGAAAAGAACAGTGATATAAATCTGCACATTACAAAAAAACTGTAGAATCCACTTTAAATAGAATACGCATGTTTTTTAAATTATCTATTTTTTTATTTTATTATTATTTTTTTTTTGTTGCTGTGGTATCTTGTGATCAAATAATGGTGATCAACAGAATCTGTCACAAAATGTAACAAGAGGCCTATTTACAGAATTCAGTGGAATCATTTTTTGGAACGACGTTTTGGAACAGAATTGGCCCCTTAGAATCTCTGACTCCCCATTATTCTCCACCAGCGCTTTTCTACAGATCCCTGATGGGTATGTTGATAAAATGTTCAATCTTAGCCTCTTTTAACTGGTTCCAGTAAAAGGTTTTTTCATTTTACATTACCAAAAATGTCCTTTTCTTGACTTGTATGACTGAAATAAGAAGATTAAAAAATGACCAATATATATGATGAATAAATTTGGCAAATTACTATTATATTTAAATGTAATACTATAATTATATCATGTTATCCAAATATGTTATTTATATAAATATACTATATATTTATAAACACACACAAACACACACACACATTTGTATTTCTACCCATATTAGGACTTTGTATTGATTTCCATTCATTTAAATACCTGCTTTTATGCCTAACCTGAACATTTAGCCTAACCCTACCCATTAGCAATATGTTCATAAGCCTAGCCTTAACCAAAGTTAAATTCACACCACAACTGTAAAACTGACCTTTAACCCTAAAAGAAGGGGTCCTCCACATTAGGACCAGGCTTTGGCCCCAATAAAGCCCATCAGTCTTCAGAAGGTTAGTGAATAGGCCAAAGATGGTCCTAAATAGAATATCTTAACCAGTGTACACACACACACACACACACACACACACACACACACACACACACACACACATATATATATATATATATATATATATATATATATATATATATATATATATATATAGTTAATTCTTAGGTAATTGAATTAACTGCTTCTTTAAATTTGAAACTTAGTTAAAACAGTTCATTAGAAAATGTATTACTGTAAATATAAAATGTACATCAACAGGAAGTCTTAAGCAAGAGAAACTCTTTATGAGGAAAGATTTGTGGCCATAGGAGAGTCCTCTATGAATTATTGTGATATTTGCACAATCTTTTTAGGTTATTGCTTTTGGAAGTAGAAATGGCATAATCACAAACTAAACAAAAATCCCATGGCAGAAATATCTAAAAAGGCAACAAAAAAAACTTAATTATTTGTTAATGATATTATAACTTGAACTAATCACAATGAAATTATTAGGTTTAACCTTAAATCACTTGTAGTTCAAAGGCTGATGGATAACTGTGTAAAACCTGACAGTTACATCTAGTGGACAAAGTGAGCTGTTGCATAATTCCAGAAACAATATCTCGTTCAACGTTTTACAGTGAATAGTTTAGTGGAGTTCAAATGGTCTATTTTATAAATAACTCAAATCTTTTAATTTGTGAAATATTGCCTGTGTGTAGTAATTGTACAAATAATTGCTAAATTTATGATGTATTTTTGTGTCTGTGACCCAAATAGACACAAGAATATTCCCATCACAGTAACCCGGTTGCTCCTTAGAATTTCATAGTTCAAGGATTCAAGGAATTTTATTGTCATTCCATCACATGTGGTACATGAGGTGGGACGAAATTGTACTCCCACGGTCCAGTTTACACCCTGAGAGCAATTGTAAAATAGCTTAAAATAAGAATAATATAATAAAATATAAAGAAATATAAAAGAATACGATTGTGAAATAATACACAAGATATACAGAAAACACAATATGGGAATTCGGACATAGCAGCAATGAAAATCTGGAGTGCAAATTTGCTGTAACACCATGGATGGTTAATAAAGTGACATATTAAAGTGGGATATTAAAGTGAGATTTTAAAGTGGGATTTTAAAGTGATAATTGCTGGTTAATGAGAAAGTGTTTTTCATTTGTAATTATCCTTGCATGTGCTTGAGAGTCTCACAGCTCTCAAGCAGCTGCTTCTCCGTCTGGTGGTTTTGCACTTTATGCTCCGCAGCCTCTTGCCTGAGGGAAGCGGGACAAAAAATGAGTGTGCTGGGTGTGTGGGATCCTTCATGATGCCGGAGGCCCTTTTCCTGCATCTGGAGGTGTAAATGTCTGTGGTGTTGGGGAGGCTGACTCCAACAGTCCTCTGAGCAGCCTTCACCACTCTGCAGGGCTTTCCTGTCTGCAGCAGAGCAGCTTCCATGCCACAAGTTGATGGTGGAGCACGAGACGCTCTCCACCACACATCTGTTGAAGGAGGTGAGGACTAAGCTCCCGAGTCCAGCTCTTCTCAACCTCCTGAGGAAGTACAGCCGCTGGTCTGCCGTCCTGACCAGAGTGGAAGTGTTGTTGCTCCAGGTGAGGTTGTTACTCAGGTGTACACCAAAATACCTGCAGCTGTTGACCACTTCCACTGCAGAACCTCCCATGTGCACGGGGAGGTGGGTGAGGGTAGTGTGGACCACGGAGGAAATGGCGTCGTCTGTGGATCAATTTTTCCTGTATGCGTACTGATGTGGATCCACAGTACATTGATGGTGGCTTTGATTTGTGCTGAGGAGGGTGTCAGGGTTCTCGAAGCTGTTATAGAACTTGTTGAGAACCTCTGGAAGGGAGGGGTCTTTGGGGCATTGTGCAGCTTTAGATTTATAGTCTGTAATGCACTCGATGCCCTTCCCTATGCTCTGTGGATCCTGGGAGGAAAAGTGTCCCTGGATTTTCTGAGGAGATGCAGCTTTTGCCCTCTTAACTCCTGCAGTCAGCTCTCTTCTTGCCCTCCTGAGCTCTTGTGAGTCACCAGACCTAAAAGCAGCATCCCTGGCTTTCAGCAGAGAAACCACCTCTGCATTCAGCAAGGGTTTCTGGTTCGGGTGGCAAGTCACAGTTTTGGTGGTGGTGACATCCCCCACACACTTGGTGATGTACCCCAGAACAGCAGATGTACTCATCCATGTCCAGCTCCCCCTCGTACTCAGCAGCCTCCCTTAAGACCTGCCAGTCTGTGCAGCCGAAGCAGTCCTGCAGCACAGCGTCGGCGTCACTGGGCCAAACAGTGATGGTCCTCTGTGTGGGTCTAGAGCGTCGCAGCGGGGGATGGTATGCAGGCACCAGCATGACGGAGATGTGATCGGAGAGCCCTAGGTGGGGGCGGGGGAAGGCTCTGTATGGGTCTCTTAGGTTGGCGTAAACATGGTCTAGCGTGTTATTTCCACGTGTTGGAATGTTCACATGCTGTTTAAACCTCGGCAGGCTGTTTGTCAGTTCTACGTGGTTAAAATCCTCCGCTACCACGTAGAACGCCTCCGGGTGCTTGTTCTGAAGTGAGCAGATATTCATGGAGCTCCGTCAGCACAATGTTAGCATTAGCATCCGGTGCTATGTAAACAGCAACAACGAACACAGCAGTAAACTCCCGAGGCAGATAGTGAGGTCTGCACTTCACAGTCAGCTGTTCTGTCGCCTCGGAGCAGTGGCTGTTTTCCAACACGCAGCTTGTGTACCAACCTTTGTTGATATAGACACACAGTCCTCCCCCGCAGGCTTTCCCGGAGACCTAATTGCGGTCCGCTCGGAAGAGCTACTGGCCGGCGAGTTGGAAGGCTGAGTCCGGCATGGTGTTGTTCAGGCAGGTTTCTGTGAGACAAATCACCGCGCAGTTCCTCATCTACTCAGAAACACTGATTCTCAGCCGCAGCAGGTCCAGCTTGTTGTGCAAAAAGCGGACGTTGGACAGGACAAGTGACGGAATCGGGGGTCGGTTAGCATTAGCCTTTAGCCTGGCTACCACACCGCCGCACTTCTTCCGCCGCTTGCATCGCCTCCGCCGGCCCTTTGTCTGCAGCGCTCTGCTCCCCCACGCCGAAGTCCGGAGGAGCTGTAATATGCCCAGCGTTGCTCGGATGTTATTGTCCAGATTTTCACTGACAAAACTGTCCTTGGGCTCGGAACCGACGTAAATACAACTTAAATCAGGGTGTTCCTTAGGAGCGTGAGAAGCCGCTGCAATACTCCGCGACGCCATCTTGGTGTTCCAGTCGAATTCAGAAAGGTCTGCGCTCCATATTGAGCTTTGATGCTTCAATGATTTCTGGCCATCTCATCCCAGCAGCAGAGAAGGTATAAAAGGTTTTCCTAACTGGCGAACCATGGCATATAAATCACCAAGTCCCTTTTCCCAGTAGTTGGGTTGCATGAAACGGATGGCCTGTTAATATTCAATTACTTTTTCTAACTCTTCTTTTCTTTAGCATCTTGCTGGAAATGCTTTGTCCATCTTTGCACCTGATTGTGTATTTTCTTGTGTAGGGCTCTGAGATGCCTTTGACGCATTGTGTATAAACCTTTTGATACATGTTTAGTACTTGGCAACAGTTTAAACATAATTTTGTCTAAAAAAGAGCACAACTCCAACAAGGCAGGCCAGCATGCATACAACTGCTAGAACACATAAGAGATTAGACACTAATTAGACATGACATACCTGAGGACAATTCGGAGTTATCTATTTAAGTTGCATTTGTGATTTTGGATTAGGTGGGGGGAAAGCCGGAGCACCCGGAGTGAACCCACATCTGCATGGGAGACATATTAGATAAACCTCACCATGCAGCCCTGCTTTTTCCAATTATGGTAAATGAACTTTTCATGTTTTACTAATTTTCCTATTTCATTTCCCTTTGGGATAAATAATGTATTTTTGATTTGATTTAGATTGATTGATTAATCTTCCAGATCTTCCAAAACAAGATCACAAGAACCACAAATATCTGTAGGCGGTGTAGTCGTGTCATTGGTTGGTTCAGAATCTTCCACAACAGGATTACACGGCCGCACATGTATTACAATTGGATGACAAACAATGACCTTGCTGTCAACTTGTCCTGGTTCTACACACTCCACAGGTATAAAGGGCACGTATTCTTGTTCTGGGAAATATCTTTGTAACGACTCGCCGGTTGTTTGCAAAGAAGGTCCAGTTTTGTCCTGTTCTTCAGGATTGGTTTGTTCAGGATCTTCCACAACAGGATTACACGGCTGCACTTTTATTACGATTGGATGACAAACAGTGACTGCACTGTCAACACGTCCTAGATCGACACACTCCACATGTGTAACAGATGTCAGTTCAGATTCTGGGATTTCTTTCTGTGAGGATTCTGACGTTTCAAGAACAGTGACATGTTCAGACGGTTTGGCTGTGTTTGCTTCAGCGATGAAAGGTTCAGGCCCAAAGCAGGACAAAACACTGCAGGCAGCATTTCCGAAGCCCCAACAAAGTTTCCATGTGTTTTGTGGAAAATGAACTTTTCGAGGATGTGTAAGGATTCTTTTAAGACTAGTGATGAACTTGTAATTAATAATCGGGTTGTTTAGGCCAAGGAGATAGAAAAGACGGTCTTTTACAAAATCATTACTTCCACTCAGTAGTTCAAAAAGGTCTTTGCTGAGTTTTTTGTCCATCTTTTCAAAAATGATAAAATTGAGATCTTTCACTTCAACCCAGACAAACTCAACAAGTCTTTTAAAGATGGGTATAGCGTGATTCTTCTTGAAATCGGTGCAAGAGTTTGATGCAGATATATAAAGGAGTCTCCAAACAATAGATTTTAAAATTTGTTTCCTTTCTTCTTCTGTTCCATATTTGATTCCCTCCACTTTTTTCTCCTCAGTATCGTCGGTGGACATAGAAAACGTCTCATTCAGGCAGTTTTCATCTAAATACTTACTCTCAATGTCAAAAAAAGCTGTATTTATCCTTGTTCGCATATATGAAACAACCTTCTGCACTTTGGTAGGTTCTTTGTTTGGATTCTCCAAGTGATGCTTGAATTTTGAAACAATTCTTGGATATGCTTTTTCATGGAAAAGAATAGTGAATAAAAACAACTCTTGACTAAACCGTAATGAATCTCTGGTGATGCTTTGGAAGATTCTTTCACTGAGTTCTTCTGACATTCGTGAGAGTTGGTCCAGATCTAATTGCCCAATTTCTTGCCTTATTAGATGAAACAGATGACTATGGATGTCTTCGAACATTTCTCTGACATGATGCCGAGTTGATTCGTCCGCAACTTTCTCAATCACTTTCCACAGAATGTCATCGAGAAATTTTTCTCGAAAATATTCTGGGGTGTTCAAAGCCGGTTTCTTGTAGAGGTATTTTTGACACTTTTTCCAAATGTCTTGGGGAATTGTCACATTGGTTTTGTTTTCTTCTGCCATCTCTCAATCTTTGCTTCTTGCTTCTGTAGAGTTCAATGCAAAATGTAGTCTGTATTCAAGTCATGCAGTTGATTGCGTCATAGAACCTTTAAAGGAAAAAAAATGCCTTTGTGATGTCATATGACATCACAGCAGTTGCTAGGGGAAACAACATCTGCTATAACCCGGTTGTAGCTATGGCCTAACTTAGAACAAATGACATCACAGTGGTTGCCAGGGGAAACAATATCTGTTATTATCCAGCTGTAGCTATGGCTTGTAATATCATAAATGAGTGGTTTTGTATCCGATGGAATAAAAAAAGTTTGTTTATATTTTAAACAAATCTTTAAACATAGAAAAAATATAAAAAAACTTTATCCTAATAAATACTGAAAACATCTTATTTGGGATCTTAATTTAATTTTTTATATCCAACGTCATCACAGGTCTGGAGCAGATGCCTCATGTCTGTCTCCTTCATTGTCTGTTTTTATTCCATTAAGTCACAGGTTAAAAAAACATCATCTTACATCATTAAACTAATTACAGATCTCTACAAGGCACTTAAAAAAATATAATAAAATTTGAAGTTAATCACTTTGGATTAGGTGGCCATCCTACACATCTATTTAGTGTTTTCCCTGCCTTGGATTGTACAGCATTTTATGAATGGTTTTCTTTACAAAAGTAACCAAAGAAATTTGTTGCACTCTCACTTTTGTATTTCCCTAAAATTGTTCTTTGTACATTACATGTAGATATACTGCTAATTCATATGAATAGCTGGGTTTCCTTTTATTTACACATTTGGTGATTATGCTCACTTAATATTTATATTTACTTTTATAATCGTGTTTGACAAAACACAAACACAAACCAACATGGCCCGAACACTAAAAAATGAATTTGAATCGTAGATGGCTTTAAATGTATTTATTGTGGTGTCTTCTCATTTGAGAGATCCAGATTACAATAAACAGAACAAACAGTTACAAGTGTTGTATAAAAATAAATTAAGACGACAAACAACATGAACAGAAAAATATTATCCCCTTAAATAACGAGCTGAGCTATAAACCATACCATACTGAAATCATGATGTATATCTGAAATAAGTTACCTTTAAATGGACATACAAAGCACAGACAATGACAGAAGATTGCAGTTGGGTTTAAAAAACATAGTCCTGCTACACCGGCAGATTATTGGAAAAATAAATACCTCTGAACAACAATGGGTGATGTTAGAACAAGAATTGCTCATAAAACTTCTCAGAATAAAATCTACTTGTTAATAATTTTTAAGTTCCTCTATTTCAGTTAGCTCTTTTTTAATTTCTTGCATCATTGCTAACAGAATAATCTGGATTTACAGGCTGGCCACGTGACTATCTCCGGACAAAAATCCATCTACACATTTCGTCTCCATTTAAAATACCTAAACTACACTTTCTTCCACTTCACATCTGGTTGACCCTCTGCTGCAACAGCTCCAGCTGCCGGGCCACTTCTTTGGGCAGGTCATCATTGTCTTGCGTGGCGAAATATTCCTTCACCTCCTTCACTTCCTTCTTCCAGAACTCCTGATCCAGGGAGAACAACTTGCTGAGGTTCACCTTGCCTTCCAGACCCTGCAGGTTCAGGGAATCGCAGCAGGGCAGGTAGCCCACGGCAGAAGGCCCGGCGCCGGCCTTACCGCTCACTCGCCGGAACATCCAGTCCAACACGCGGATGTTGTCTCCGAAACCGGGCCAGAGGAACCCAGTTTCGGGGCTCTTTCGGAACCAGTTCACGTGGAAGATCTTGGGCAGCCTGGCGCCAGGTCGGTCGGCCATGCTCAGCCAGTGCGAGAGGTTCTGGCCAAAGTTGTAGCCGAAGAAAGGGCGCATAGCAAAGGGGTCGTGCATGATTACCTTGCCTGGATAGAGAAGACAATGATACTTAATTTATGGACCATTGCAGGTATTATCTTAGCTTAAAGAAGAGGCAATTTTGGTTTAACACTGACCTTTGTGCTCAGCTGCTGCGGTAGCCTCCGACTTCATCGCTGCTCCAACAAAGACTCCGTGTTGCCAGCTGAGTGCTTCATACACCAGAGGAACACCTGAAGAGAAACCAGAGTCATTTTATCGCCATCTTCTGGCCATTCTCTCAAATCAGGGGTTATACGTCCACTGCTTTCTGCCGCCGAATAGCAGTTTTTGCTCACCTTCTGGCCTCCTCCCTCCAAAGATGATGGCCTCGATGGGCACTCCTTCTGGTGACTCCCACTGTGGATCAATAATTGGACATTGTCTTGCTGGCGTGCAAAACCAAGAGTTGGGATGTGCACAGGGTTCCCCTTTAAAGAGCAAAATACAGGACGGTTATTAATTATCTGATACTCCAAAGGTATCTTTTTTTTTGTCACCATCTTTGAATAAACTTGCCTGGGTGCCTCTAAACTAATGTATTTCCCAATATGAGGTTCAAGTGCTAAAGAAAATTAAAAATATAGCTGCTTCAATTGATATTTATTGATATTGATAATCCTCAGCGTAGATAAAACATAGATTAAACTTAATTTTGCTTTTCCTATAAAACAAAAAGCCCCTAATTAACCACTGTCTTTTTTTATGGTAATTATTACACAATTTAATATAAAATATGAAGCTCAGAGGAACTGAGGAACAGGAATAACAAAATTTCATTACTTGGTTTTACCAAGTAATCAACATTTTTTCTTTGCATTTTACTCTACATAATCTGAATTTGAATGTCTCGAATAAGGATTTGTCAGGTTGAGTCTCTATTGCAGTTCTCTAGGTGGCCACGGGGGGTCCCGGTGCGGTGCTCCAGGTCGGAGCTCCGTCCTTCCAGGTGTTGCGGGTTGGAGCTGATCAGCAGAGCAGTATAAGAGGAGTGGTGGATCAACTTCTCGTCGCCTGAGTGTTTACTATACTGGTAACCTTAGCCTCAGTGCCAGCCTTGAGTAAATGTCTCCTAGTGTTTTCAGAGTTAACTACTATTGTTCCTCTCGAGTGTTATATGAAGAAGTTTCCGAGTTGTCTCCAAGTTTTCCCGTGACTGAAGTTCTGTATTGCCCGTGACTAATTGACCCTTGTCTTCCTCTCAGGTTTTTCCCATCCATTAACTCACCTCCTTCCAGAAACATACCCGACATCAATCCCTGGTCGACTGCCGCTCCTCTTGACTTTGCTCGATCTGCCTTCCCCAGCATCTGCCGATCAAACCCCCCCCCGGACCACTTTTCCAATCCACTGGAGGACTCAACCGGACATTCCCCCTGGCGACACAGCTACTCCACCAGCAAAGTAAGACCATTCCACTTTATCTCAACCCGTATCATCTACTCACCTTGCCTGTCCTCACTCTCAGAGGTTCCCAGTCTCCCACGTCTAAGTTCCCCGTGTACTTCCGCCACACACTGCCGCTCCACTCTACCGTTCACCGCCGCTGCAGGATCACCGCCGGCTTCCCCCTGTTCCCGTTCACTTCCGCCACTCATTGCTGTGCACCGCCGCCGCAGAGATCGTCGCTGGATTTCCCCTTCCCGTTCACTCCCTTTCACAATAAAACTGTAATTACCGATTCTTCTGAGTGTCTCTGCGTATGTGGGTCAGAAACTTAAAACCCATTATGACAGGATTTTTGTTTTTGTTCAAAGTTGCATTTGTTTCATGGGAAAAAATGTGAATGATTGGAAACCTGTTTGCAGTTTAATGTGTTAGTTTTTAATAAACTAGTGTCAAATATTATTTTCCAAAACGTTTTCACAAAATAAAATCCAGAAGAACATTCTCCAGAGTGAACTTAGAGGATACATTTTTTCCGTGATGTCATTAAGCGTAGGATTGTTTACATATCGTCACATTTGAAGTGACCAGCGTAACTCGAACTGAC
Organism: Orestias chungarensis; assembly: GCA_032876305.1. NCBI lineage: Eukaryota > Metazoa > Chordata > Actinopteri > Cyprinodontiformes > Cyprinodontidae > Orestias > Orestias chungarensis. The sequence goes on along the minus strand of JAVLVB010001035.1, from coordinate 105,166 downwards.
TGGCTCAAACCAGTGAGATGAGATCCTTGGATCCTAGTGGCCACATACGACATCAATAGCCATGAGTCAAAGAAAAGGTTAATCAGGTCTTGAGGACCCTTTATGTTCAATTACACCTCCCACTTTCTGTGCAATAGCTGCTATGTGCACATTAACAAGTCAAAATCGAGCTGTTTTGGCAATTTAAGATGTTTTCACTGCTTTTGGTTTTCTTCCTTTGACCTACATAGTTGTTTCTCTTTCTCGTATATATTTCACTTATTTGGCCCTCACTGTAATTTAAAAATGAACTCGTACGAACCCATTTCCTCTAATACACTCCTGTGAAAATTTAAGGTTGGACAATAAATAATGAGAGAAGTATTTGTCTATTTTACTTTGTACATATTCTTAAGATTCGTCTCCTTTATACTCTATTTTTATCACTTTACCCAAAAGCTTTTTATTATTTTCTATATTTGTGGTCGGGGAACTGAGATGGCTGAAAGAGAGGGTATATTTTTGGTTTGATTAACTAATTATTTGTTGATTATAGTGCTACGCTTAAAGGATGTATTGACAAAATGTACAATTTTTCACACCAAAAGTCACAAGATTTTATATACGTACGAATAAATCAACAGTCCCAAAGCATTACAGATCGTATACCATTCTTTATAGTGACTTTTTTAACACATTCATCCCTTTTGGCCATTACAGATACAGTTGTTCATTCATTCTGGCATCCATAATGTTAACTGGTGCTGTGACAATTCACATAATTTAGCAAGCATTACATCACATCTGCTGGTTAGCAGATCTGATCTAATTTGTCTACACAGACCCAAGATGTTCTAGTGTACCATTAAAGCAACACTAAGGAAGTTTCAGCTTCAGTCAGCAGATTTGTAGTTGTTTTGTGTGGAAGGAAGGGTTCCTGCCACCCTCCTCAAAGTTTCTTAGTGCCGGTTAAAGAGATACCGACCCCCTCGGGCCGTGACAGAGGTAAGTTGTGAAAATATTTTAGGAAGGTTGAAAAATTACTTAGTGTTGCTTTAACAATGATACCAAACATATCCACACAATTCAAGCTAAATTACAGTTCCTCTTATCAAACATGCATATCCTACAAGGTTTAAAAAAAAAGCGTGTTGGTTAAATATTATATTTTTTTTAAATCACAAAATACATAAGGAAGACCATGGATAAAATGTAGCGTCAGCAATTTACCCAAGAGCAACTGGTTTCGGCCAGGTTGCTCTGTGTGTACGCAAGTGTTAATTGGGATTTCCATGAGGTGTTTAGTCTATTTAGAGCAACAAAAAAAAACTCATGGATGCAGCATTTCTGACTGAACAGCTTACATTGATAACTGCTTAGCTGATGATAATCTTCATTTGTAATATGTGTTCTTTTGTCTCCAAATGTGCTTGTAATGTGTTAATCCACAAACTAGGATGGAGGTTTAATCTTTATAGTGAAATTTAGATTGCATTTCCTCCTGCAGTATGAACTAAACCATTGAAGCTCTTAAGAACTGTATTGGATGTGCAGACCCTTGACACAAAAATAGAGGAATAAAGTCCCTGTTTCTTAATTTATGTGCTGTACCATATCCAGACATAAAAGTAGTTTTTTTGTGCTCAAGGGAAAGGAGTTTGTGTAGCTTTATCACTGAGAAAAGGAGGTGAGGTAATGGAGGGAGGGCTGAGTTCATACAAACAATTAAAAAACTCTTGCATTTAAAAAAAAACTTCCTTACTGTTAGATGAGAATTCCTTAAACCTTTTTTTAGTGTGGACAGATTGGTCCAAAGCGAATGTTTAGATATTAATTTTAATGATCTAGCCTGAACTTTTTAATTAGTGTTTTTGCTTTGGACCAACTTCTTAAACATACTGTAAGATAAATTCTGGAGTCCGACGTCTTTGCATCTTTCCAAGGAGTTCTCAGGTAAGACAGGATACATAGCCCCTCCAGTGGACTTTACGTACCCAAGGTTCTGGTCCCTATTAAAATTAGGCAAATACTTTATGCTGCGTTCACACAAAAGGGAACCTGGAGCATCCTAAACACGTCTAAAGCTTGGGTTATGCTTGACGCATTTACGGTCAGTGCGTAAACGAGACGCGCGGAATCAGGCCGCGTCAACTTTTGGAGCGTTTATACGCTTTTTGGCTCGTCTCTGCTGTGAGCCAATATTCTTATAGACTGTAGGGGGCGGTGAAGGGATGTGTGGCGAACTTGTAACCAAAAAAAAGATGCCAGGCGTCCATCTTTGATAAAACGACAGATGTAAGGAGGATCAATACTCCGGAAAGCTGCTGGCCCAGACAACATCCCCGGACGGGTGCTAAGAGAGTGCGCGGACCAGCTCTCAGACGTGCTGGCGGACATCTTCAACGCCTCCCTCACCCAGGCAGCTGTCCCCATCTGCATGAAGACCGCCACCATCATCCCGGTCCCCAAGAGCTCCGCAGTGACAG
>JAVLVB010001035.1:19238-45811 GCA_032876305.1 Orestias chungarensis | reverse complement strand
TTTATTGTTTTCCCCCCGCTTGTTGTCATTTTAGTTCCGCCTCCGCGCCATTAGTTTTCCTCTCGCTCCGTTCCGTTTGTCTGTTGTTCCGTGTGTGGTTCCTGGTTCAATTCGTGTTCTGTTCACATATTCATCCCTCAATAAATCATTTATCACTTTACTCCACCTCTGCTCGAGTCATTTAAAACCCTTCCTGACAACTTTATCTGTTGCTTTGTTTTTGTTTTGTTTGTTTTTTTGTCACCATCTTTGAATAAACTTGCCTGGGTGCCTCTAAACTAATGTATTTCCCAATAAGAGGTTCAAGTGCTAAAGAAAATTAAAAATCTAGCTGCTTCAATTGATATTTATTGATATTGATAATCCTCAGCATAGATAAAACATAAATTAAACTTAATTTTGCTTTTCCTAAAAAAACAAAAAGCCCCTAATTAACCACTGTGTTTATTTTGATGGTAATTATCACACAATTTAATATAAAATATGAAGCTCAGAGAAACTGAGGAACAGGAATAACAAATTTTCATTACTTTGTTTTACCAAGAAATCAAAAATTGTTCTTTGCATTTTACTCTACATAATCTGCATTTGCATGTCTTGAATAAGGATTTTTGTTTTTGTTCAAAGCTTCATGTGTTTCATGGGAAAAAATGTGAATGCTTGGAAACCTGTTTGCAGTTTAATGTGTTAGTTTTTAATAAACTAGTGTCAAATATTCTGTTCCGAAACGTTTTCACAAAAGAAAATCCAGAAGAACATTCTCCAGAGTGAACTTAGAGGATACATTTTTTCCGTGATGTCATTAAGCGTAGGATTGTTTACATATCGTCACATTTGAAGTGACCAGCGTAACTCGAACTGACTGGCTCAAACCAGTGAGATGAGATCCTTGGATCCTAGTGGCCACATACGACATCAATAGCCATGAGTCAAAGAAAAGGTTAATCAGGTCTTGAGGACCCTTTATGTTCAATTACACCTCCCACTTTCTGTGCAATAGCTGCTATGTGCACATTAACGAGTCAAAATCGAGCTGTTTTGGCAATTTAAGATGTTTTCACTGCTTTGGGTTTTCTTCCTTTGACCTAAATAGTTGTTTCTCTTTCTCGTATATATTTTACTTATTCGGCCCTCACTGTAATTTAAGAATGAACTCGTACGAACCCATTTTCCCTAATACCTCTCCTGTGAAAATTTAAGGTTGGACAATAAATAATCAGAGAAGTATTTGTCTATTTTACTTTGTACATACTCTTAAGATTCGTTTTATTATTTTCTATATTTGTGGTCGGGGAACTGAGATAGCTAAAAGAGAGGGTATATTTTTGGTTTGAGTAACGAATTCTTTGTTGATTATAGTGCTACGCTTAAAGGAGGTATTGACAAAATGTACGAATAAATCAACAGTCCCAAAGCATTACAGATCCTACAGCATTCTTTATAGTGACTTTTTTAACACATTCATCCCTTTTGGCCATTACAGATAGAGCTGTTCATTCATTCTGGCATCCATAATGTTCACTGGTGCTGTGACAATTCACATAATTTAGCACATAATTACATCAGATCTGATCTAATTTGTCTATACAGACCCAAGATGTTCCAGTGTACCATTAAAGCAACACTAAGGAAGTTTCAGCTTCAGTCAGCAGATTAGTGGTTGTTTTGTGTGGAAGGCAGGGTTTCTGCCACCCTCCTCAAAGTTTCTTAGTGTCGGTTAAAGAGATACGGATCCCTCGGGCCGTGACTGAGGTAAGTTGTGAAAATATTTTAGGAAGGTTGAAAAATTACTTAGTGTTGCTTTAACAATGATACCAAACATATCCACACAATTCAAACTAAATTACAGTTCCTCTTATCAAACATATACATATCCTACAAGGTTTAAAAAAATGTGTGTTGGTTAAATATTCTTATATTTTTTTTAAATCAAAAAATACATAAGGAAGACCATGGATAAAATGTAGCGTCAGCAATTTACCCAATAGCAACTAGTTTCGGCCAGGTTGCTCTGTGTGTACGCAAATGTTATTTGGGATTTCCATAAGGGGTTTAGTCTATTTAGAGCAACAAAAAAAACCTCATGGATGCAGCATTTCTGACTGAACAGCTTACATTGATAAGAACTGCTTAGCTGATGATAATGTTCATTTGTAATATGTGTGCTTTTGTCTCCAAATGTGCTTGTAATGTGTTAATCCACAAACTAGGATGGAGGTTAAATTTAGATTGCATTTCCTCCTGCAGTATGAACTAAACAATTGAAGCTCTTAAGAACTGTATTGGATGTGCAGACCCTTGACACAAAAATAGAGGAATAAAGTCCCTGTTTCTAAGTTTATGTGCTGTACCTTATCCAGACATAATAGTTGTTTTTTGTGCTCAAGGGAAAGGAGTTTGTGTAGCTTTATCACTGAGAAAAGGAGGTGAGGTAATGGAGGAAGGGCTGAGTTCATACAAACAATTAAAAAAATCTTGCATAAAAAAAAAAAAACTTCCTTACTGTTAGATGAGAATTCCTTAAACCTTTTTTTAGTTTGGACAGATTGGTACAAAGCTAATGTTTAGATATTAATTTTAATGATTTAGCCTGAACTTTTTAATTAGTGATTTTGCTTTGGACCAACTTCTTAAACAAACTGTAAGATAAATGCTGGAGTCCGACGTCTTTGTATCTTTCCAAGGAGTTCTCAGGTAAGACAGGATACATAGCCCCTCCAGTGGGCTTTACGTATCCAAGGTTCTGCTCCCTATAAAAATTAGGCAAATACTTTATGCTGCGTTCACACCAAGGATATCTGGAGCATCCAAAACACGTCTAAAGCTTGGGTTATGCTTGACGCATTTACGGTCAGTGCGGAAACAAGATGCGCGGAATCAGGCCACGTGGTTTATACGCTCTGTGGCTCGTCTCCGCTGTGAGCCAATATTCTCATAGACTGTAGCGGGCGGTGAAGGGATGTGTGGCGGACTTGTAACCAAAAAAAAAAAATGAATGCCAGGCGTCCATCTTTGATAAAACGACATAAGACCAAAGAAAACTGAAAGATTTGATTTGTTAAAGTGGAAATTTTATTTGTATTTCCAGGTTTTGTTATGCAACATGTTCCTATTTTGAATTTCTATAATTTTTACAGGATGTATTTTTATTGCCAGCTAAATTTTGGGGAATATTTTAGTAAGTTTATTCTTCATTATTTATTTTATTTGTATTTTTTTAATACGACATAAGAGTAAAGACATTTGAATGTTTGTACTTTGTGGAATGGTAATCATTTATATTCATGTTTCTTTCATATATTCATTTTTCTTTTAATACTAGAAGTGTTTGCATATAATAAAATATATTCATGTTTCTTTTAATACTAGAAGTGTGTGCATATAACAAGAGGAATAAATTTTATTGAAAAAAACCTACGGCACAAGGTACAGTGGAAGTGTGTGAAAGAAATGGAGGGGGCTACAATTGAAGGTTGTAGATAACAAGAAAAGCTCCCTCTCATGCTTGAGTAATAACTTCTTGTGGGAAAAAGACCATCAGTTGATTCCCAGTAGTTAAAACTTTCAGTTAAAGTATTTGAAACCAGGGAGCAAAACTTACTCCCTTTTTTGTGCAGATTAATCAAGGCCAGCGAGGCGCGGGAACAACGGTTTCTGAAACATCTTGTTTAAATCAAATGTGAATGTTTATCTGACTCTGTATACTCCCTAATTTTGAATCAAACAGCCTGATGCGGAGGGAAGAGCTCGGACCTGAGGGAACCATTGCACAGGCGGTCTCAGCTCTCCTTTCTGCAGAAGGACTCAGATGATTCACAAGAAGTGTGGACATTGAGTTATTATTGAACATTGCAGACGCTTGAGATCAACCAATCTGGGGAAGTCAATATGTACTTCAACAATTTGGGGGCTCGTTCCGGGATCTCAGGAGGAAAGCAAAATAATTCAGTACCTGGGCTGATCACGAATAGACAACGGACACGGCTGCACCATTTTTAAAGGTAAGAGCAGATGCCTGTTTAAATCAAAATCTGCTATTGGCTTAAAATCAAAATAAACCGTGTCTGAAGTCTTAGTAGTGTAAGCCTGTAAATTAAAGGGTCTGGCAATGTTCTGTGTTGATGAAAGGGCGCCGTCCCTGCTGGTTGGAATTAGAATAAAAAAGATGGGCACACTCCCTTACAATAGATGACAGGGCGCCGTCCCTGGAATTAGAGGAAAAAAGATTCTCAGAGAGTGGCGACTTACACAGTGACTGGACGGAGCATTGGGAAGCTGGGTTAGAGGCCCGGGGAACTGGGGAACCCCGAACTAGTATAGTAAACGGTGACTAGTGCGGAAGCAAGAGTCAGATAAGACTTGAATGATGATCCCTCTACGGTTTGGGAACGGCTGACGGCTGGGATCGTGTGGATAGAAACACGTCGTGAATTAGAGTCACTAAAGGGCGTTCAGCTTATAGTATTCTCGGTATGGACCACATGAATGAATGTTTGTATGAATGTTAATTATCTCCACCTGGCACTGAACAACTGAGGAATATTAAAGCTCAGCTTCGGTGTCACAGTGGTAGATGATGACCAAAACTGTGAACGTATAAAATTCTGGTGTCTGTGTATACTACGGTGTGCGCTTGGAACTCACACTGACACGTTCCTGACTGAAGTGTGAGCTTGGCCAGAATTTAGTTAAAACATAACCTGATCTCGAGATAAAATCCGGCACTAGAAACCAGTATTACATGAATGGTCTGACTCCGTATTATACAGACCTATTAGTTAATATAATAACTTGATCTCGGGATATAGATCGGGCATTTAGAAAAACAAATATTAATATTAAGTCTGATTCCGCAGATAACTCGTATGAACTGTTCCCCGTCAGACGTTTAATAACCTTTGATAATATTTAGATGAGCTGACGCGGTACAGACCTACAGCATAATATACATGACACATAGTTAAACGAAAAATATAGAATTTGATATAAACAGGAAAAGAATATAGAAATAGAGCGTCAGTAGTCATAATGGGCACCGTGGTGGCAGAGCACCCGGCACATGATGAATCAAAAATTTAAAAAAAGCAGCAGTAAGTGGTGTTGGGAGAAAGCGCACACACCAGGACTTAAAGAAAGGTGTAAATCCGACAATTTGGTGACTCCGACGTGATGCAGATCGGTTGTCACAGCGGACTTTAGGATTGAACCATTTGTTCACTCATCCGGGGCCCCAAAATAAAAAGGTGTGCAGAAACCTATTTAATTAAATTCTGCATATTGAGTATGATAAAAAAGGATGAAAAAATTGATAAAGATCCTGATCCAGAATATGTCATTAAAATTTTTGAATGTACAACAATTAATTGAAGGGATAAAATTAAAAGTGTTTCTCTTTGGAAACTCATCTTTTAAAATTATTGTTGTAAGAAGAAATGCATGCGAAAATGTAATAAATAAAGGGTTGATAAGAAAGAATTTTAAAACCACTTTGCTGATGAGCATTTTGGCTAAGTGCCAGGAGAAGCAACGGTAGAGCTGTCTCCTTGGGTGTAGTTTTCCATAAAATCGGACGGACCCAACCGGTTTCCGGTCCTTGGCAGCTGTATTTCTTTTAATGTGCGTGGAACTTTTGTTGAAAGAAAGCAAGGGTGAGATGAAGAGATGAATAAAGTAGTAGTTGTATCTTTCTTTTTTCTTTGGCCTCTTTCTAGATTATAATTTTTCTCCTTTCTTTCTCAGGAGTCAGTAAAACGACACACACACATAAATTTAGTTTCCTTGATCCGTCTGTCCGGTCTCAATAAGAGTGTTGGGGCTTCATGGGTTAATTAAACATTTTTGCTATCATTTTGTGAAAACCTCAGGAGGAGATACGTGAATAACAGATAACCTAGAAAAGCAGTCAGGAATCATTATCCCACCTCCCCAGTGGTGATCCCCCGCTTTGACTGTAAACCTGAGCAGCACCCTAATAGAATTTATTTCTGAGGCCTGTGTGAGATACATAGAGCTGAACTCAAAATCTGGCATGACAAACACAGGGCACTTGTTTAAAGAAGCTGTCCAGGAGCTGATTTTGCTAAATGAGAAAAACCTTTATTACATCACCTGTTAACAGCACAGGATGCGGAGCGAAGGAAAAAGTAGGAAAATGAACAAATGCAAAATCAATTGCTTATGCTGCAGCTGCAGGAAATAAAATTCAGAATGAGAAAAAAAAAATGAACATGTAATGATTGCTCGAGCACAAACTGCTCCTCCCTCAGTTCCACAGTCTGCAGCTCCACAATCTGCTCCTTATGAATATGCTAATGACTCATGGCAAGGAGGAGCCTTCCCTCCTCTGCCTCCATATCCTTCTTTTAATTACAGGAACTATGGTTCGGAGCGTGAACGAGGTGGACATGGGAGGGGTCAACGCGGACAGAGACTATGGAGGCCGGGACCGAGAGTAAGGGGTGGAAACAGCGGTTACCAGGGGGATGTCTGCTACAACTGTGGACAACCAGGCCATTGGATGAGAGGCTGCCCCAATCCTCCAACAGGGGTTGGACAGTGGATGGTTCCACCCAATCCACAGCTGGCTCCACCTCCAGGGCAGTACTCACAGAAGGAGTGATACCCGCCCTCTCAATATTGACACACCTCTGAGGAAAACATCAGCAGCAGATTCCATGCTGCCCATGAAGGTGGGAAATTACTACCTAAATTTATTGGTTGATACTGAAGCCACATATTCCACCATTACTACAACACCACAACAGACACGGCTGTCAGAAAGAACTGTGGGCTTCTCAGGGGTTCCACGGAGTCCGCCTGTGACAGTTTTCATATCGTTGGAAGTGGGGAAACAAAGACTGAAACGTTGATTTGTATGTTCACCTAACGCTCCAGTGAACTTACTTGGAATAGACTTATTAATTAAACTGGGAGCTTCTTTATTGTGCGGCCCAGATGGACCAATTGTGCCTTTTCCAGATGGCTCATCTCTTTGCTGTGGTCAACAGCTCTCGCATGGACAATATGCTGACATTTACTACAGATGTTCCAAAGCAGTATGGCATCTACTCGGTCTACTCGCTGTGGAAGCCCTGGATTCAAAGTCTTCGCCCCTACTCCTCTCTGCCTGACCTGCCCCATGTCAACCTGTTCTACGACCGGAACGACACTGAATGGTATTAAGATTCATTTGACCATCAGCTTGAAGGTAATACATGGCAAATAGACTCACATAATATTAATATAGCACCAGAGGGTGTGGCTGCTGCTGTAGACCTGACAGATGAACAATATCAATGGTATATGATGTCAGATGAAACTGTTCCTCATAATTTTTTATCTCTGCATCCTGAGCATCATGCCAAAGAATTAGAGGGAGTGGTTAAGCGCTCCTTTGCAGCCACAGACTGGACGGATACCAGCATTCCAAACATGAGACATCATGGCAGGGAGAAGACCGACCACCCAGAAGCTGCAGCCATGTTAAAATGGCTTTGCTCCCTCACCTATCTACGGAACAGGTGCTGAAACATTTGCGTAAATATGGACTACAGGTTAGTAGAGACAAACTACAAATTGCCAGGAAACAGTTAATCTTTTTGGGCAGAGTTATTTCCCCACACACATTAACAGAGCATCCTCTCACACCTGAAGCTTCAGAGGGTCAAGGACATGTTATCTTTTTTGGGTCTCACAGGTTACAGCAGAAGCTATATCACAGCTTATATCACACGAGAAATCAAAAACTTGAAAACCATTTAAGTCTGGACCATACATGCAGAAACTGCTTTTACTGCTTTAAAAACACTATTTTAGCGCCATAGCGGATTTAACTCTTTCAGATTACTCTTCTATGATTTACTTGGTTGTTTCTGTCACAAAACACACAGTAAATGGTGTTTTGTTTCAGATAAAGGAAGAGTAAGGAAGGCACTGAGTTCTGTATCAGTACTAATGGATCACATGGAAAAAAGACATCCTCCATGCACACAACATGCAGCAGGCATAGCAAAACTTATACAGAAAACAGCACACTTAGTGATGGGACACCCACTAACAGTCTTGACAACAGAGCATGGTAGGATGTAATCTCACAAAGTTTTAAGCTCCAAACATCACCTACACAGCATACATCAACATGGCAGAAGGAAGAATAGAGGGGCAGTTCTAGGGGGGTCCTAGGGGCAGGTTAGTATTTCCTCCAGGGCTCATAGAAGAATTGTTTGTTGAAGCCCATGGTGTGGGCCATGTCAGAATAAGGCAAATGAAAGAAATTTTGAAACAATGGTGGCATCATTCTTTATTGTGTTTTGAACAAATATTATGATAGCTTTTGCTTTGGGTTTGTGGCATTCAATTTACAAGAATAACATTAACAATCTACAAAATAATCAGACAAACTACACCTCAGCCACCGTTAATAACAACAATCAAACCACGGAACACCACTCTCGTACTAAACAGAACACACCTTCGAACCCGAATGAAAAGCATCAATGCTTAGAAAATCATGGTGGGGTAAAACTAGAATACAAACTCGGCGACACCACGGCATGGACTTTTGACTTATGCGACGTCATTAATTGCGGAGGGCGAAAAAAAACCTTGTATAGATTAAACACCGGTTACACCACTGATTATTTGTGGTTGCAATGGTTAACAGTTCAGGCTCGGGAGAGTGGCATGGACGGCTGCATAACCTGTGCCAGGGCCAGATCATCTCTTTACATTACACCGGCACCCTTATTTCCAACAGATTCCGTAGGATTTAATTGTATGATAAACTTAAATAGAATGGCCAGCCCGCCTAACTGTACATCTCTATCAAATATTTTCCCGATAATCTCCAATAGAACTGGCTCCGGACCCTTCCAGGCCCCTGAAGCAGGTAAGTTCATGTGCTTTAATCGAACGGGCAGCAAACAATCCAGAACGGCCCAAGATTTAGGATCAATTAATAGCGAATTCTGACACACAGTTATTCAGGACAGGTCTGATAATTCGGTGGGTCCCTGGGCCAGGGTCGGCTTATATTATTATAATATAATATTAACCAGATTACCGACCCAAACTAAAGGATTGAGTGCCATGGTAAGACTAATAACACCTATTATGCTACTAGGACAAGTAAATAAACCTACAACCGTGATCCAAACCTCCACTCGACGTAAGCATGACATAGGTGAAGAATTTGATCTTACTAAAAACACCTACATAGATGCTATAAGCATTCCACGGGGCGTCCCAGACGAGTGATGTTCGGCAGGTGGAAGACTTTGGTCATGTCTCTTTTAAAATCTTTAGCGGTTTTCATAGCTATATTAGTAACGTGTGGTTGTTGTTGCATATCATGTATTCGCTCCTTGTTTGTCCGGCTCATCTCTTCCATGATTGAAAAACATGACCCCAAAGTTATGATGCCTTTATTGGCTGCCGTTGGAGAGGATGGTAAGTACAACAACGATCTGTGTAATGCTTAAGGAAGTGAACTCTTAATAGAGTTTGTTGAAGTCCTCCTTGACTTCCCCAGGTTGGTTGATATCAGGGCAGCATATTCAGGTTCTCACAATGTTCAAATAAAAGATATAAACTCAGATCCTACTCAGCCAAAAAACATCTCACGGAGAGGGAGAGCCGAGGCCGTTCTAGTGCAATGGCTCACTCGGGTCTGAGCTCTACTTCTGCATCAGGCTATTTTATTGAGATTAGGGAGTCACAAAACATACACATGTGATGTACACCAACTGTTGCAGAAACCTTTATTTCCCCCTCCTCCCAGACGTCTCACTGACCCCTCACTGTGCATTATCTCACCTTCCTCCCAGACGTCTCACTGACCCCTCAGTCTGCATAAACAGAAACAAAAGATCACAGGCCCCTTTGATCCAGCTTCCAGAGAGAGAATAAGCAGGCCTTATCAGGAAATTTATAGCCCCTGTTCCATGCCCACCCCTCTAGCATCAAAAGAAACATGAATATCAATGTTTACCATTCCACAAGTTCTAAAGGGGGAATTGTGGAATGGTAATCATTTATATTCATATTTCTTTCAGGTATTCATGTTTCTTTTAATACTAGAAGTGTGTGCATATAACAAGAGGTATACCTTTTCTGATAAGGCCTGTTTATTCTCTCTGGATCATGGGAAAAGAGATCATTAGTCGATTCCCAGCAGTTAAAACTTTTAGTTAACGTATGTGAAACCAGCTAGCGAAACTCACTCCCTTTCCGTTAAAGTATGTGATACCAGGGAGCGAAACTTACTCCTTTTTGTGCAGATTAATCAAGGCCAGCGAGGCGCGGGAATAACGGTTTCTGAAACAGCTTGTTTAAATCAAATGTGAATGTTTATCTTACTCTGTATACTCCCTAATTTTGAACAAAAAGCCTGATGTGGAGGGAAAAGCTCAGACCTGAGGGAACCATTGCACAGGTGGTCTCAGCTCTCCTTTCTGCAGAAGGACTCAAGATGATTCACAAGAAGTGTGGACATTAAGTTATTATTGAACATTGCAAGACGCCTTAATATGCTGCCCTGAGATCAACCAATCTTGGGAAGTCAATGAGGACTTCAACAGTATGAAATTATCTAACCTCGCAAATATGCCTTTAAAGATTCCCATAGTAGAGCTTTAGATATAGGTTCTGAATCGGATTGGTTAAGTGCAATAAAATCCTCTATTACACTTGCAATGAATTTCTGAAAATTTTCATCTGATAGAAGTGAGGTATTAAATCGCCACAGGGTTGGATAGCGGGATCCGGAGGAAATCTTAACATCTATAGATGATACGAGACATCTGTCACCTTTGGCATAAGTTTAGCGTCTACAAACAAATAATCTATTCGAGAGAAGGTCTGATGCACATGCGAACAAAAATAATATTGCCTACTGCTCGGGTTCCGAAACCCCCGGGGATCAACACAGCAATTGCTAGACATGAAATTATAAAGGGCCTTAGCCATTAGTTATTGGGTTGAGCTGGATTTAGAGCAGTCTAGTTGAGGATCAATAGCACAGTTCATGTCCTCTCCAAAAATCAAAAAACAGTCACTCAGAGAGGGCAAAGTTTTAAACAACTTTGTCATAAAACAAGGACTATCAAAATTAGGAGCGTAGACATTAACTAACAGGATAGGCAACGAAATAGAGTACATAAAACTATCAGATATCTGCCATCTCTGTCAAAAAAACAACAAAAAAACAAACAAACAAACAAACTAATGCAGAACTAACTTATCGAACTCACCCCAAAGCCAACACCCTCCCCCGGAGTTATTATGACATTTATGTCAAAATTAACTGAACATGCCAACAGTGATGGTATATTACTCTGCTGTAACAAACCCACGTTTACTTGAGTGTTTTCACAAACACAGCAGAATCCTCCGGTGATGTGAATTCCCTTGTGACATCCCCTCTGGTAATCCGAAGACGCGCCGGGTGTAGCATTCCAAATCTGATGTCCGGTATATCCCTGAGCTGGCGTCGGATGTCGTTGAAGGCTTCACAGGCTCTGGCTGTGCTTGCAGTGAAGTCCGGAAAAATGGAAATTGTTGAATCCTTCATCTTGATTTGCCGCTGGGTTCTAGCACGTCGTAGGATGTCTGCATGTTAATGTAAACGTGTTATTATGGGGCGGGGGCGTTCGCCAGGTTTCGGCTTGGACCGTAGGGATCGATGCCCCCGGTCCACCACTGGCTCCTTTCCCAAGCCGAGAGCATCCTTCAGCAGGGTGGAAACTGTAATCGCGTCAACCGCGCTCTGCTCCCCAGGTAGACGTATTATCCTGATATTGTTACGGCAAGACCTTGCCTCCAGATCTTCACACTTGCTGTCGAGGGTAACAAGTTGGGCGGAAAGTTTGTCCACTTTACTTTGAAGTGAAACCACATCGTCAGTGCACGCTGACGGCGAGCCCTCCATGTCAGTCACACTTACTTTTAGCGCATTTACCTCAGACCGAATAGCCGCTATGTTAGCATTTACCTTCATTTTCATACTCTGTAGCTCGGCCTTTATCTGAGTGAAGTTATTTGTCATAGCCGTCTCCAATTCTGACTTGAAAACGCCTACCACCTCATCTCGAGAGCGGCGAGTAACTCAGCCTTAAAGTCCGGAGAGGTCATTCTCGACACGGCGACAGCCTTCTCCGGAGTGGGGGGCTTAGCGGATGCACCTCGCGGCGGGGTGGCCCCACTGCTCGCTGAAGAGTTTGCAGCCTTTTTCTGTTTTGGAGGCATAACAGTCTGTGATACAGTCACAACAAGCTTTCTGGGGTCAGAATGTAGAAGTAGAGAGTATTCGGAAGGGCCCTATATGGTAATTTAAAAGAGTTTCAAGGAGCTCCTGCAGACACGTCTCACTCCATAAGTCGCTAAACCGGAACTCACTTACGTCATTTCTGTTCGGCTCTCTGGCACTCCCTTTTCTGTGCCCTGACCGAGACCTCTTTTCTCCATAGTGCCTTTTGTATATTTTTAACCATTTTAACCTTGACTAGAGCAATGGCATCCATAACCTTCAAGACACATGATGTGTAAGAGTTCAACATTTCATCAACATTAGAACACAGAGCATTTACAAAGCTAATAATTTTCAAAAATTGAATCCCTGTTTTGTCATTAATAAGTCTTCCCTGAGTAACTGTAGGGCCAGCTGTTGGCTTAGGTGTAACAGAAAGGTCAAAGAAAACACAAAAATGATCAGACAAGGTGACATCCACAACACCCACATTTAAAATAACGACACCCTTTCAGATAAGCATATCCAGAGTGTGTCCTCTGTTGTGTGTAGGCTTGTTCACATGCTGAGTTAGACCAAACATGTCAAGGACAGCTGTGCGTTCTTTACACTGCTTATCTTGGGCTCCATCAATGTGCACATTCAGGTCACCTGTTATGACCAAACAGTCCAAATTAGTGCATACATTTGAAATTAGAAGTAGTGTATGTAAGCAAATAGTTACCATAATTCAAATGAAAAAGCATTTTCATAAATGCTTTTTCATTTTAAGAATGTGGCTGTTTATTTGACTAATAAATAAAATTAGTAATCAATCATCCTATTTGCATTTTGTTCTTCAAGAACGCACATTATATGGCATAATCAAAAAGAAAAAAAATGAACATTGTTTTTTCATTTTCGTGGTCTGCCCGCAAAGTACTGCCCATAACTCAAAAACGAAAAAGCATTCTGAGCGGCGCAGCAGAGTGACATCAGCATCCTGTCTGCTATAGGTCCCTGCTGAATGAGCTACCCATCTTGTTCGGTAGGGGGCGCTGTGCACATCTGCATTGCATTACAATGCAAAAGTATGAGGCCAGATTGGTCTCAATCTCAGTTAATATCCTCAATTAGTAGTTTAAAAAGTTTCTTTCCACGGACACCCACCCAAGCATCGAGTCATTTACTAGCAGTACTTACTCCTCCTGGATGAACAGGAAGTGACAGCAGAAAATGTCATGCATGCTATGACAAAAAAGAGAGCGTAGTCATAAATAATAATATTCAGAAATGTAGTTTATTGGTGCACTGCATGAATCAAGAATCCGTTTATTTATATAGCGCCAATTTACAACAGATGTCGTCTCAAGGCACTTTACAAAAAAATCAATTAAAATCAAAGATACATCATAAACAAATAAATTTGAAAAGTTTCCAATCTAAGGAACCCCAACAGATTCATGGAGTCATTGACTTGCAGCATTCACTCCTCAGGAATCAGCAGACTAAAACAATGGCTTGTGTTGTCGTTGACTTTACAGCAATCCCTCATACTGAGCATGCATCTAGCGACAGTGGAGAGCAAAAACTCCCCTTTAACAGGAAGAAACCTCAAGCAGAACCTGGCTCAGTACAAGCAGCCATCTGCCACGACCTACTGGAGGTTTGAAGAGACAGAAAACTAAAATAGATGCAGAGGAAACTGAAAAAAATAGTTTATAGCAGCAGTTGTAGAGCGTCACTGGAAGCATCTCAGCCCATGTTCTCATCCAAGAAGCTGTCTCAGCTAACAGAACACCAGACCAGGTGAAGCTACTATGGAGATAAGACCACTAAGAGAAAACACAATGTTAACATGGTTGAAATAATGTTAACTAAAGCAGAATGGACAAAGGAAGAAAGCAGCAGAGAGAGAAGTGGTGAGATTGTCCTCCAGCAGTCTAAGCCTATAGAAGCATAAATATAGAAAAACTTAAATAACCCTGTAGAGTGAGACATGAAGAAGATAGAGTAAAGGACAACCGTCTGTCTAGACTGAGTTCCTCCCCAAACTGGATTAGGCTGTCTTCTCTACCTCTACCTAACTATAAACTTTATCAAACAGGAAGGTTTTAAGCCTAGATTTGAAACTAGACAGGGTGTCTGCCTCACGGACTAAAGCTGGAAGCTGTTTCCACAGGAGAGGAGCCTGATAACTAAAAGATCTGCCTCCTATTCTGCTTTTAGAGATTCTGGGAACCACCAGTAAACCTGCAGTCTGAGAGCGAAGTGCTCTGTTAGGGACTTAAGGAGTAATCAGATCTGTGATATACGATGGAGCTTTATTAGCGAGGGCTTTATATGTCAAAAGAAGAATCTTAAAATCTATTGTAAGTTTGACAGGAAGCCAATGAAGGGAAGCTAAAATAGGGGAGATATGATCTCTCTTTTTAAGTTTCATCAGAACTCTTGCTGCAGCGTGATTTAATAAAAAAATAGTGCACATTTCCCAGTAAAACGCTAAAAGTTTTGGCATTGCCCTCCGTAACATCATAATCAATGATCTTTTTTCAGGCTTTCGTCAACCAGGCAGCAACCGAGGACGAGGAAGAGGAGCAGGACACACATCTCTAATTGAGGAACAGGAGATTTGTTTTCTTAGCTCACGAGTCCAGGAGGAAGATCACTGTTATGGTTGAGAGGAGAGTGAAAGGAGAAGAGTAGCAGTGACTGAGAGCATGAGGGTCTTAGCTGGAGAAGTCACTGAGGTCAATAACAGACATCAAAGTTCATCCAAATCACATCGACGCTCTTCTGTTTGGTGTACCTTAGTGTCTCACCTGAGCTCTTAGTCTGACGCTGTACAAGTCGTTCTGAATGTAACCTTGTATGGACCTTTTTTTGGTTTACATTTCATTTTTCAGGCAGGATTTTGCAAAACAAAGAAACGTTATGTAAAGCATTCCCAGACTCGATAAAGAAAGTATACACGTCCCCTGCTTCAATTCCGGGTTCATGTCTAAAACTTTCCCCAGCTTCGATGGGACATAGATTCTGTACTGTAAAGTTTGGACACTGTCAAATTAATGCCTTTAGAATCCCCTTTTCCAATATTTATGCTGCGTTCATGCCACATGTACACATGTTTAATGGTTAAAGTTGGATCCGTGTACATTTTATGCACTTTTTAGGGTCAGACGCTTCAAACGTGCACACTTCCTGTTTTCTTTGGTCGGACTTCCTGTCTCTTCAACCGTCTTTTAGTCCAATGGAGGATGAAACTGAGAGAGCGTCTCGTCTTTATTTAATAAACCAAGAGAGCGTGATTGTCGGCTGCCTCTGCGCCATATCTGTAACTAGGGGAAAAATCCAGCAGCGTTCAGAGTTTGGTGATTTTCTCCACTTCCTCCAGGAGCTTAACGCTGATGAGGGTCGATTTCAGCGCTAGTTTCTGTGGAATTAGAGAAAACAGCCACAATAAATCTATCCACCATTATCACTTCAGAATCTTCCACGATGTTGGAACGTTTGTCACTACGTCACATAGAAGGAGCTCTCTGATTGGTCCACACTCAAGCGTCCAGCGGCAAATGTTAAACTTTACCAACTTGAGCGTTTTAGGCATCTAGAATCCAGCGCTCTGGTCTCGAAGCACCTAACACGCCGCCAGACTTTTCAACGCTTCTAGACACGTGTCTACATGGACTTTGCATGTCAACTCTTCACACTCCAGAATCTTTCGGTGTGAACGCAGCATAATTTTTCTGATGTGTATTTCCTAACAAAAGATGGTCGACAGGTTCAAATATTGATGTAAGCTCATAAAAACGCAACCACAAAAAACAAATTCAGCTGAAGAATTTAAAATTCTGCAATCACAACAAAATGAAAAAAGCAATGAATAAAAACAACACAAAAGAAAATGCAAAAGAAAAAGTTTGCAATGACAGAAAAAAAAAGCTGCAAACAACAACAAAAAATGACGCAAGTATAAAATGCTGCAAACTAACCTCTCACCTTGGTGGTTTCCTTAGACAACTAGGGGAAGTTAAACAGCAAATCCTTTGGCATCAGACCCTCAATTAAGCAGGATATTCAAAAGAAAGTTTACAATAAAAATGAAAAGTAAATTCTTTATTGTCCCATATGTTGGAAATTCCTGTTAACAGCAGAAAAGTGGGCGTTGTATAAAGGCATGACGCACGCTTGGTTCCACGCACTTGGTGGTGAAGTTCAAAGGCACCCGGACCACATCATGAGCCAGAGTTATCATGGTTGAAATACGTAAAAGAAAAGGTCAGATCACGAGGAAAATTATGATTGACATGATATCTGTCACAATAAGGATGAGAAAGATTTTTCCACTGATGCATCCTGGTCAAATCCTTCTGGTATTTCACTGACGACTAAACTCCTTTAGATCCACCGTAACGTTTGATAATGCTGCTGTATCTTCTGTTATCGCATTCACAGTTTATTAAAAATTATCTGAATGTTACACTGAGAGCGAAAGGTTTGCCGCCAACCAGGCATCGCTTAAACCAGTGAGAACGTCGCTTAAATCGACGACAGTGACTTCTCCGTAGTCTCGAGCTGCAGGTTTCACCTCTATCAACTGTGAAAGAAGAGTTCGGCACTTTATTGATTCTGTTTTTTGAGGAACGACCTCTGAGATGCTGCATCGTGTTGAACTTGACCGTACACAGAAGACTGGAGTATCACCATTTTGCTTTTATGTAATGGTTTAACCCGCTGGGGATGTTAACCGTTTGATGTACAACAGTTCCCATGAAGCTTTACCAGTGCTCTTTAAGGCTGATGTGCTTTTATAAATAATGCCGAATCGGTGGCTTTAATTTACTGCTGACTTACTTTTGAGGCCGTGTCACATATGTGTGTGTACCTATTTATATATATGTATGTACTGTAGGTGTTATGAGCAGTCAACAAACATTAGTTCCAGTTGAATTTTTATTTTTTCACCATTTATGCTCAGAGCCTGGGAGGTGTTGCAGATATTTTCATGTCACCCTATTCCAAGCGTAAGTCAGAAATTTTATTCTTGACCTTTTAAGGTGCAGTTTTGTACCCGTTTTTAATAATGAGTCACCATATTCATATTTTAATCTTGTTTAGCTTGGTAGTCCCAACATTGCCTCATTCGCAAATTGAAGCCAACTTGTTGTAAACCAGCAGTCAGCAGGGGGCGACTGCTCTGGTGCGGTTTTCCTACAACTGACTCTTATTGCATCATTATTGCCGTCCGACAACACAGTCCAGTGATTAGAGAACAGAAAAATGTTGCTGCTTTCGACAACTAACCGGACATACAACAGTGTTTTTATTGTCGTTGCACAACTGTTACGCTACTTTAAGCTAGGCTAAGTTAATATTTAACGCACCATCCTCGACTAGTTGGCCTTCCCGGTGTCTGATCGTGCACCTATAATTTTTTGCAAATTGTCTCGGATTGCGCACATCAAAATTTGGAAGAAAGATGCCTTAGCAAGGAAAATGTTCGACTGCTCCAGCATTCATATCATCCCTCCATGACGCTTCAAGCATAATAGCTAAACCGTGCACTCAACACAAACCTCTTAGGGTGGCAATATCTATTAGGTTTAACCCCGCCCGCACACTCAACCAAAAATACACTGGAACATAAATTAATGTGCCAAATGTCCCCGACGTCTGTCATACCGCTCACTGGAAATGAGTCATGAAAGACAGAAACATTGCCCCGGATCTGTTGGAAAATACTTTATTTCCTTAATAAGGAAGGCTGAAAACTTGCAATAGTTTGAAAAGACAGAACAAGTTAAGAGTTTTTTAGCTGCGGGTAGTTTTTTTTTCTGGTAACATACAGCAGTCCCATGAAATTTTGCAGGTTTCTCGAATGGAGGAAATCCAGATTGTGCCATTGTTGCTTATTATGGCAAAAATGTACAGATGTGTATTTTTTTTAATGGGTCTTTCACCTTTGATGGGTCAATTTTTTTTAAATGCATGTTTTGGAACACAGATATCAATCATGATCAAACATGACTACAGGAGGTGGCAATAAAAGTGGTCCTGTTTAGTGCTCCTCCGAACCTTAAGAGCTTTCAAAATCTTACTTTAGACCTTGGTTGCTTTTTTCAATCCAGTGACAGTTGTGTACCTCACGGTATGTAGGTCTGAGTATGAAGAAACTGGGGGCATTTTGTGAAACACTAGGTTATTTCGTATGTTTGAAGGTTTCTTGTTAAATGGGGTGAAAGGTGTAATATGTAATGTGGAGCCACTCACAATTGAGTTAAAATTTTCTGTCATGTTTACATATTTTCTCTTTCTCGGCACTCAATGTTTTATGGACATTCATTAGTGTCCTAAAGTGGATAAGTAATTAATAAGAAAGAACATTTGTTTTGTATTCATACCTGCAGGATATACACTCATCTGCCGCTTTATTAAGTGCACCTTGCTAGTACCAGGTTGGACCTCCCTTTCTTATTTAGACTGCCTTGATTGTTCATGGCGTAGATTCAACAAGGTACTGGAAACATTCAGCAGAGAGTTTGGTCTATATTGGCATGACAGCATCATGCAGTTGCTGCAGATTTGTCTGCTGCACATCTATGATACCAATCCTCCCAAAGCTGGTGACTGTGGAGGCCGTTTGAGTCCAGTTAACTCATCGTCATGTTCCAGAAACCAGTCTGAGATGATCTGAGCTTTATGACATGATGGCGCGTTATTCTGCTGGAAGTATTCATCCGAAGATGGTACACTGTGGTCATAAAGGGATGTACATGGTCAGCAGCAATACTCAGGTAGTCTGTGGCATTGCAGCCATGCTAAATTGGTACTAAGGAGCCAAAAGAGCCCAAGAAAATGTCTCCCACACATTACACCACCACCACCAGCCTGAACCGTTGATACAAGGCAAGATGGATCCATGCTTTCATCTTGGTGATGCCAAATTCTGACCCAACCATCCGAATGTGGCAGCAGAAATAGAGACTCATCAGACCAGGCAGACCAAGTTTCTGAAATACTCAGACCAGCCCAGCCATGCCACATTCAAAGTCACTTAAATCATCTTTATTCCCCATTCTGATGCCCGGTTTGAACTGCAGCAGATCGTCTGGACCATGTCTATACGCCTAAATGCATCGAGTTGCTGCCATGTGATAGGCTGATTAAAAATTGCGTTGACGAGCAGTTGGACAGGTGTACTTAATACAGTGGCCGGTGAGTATATGTTTCCCATTGAATCCATGCCAAACTGACTTGGCTGCAGATCACATTGCCCCAATAATGATTATCCGTCAAGCTGACCATATATAGATTAGAAGAGATTATACTTTATTGATCCCTAAGAGGGGAAATATTAGTGGTCTGAATGGGTATAATACATCTTAGCCAAGTTATAGGTGACTTGGAAAAGAGCCAGTTTTACTTAGGACCTGAAGACTCTATTTAACAGTCTGTCAAAGGGATGTTATGTGGTCCAAATTTATTTTACCAAAGATTGTTTATTTATTAAATCTTTTCACTAAGAAACCTGGTATAGTATGGAAGGTCAGCTAAATGAAGCTGTATCTCTTTGGTTCTGTGTTTCGGGAACTTCTAGATGATGTCACACTGAAGTTAACAGCATTCTATTTGTCTAAGTGAAAGAAGTCTGGAAAAACCGATTAAAGCATCTCAAATATGAAAGATTAACAGCAAAATATTTTTGATTTTTCCACCACAGTTTAATATTGATAAGAGGGGGCAGACATATATATATATATATATATATATATAAACCATTAAATTATTCTGCATTGTCCTTCTCCACAGCTCTCATCAGTTCTTTGGATACTTTATGCCAAAAAAGAAGAGAAGCAGCGGTAGATTTCTGAATGCTGCTTTAATAATACGAAATGAATGTTCAAGTTGGGAGAACACTTCAAGCTGCAAAATACCCCAAGTGTCTCAACGCAGAAAAGAATGCTGTCTTGTTTTATACCCCCCAATTTTACAACATTTACAACCTAGTTCAGTCTGGCTATGAGTGCCTCCCAACAGATGTTTACATCAAGGACACATACATCTTGTGAACCTTTCACCCCAACACTCTCGTTCAGCTTAACCTTAGCTTATACTTTCCAAGTTATGGTTACCAACAATTGATTATAAAATATGCATGTATTCAAAGGTATAGTTGTCTTGAAAATACTAATAAACACAGCAAAGATTATAGTCAGGAGTATATAAGTGAAGATAATTCAAGCATAATTTCAAATATATATATATATATATATATATATATATATATATATATATATATATATAAATATATACTTTTGTAGAGTGTGGCATATTTTATTGAATAAAAATAATATCCAAGTGTGGCATATTTTATTGAATAAAAATAATATCCAGTGGACTACAATATGAATCATTTGACTTATTTACACAAGATAATGCTACATTGAACCATTTCACAGTATGGCATGGCATACTGAAATTCCCGTTTCTCCAGGATTTTGGTGTGCGTAATTCAAAATGGTAAAGGTATATTACACATAAAACAGTGTGCTCTTCAGATGAAGATTTTTCAGTCCCTTCCTGTCCAGTAAAAACTGTTTGTGATAAACTCATGCATTAAATGTTCCTTTTTTATGGGTTGAAAAAACTCTCACTTTGTAATACCAACTAAATAGTTGGTACAACATAGTTTTTCTGGATTAATGAAAAATTGAGCCTTTAGAGATACAAAATTCTTACAGGACAGCAACACTACAAACATATGACGAATTTATAGAATGACACATCACTGCAGAGTAAACTAGCCCATAAATAGACACTAAAGTCTAAAAATATATGTATTTATGTGCCATAAATATTATTATAATATTATAACACTGTCAAGACATATTTGTAAAACTAAGTAAGGACATAAAAATAGCCATGTTACTAATTTGTCCAGTAATCTCCATATCAACAGGCTTTAATCATTATTCTGCATGTGGAAGGGCATCAAGTGCATTACAGACTATAAATCTAAAGCTGCACAATGCCCCAAAGACCCCTCCCTGCCTGAGGCTCTCAACCAATTCTATGCCCGGTTTGAGAACCCTGACACCCTCCCCAGCACCAGAATCACGACTTCACCAGGAGAAGAGCCCATCAGTGTGACTCCAGCAGAAGTAAGGAGGACGCTGAGGAGGATCAACCCCCGAAAAGCTGCTTCCCCAGACAACATCCCCGGACGGGTGCTGAGAGAGTATGCGGACCAGCTCTCAGACGTGCTGGCGGACATCTTCAACGCCTCTCTCATCCAGGCAGCTGTCCCCACCTGCATGAAGACCGCCATCATCATCCCGGTCCCCAAGAGCTGTGACAGGTGACAGGTCTGAATGACTATCGGCCAGTAGCCCCCACACCGATAGTCACAAAGTGCCTCGAGAGACTGGTTCAGACACACATCAAAGCCAACATCAGCGCAGCCGCTGATAAACACAAGTATGCGTACAGGAAAAATCGATCCACAGAGGACGCCATTTCCTCCGTGGTCCACACTGCCCTCACCCACCTGGAGCAGAAGGATTCTTACGTCCATATGCTGTTTGTGGACTTCACATCTGCCTTCAACACCATGATTTCTCAGACTCGGATTAATAAACTCTCCTCACTTGGACTGAGCTCTTCCATCTGCAACTGGGTCCTGGACTTCCTGACCAACAGGCCGCAGTCTGTGAGGATTCACAACATCTCCTCCCCCACCATCACCCTCAGCACTGGCTCCCCTCAGGGCTGTGTGCTGAGCCCCCTCCTGTTCACATTGCTCACATATGACTGCTCGCCTATCCATCCAGGCTGTCATATTGTGAAGTTTGCGGACAACACAGGAGTGGTTGGATGCATCACAAACAGTGATGAGTCCAGCTACAGGCAGGAGGTGGAACACCTGGAGGGCTGGTGCAGAGATAACAACCTCTGCATTAATGTAAAGAAAACCAAGGACATTATTGTGGACTTCAGAAGGGGCAAGCATGCCCTAGCCACTCCATGTATGGATGGGGTTGTTGGTTGGGGGGACCATCCTCTGGTGCAACCCAGTGGGTGGCCCCCACCGACGCAGTCTCCACCGCCCAGAGCCCGCAGATCAACCCCCCCACCCCGGATAGCACCCAGGAAACATGGTTCCCCCTCCCCAAAATGTTGATGACTAGGATGTAATTAAAATGGTAGGGAAGGGGATGTGGAGGGAAGCATGCCACAGTTTGCAGACAGTGGAGCTCCCCCCCAGCCCCACCCCCACCCCAACCACAGGCCCTCAGTGTCAGGACATGCAAGGAGCTGGGAGCTGCGCAGAACCGGCAACATGATCCCCGCTCTCCAGCTGCAGCTGCTCTGTGTGTGGTGTGTGATTTGTGGTATGCAATAGTGACTAATGTGCGTTTAAGAATGAGGGAGAGTGGTTCATGGAGGGCCACTTCACCCCACTCCAGAAACCACACCTCTCCCCCAAAGACCATAAGTGTGTGGGTAAGTTTTGTGGTCTTGAGCCAGAAAGGAGAGGGGAGTAAAGTGTGTAAGACCGGGAGCAGCGGCGCTGTCCCTGGATGATGGGGCAAAAGACGCCCCCATCTTACAGCCGCCAGCAGGAGAGAGTTGGGGCAAAACTCCGCCCAACCCAGGGCAGCTGCGACCGCAGCCCGAGAGCCACGACCAGCCCAGGAGAACACCCACCGGTCGACCAAGGGGTGGCTGGGGAGAAGAGAATATGGGGGGGTACTCACTGCATTCACTCTGGGTGGGAACATGGGCCCAGGAACACGCACCTCCAGCCCCACCAATACCATCCCGCAAGGAAGAGATGCACACAAACCTCCGTCACACCCACCCCCACCTCCACACTCTTTTGTGGAGTCCTGAAGACCTAACAGAGACCCCAGAGTACACTGCTTAGGCAGAGGCTGGCAGCAACCCACCACCATGCCGGCACGTCCAAGGCCACCCGAACCCCCCAGGCACAGGCAAACCCCACAACCAGGCGCAGGAGACCCTCAGGCGCCAGAGCCCCAGCCCCACCCCCAACCCCCACACGGGCAACTCTGCAACCCAGCAAAAGTCAGGCAGCCGCCGCCCCAGGCCCCACAAATGCCCCATAAATGGCCCATCCAATGCTCCAAAGTCTTTATTCCTTTGTTTTTCCATACTGTAAAGCTTATCATTTTTTTGTTTTGCAGGATGTCAGGGTTGTTCCAAATTGGTGTTCATTTACATTGAAAGAGTGAGGATTTTGTTATTTTAAGAAATTCCCACCAGGCTGTCAGAGAGGAGCTAATGTTGATGTTTTAAAGCTTTTATGATGTTTAATGCTCGAGCTAATAAATAGTAAATCACAGATTTCCAGATTATCACAGAATGTTTGTTCTATATCCATCTATTCTTCATCTCATGGGTTACTTTTAAACCAATGTGAGATGTATTGCAATATATTAGCTAGAAAATAGTGCTGAAAGTTTGGTAATTCTAAACCACCACAATCTTTACCTTTTTGTAGCGTTTTAAGGCTGATTCTTGGTGGTTTGTTTTTCCATAAAAATTTGGAGATACAGGAGTCTAGTGACTTAAACCAAGCAGAGGATGGCCTTGTAGAAATCATTGAAAATACGTAGTTTACTTTAGGAAGGACCATCATCTTTATGGTGGCTACTCTGCCCATGAGTGAAATAGGCAGGAGATTCCAACTTGTAAGGTCGTCTTCTATTACTTTTAAAAGTTGAATGTGATTTAGCTTTGTCAGCTCTGAGAACCTGGGCGAGATGTTTATTCCCAGGTATTTAATGTTTCCTGACTTTAGTATATATACTGAGGACTGCAATTAACTGGCAGAGCTATAGATTTTGACCAGTTAATTGAGTAATCAGAAAGTGCAAGAAAGAGAATTTGTTCATTAGGGCAATAGTGTTAGTTAAAGAGACCCGTGGATTCTGGAAGAAAAGTAATACATCATCTGCATTTATACTTATCTTATGTTCAATATTTTTGGACTGAATGCCTTTTATATCTCTGCTTTCTCTGATGGCAGCTGCAAGGGGTTCAATAAATAGTGCAAAGAGTGAAGGGAACAGTGGACACCCTTGTCTGGTGCCTCTCTGCAGACTAAAGGTTGGAGAATTTTGGTCAATGATCCATAAACAAGCATTTGGAGAGCTATACAGAATTCTCATCCAGTTTATAAATGATGAACCAAACCCAAATTTGTCTAATACTGCAAACAGGAATTTCCATTTTACACGATCAAATGCTTTTTCTGCATCTAATGAAACAATTATGGCTTCCAGGTTATTGATAGTAGAATAGTCTATAATATTAATTAGTGTGCGCATAGTAGTGGAAGACTGTCTTCCGTTTATGAAGCCTGTTTGATCTGGATGTATTAAAAGAGGTGTTACTTTTTCTAGTCTTCTAGCAATAGCTTTTGAGATTATTTTGAGATTTACATGTATCAAGGACATTGGACGGTAACTGGAGGGGAATATAGAGTCTTTCCCTGGTTTCTGGAGCAAAATAATATTAGCAGAGTTCATATTTGAGGGAACTTTGTTTTTCTCTTTGATTTCAGATATCATCCTATAGAATGTTGGTGCTAGTATAGTCCAAAATTCATTATAGAACTCAGCCGGGAAACCATATGGTCCTGGAGCTTTATTATCAGAAAACTGTAGTAACGCTTCATGGAGCTCACCAAGTGAAAGAGGAGAGTCTAACATCTTGACCTGTTCTTGTTTTAATTTTGGAAGATTAATGTCGAGAAGAAATTCTTCAAGTTTTATATCTGATGGATCATTGCTTGATGAGTATAAGTCTTCGTAAAAATTCATAAAAACATAGTTAATTGCATCAGGATCATGGGTAACAGATCCTGTTGAGTCCCTGATAGACGTGATAGTTGCTTTCTCTTTATTCCTTTTCAATTGGTTTGCTAGAAATGTTCCAGATTTGTTACCATGTTCAAAATTCTCCAAACAAAGTCTTTAAATCATAAACTGTGTTTTCTTATCTAATATTTCATTAATTTCCAATTTGGCTTTCCTTATTTTGTTTAATAAATGTTCTTCTAGAGAGGCACCGTAGGCATTCTCTGTTTAATTTTAAGTTCTAATTCTATAATTTTTGAATTCTCCTTCTTTTTCTTATTTGAAGAAAAAGAGATTATTTTGCCTCATTACAGCTTTTCCGGCTTCCCAGAGAGTGCAGGCTGATATACCAGGCTGATCATTATTTTCCAAATACGTAGATCATTCTTTTCTAAAGAAATTAGTAAATTCAGAGTCTTTAAGAAATGATATTTTATATATATTAAATCTCCAATTCCTAGAAGGTGGTTTGATTTTCTTATTCATCAGAGTGATGCACACTGGCGCATGATCACTGACAGTGATGGGGTAGATTCTGCTTTCTGAAATATCCCTCAGTAGAGTGCTGCTAACTAGGAAACAATCTAATCTTGAGTATGACAGGTGTACTGGTGAAAAGAAAGTGTAATCCTTAAGGGAGGGGTGCTGGGAGCGCCATGCATCGCAAAGACCAAAATCGTTAATGTATTGTTTAATAATTTTAGTGGACTGCCAGTTACGCTGAATCCCTGTGTTACTGAGCCTGTCCACTTTTAGAGGAGTCCTATTTAGCCTGGAAAAACAGCGTGTTTCTGTATAAAAGGACCTTGCGCCAAGCTAGATCTGCATATTTTACTTTACTAATAGAGGAGAATAAGAACAATCCTGGGTTTCTTTTTAATACAGTTGCTAAACTTACGAGAAATGAAAACTCTGTTATATAAACCATTCCTCCAACTCTTAGCTGTAATGACTTTATGAATTCTTTATTGATAAAATTGAATCTATTAAAACTAAAATTGATGGCATCCTACCAAACATAACTATTACCTCAGTAGGCAAAGAGGTACTGAATGTGGTTCTGGAGCCTGATCTCTGTTTCAAGTGTTTAGTTCCAGTTGAGCCTTCTGAGCTTTCAAAAATATTTTCTTCATCTAAGCCTTCAACTTGTATGTTGGATCCACATCCCGAAATTTTTTTTTAAAGAAGTATTTCCTATTATTATTACGCCCATTTTGGAAATGATAAATTTGTCATTAGTGAATGGTTATGTACCAGAGGCTCTTAGGGTAGCTGTAATAAAACCCCTACTTAAGAAACCTTCTCTTGATCAAGAAGACTTAATAAATTACAGACCCATATCTAATCTTCCTTTTTTATCTAAAATCCTTGAAAAAATTGTTGCTAATCAACTGAGAGAGCATTTGATGAATAATGACCTATTTGAAGAATTTCAGTCAGGTTTCAGAGCTCATCATAGCACTGAG
>JAVLVB010001034.1:2578491-2608914 GCA_032876305.1 Orestias chungarensis | reverse complement strand
TTTGGAGTTCTGTAAGTAAAACACACATTATAATCAACAAAGGACTAAATGTGTGGAGCTTCTCTTTTTGTGTATATAAAGTCATGTTACTGTGATTCTGTGCAGGAATGGTCAAGTATTGTTCAGCGTCGTCCCTCCATCTCCTCAGCAGAACGTTCGCACCTCAAAGTAAAATTTTTATGGATTCTTTTCTGCTCTCATGTTCTATTTTAGTGGATTAGGTTTCTATGTGGAGGTTTAGCCTCTTAACCTCTGAGAGAGATTATTGTTCTGTTGTTGGTCAGCAGAAAGAGGAAGCGTGTGGACGAGCAGGACGATGGACGGCCGGAAGTAAAAAAGCCACCAAACGCCTTCACTTTCTCCCTGAAGGAGCAGAGACCGAAGGTTGTGGCTGAGCTGAACATCAGCAACAGTGCAGCCGTGAATAGGATCGTGGGAGAAAGGGTGAGTCTGATAGATCTTGGACTCTAAAGAAATCAGCATCATATTACATCCATCAAGAACCATTCATTCATTTGTTAAGTGAAAGTTACGACAGATGGAATCACAAACAATAGTAAATAACCTTGTGTAGCTAAAAGTGAAGTTTTATCCAACATGAGCAGATACTAAAGTAATTCTGGTTAGTGTAACAGAGAACTGTCTTGTTTCCACAGTGGAGCTCTTTACCAGAGGAGCAAAAGGTCAAATATTACGACCAGGCCAGAGTGGAGAGACAACTCCACGAGCAGCAGCACCCTGATTGGTCCAGCAATGATAACTATGTACGTACACTCTTTTCAAACATGGTCACATCACCCGACTAATGAGATAAAACACAGAGACACCAGTTTGCTTCTGTCAGCTGAAGGCTGACAATCTGATACGTTTCATTTTTAGGGCAAGAAGAGGAAGAGGGTGGATCTCAGAGAGCAGCAGCACGGCCTGTAAGATGGATTTCTGTCATGTCAGCATGTAATAACTTGAAAAATAAAAAATACTTATATCTATGCCCATTCTTCTTCAACTTTTCGTTCGTTATTTATAAAATGTCACAATTAAATAGAAAACCACAACAGTTGGTGATTTTTGTTTGTTTGTTATAAAAAGTGTAATCATTTAACTGATGAACACCTGAAGTACTATAATACACTTTTATTCCTATTGTTGTGTGAATATTTTTATTGTTTTATCTCCTCTAACTTTGTTTTCTCTCTTTATTTTTTATCCCCAGACACTCCAACACGTCCGGTGCATTTCCCCGCCTAGTCCCCGACTGAGCCTCAGTGCCGGCCCAGACCATCAAGGGTCAAAGCAGAGACTTATGGGGGTTTCCATCTTCCTCTCATGCAAAATAAAGTTGTTTTGCTGACCACAAGGTGTTTTCTTAGTCTTTCAATAAACACTTAAATTTGTGTACAACTCGGTTAGTGGGAAAAACATCCTTGGATAGATGTTTAATTACTCTCTTAGACCTTAAAAGATCTTACAAACACAGTCTGTTAGGAAAGAAGGTCAATATAAAACCTAAATTCTAATTCCAACTCATGAAGTACAAGCTTCCAAAGGAGCTGCTGGCCATCTTCTAAACTGCCTTTGTTCAGTTTGTCCTTAGTTTATCCATCACTTTGCGTTTGACGTATTTAAAAAATATGACTAGGCCAGACTGCAACTCAAATTTAGTTCGACGTCGACAATCATCAGAACCGACCTTCCCTCTATTCATGGCTTTTACCGGTCTAGGGTCAGCGAGATCGGCAATAAATAGCTGCCCTGGTGACATTTTCATCCTCCAGGTTGTCTCCATGAAGGACACATGAAACACCATAGTCAGTTGTGCTGATGAACAAAAAAGGCCTATTTCCACAATCGCAAGCTGCTTCCCCCCTCTCACATTGTTTCAATTCATTTGTGCCACAAAACCTTGCATCTGATGCGTAGGATTTTTACTTTTATTAAAACGCTTGATAATAAACGATAAGCGTGAGTATCCATGGCATCATCCAACCTTGACTGGCACATCAGACTAGTCAGGATTCGAGATTTCCTCAGCAGTGGTCAGAGCTGAAGAAACTTTGATAGTGACACAGCAATGTAACAACTGGGAAATCCAGTTGTTTTCTATTTTAAGCCTTTAGGATTGTCATGGACTTGAATGATAATTTTCCAAATGTAAGTAAATACAACTGGCTTAAGGTGAGGCTGCCGGTCATAGGAGGGTTTTCACTTTCGCTTCACTACAATCTGTTTGAAAAGTGTACTATTAAGCTGATTCAAATCTTTACAGTAGGTTATGTTCTTTTTTTCTTTTTGATCAACATGCAAAGTTGGGGAGTAGATTCTTTTTACATATTTTGGAGGAAGAAGATACATGTGACATAATTAGAGGAAGTATATTTGGAGCGGAGGAGTCAATTTCCTTCATCCTATAAAAAATATCCATATAAACTTCTGGTTTGTTAATGGTGTTTTCAATGACTGAATAACAGAGCAGGGCCTCCGAGGAGAAACGTACGGAATCAATCTGAGTTGTCATTAAATCAAAAAGTAAAAGAAAAAATTATAATCTAATGCATAATACAAACCACAGGAAGTACCAGGAACTGCCGGGATCATCAAGGAACAGGAAGAGCTAACAAATGTTGTTTAAAACAAAGCTTGTACTTAGACAATAATCACTAGAAGGAGGACAAGAACGGAAAATAACAGATGATACAAAAACTATATAATAAATAATATTTAACACATTGAAAATTACTGACGCTTTCTCCTAATGGCTTCTAAATATGAAAAAACGTTGAGCTGAATATCAGCACAACTTAAGCGCCCTGATGTGGAGAAACAGCATAACAGTTACGGTAGTTTTATCTTTAAGGTTTAAGTCCATAAGTGTGTCAGAGTTTGCATAAGCAAAGCAGAACACCATAGGAAGGATAGAACCACTACCGTCGTAGTGCTGCTGCTGCCGCTTTCCAGCACTTCTTCCCAGCATGATGAGGCTGTGGCTGCTTCTGGTGCTGCTGCTCATCTCTGACCTGAGTCCACTTGGAGACGGGTACTGGATTATAGATTACCTTTACTGGCCTTTGTGCAGTAAACTACTCCTCAGCAGACTCGAGGCTTCCACTAAAGAACTTCAGACAGGTTTGACCTGGGCTGTGCGCAGTTGTCCGTGCCTCCAGAAGGAGGGTGTGTATGTGGCTAAGCAAGAGCAAAGGAGCCTATCTTTATACTGGACACGCAAAGTCTATTATTCAAACCAGGACCCGGCAGGAATAGTTCACAGGATTCATTTTCCAGGAATGGTATGCCTTTTTACACTATATTAACTGGAAATGTTATGCAATCTCTCACAGTACAGTAGATGGTTGTAATCTGTAGCCTGGATGATGTTTATTTTGATTTTAATTAATTTTTTGGGTTTGTTGGTGTCAATGAGCATGAATTATTGGCAGAGCAGGTTAAGGACCACATTTCTGTTTCCATGTATATATATATATTTTTTTCATAATGTCAGAACACAGTGTATGTATACATTTGCATTGCAAGACAAACAGAGACATGCAGAAACAAATAAAACACAAAATAATAGAAATATGAACAAAGTCAGTGCATCTTTTTTTTTGTGAGAATTTAAAAAAAGGATACTTTTACCTCCAAAACATTAAATATGTTTTATATTTCTTATACGTGGAAATACTTTTAAGTACTAATGGCACATTGGCAATTCACACTCAGCCGTGTTCTATCTACTGTAACTGCATGCATGGTCAGTATGAGCGGTGGCTACAAACTACACAAAAGAAATGAAATTGTCCACCGTCTCCGCATGCTGGTCCAGTTGGAGTAAATGCTGCAAATCAATAGGTTTATGGAATCGGCTGAATCTCTTTCAATAAAATATTGTTATATTGAGATGATATGCAAAAACGTTCTTGGATCAAAGCTTGCATGGCAACAAACTGCTGGGGCCAGAATATTTATTGAAGTTAATCCTAAAATTGAAATAAAGCAAAACTTGATTTGATTAAAAATGAGCAATTTGATATTTTTTCCACACACATCTCAGAGTAGCTGGTTACCCTGTGGAGGAAAATTCAAGAGACTGCCAGAGTCAAGTAAGATCTGTCTTCTGAGAGGCCTGACTGTGTTAAAAAATGTCAACTATATATATTTTACTATGGAGCTGAGTTGAAGTGAACCCCATGTAACCCTAAAATAGCGGTATGGTGGATATATTAGCTTAGTAGGGATTTTGCAACTAATTTGATCCTTCTGTCATTTCAGGCGGTAACTTCTTTTTATGGAACAGGGAAACATTTCCCAACATTTCGAGACAAACTCAACACTCTACCTGCCCTGCATATTATAAGCGAACACATTCACAACAAAATAAATGTAATACCCAGCATCGGTTTCCAGGCACCGTCACTGGATCGTCCCTACATCGGTTCTGGGCGAAGTTTTCCAGCTTTCCTACTGGAGAAATCCAAGCTGAGCCGGGCACTCGTTCCTGGCGCTGAGTTGTGGAACAAGCGGCCGAAACATCACCGTGCAGCAATGAGGATTAAGGAAGCGCAGGAAAAGGACTTGACAAAAAACAGACAAACAGAAAAAAGATGGCGAGCTTTCGACCTAAAAGATCCTCTGTGGGCAAAGATACGAAAAAAGCAAAAAAGTTTGCAGAGACAACTTTCTTTAAAAGCTGAATCTCGTAGGCATGCAGGCAGTGTTTACATGCAGGGACTGCCCCTGCTGGCACTTAGAAAGAACAAAGGATCCATATATAGGTCACAGTATGCAATAAGGCTGGCTTGGTATAATGATATTGAATATTTCAGTAAGAAGTCGAACGCCGAAGAAGCCGAGCTCCACTCCCCGCAGGGCGAGAGGAAAGTAGAAAATCCAAAGACAAATAGAGAAAATACTGGAATCCAACCGATTTTAGCCCACAACTTACGTATCAAGCAGACACCGAATGCTAATTATTATGATGCCAGAGGAGAAACCATGTTGTTTGACGTGAGGAAGGATACTTTCATCCTTTTGATTCCTCCCACAGAGATGAAGACAGAAGCAGAGCAATCAAAGGCCACAATCACAGAGATAGGTGACCCCCCACCTGTGATCAAATCCTTCATTAGCAAAATGGCCAAATCCAAATATAATTGCTTCTTTGGAGAAAAAAGCCTGTTGAAAGTGTATCTAATAGAGACAAGAGAGATGACTGATCTCAAATTATCAAATAAAATATTGGAAGTTACAACAGTGTCTGTTGCAACAGAGGCAACAGAAGCAGCTCAGGAGAATGTTGCTTTTAATATCACAGATGAAGCAAATACAACAATGGAGGTATCAGCAACACCGTCGGCGCATTCACTCAAAGTAACGCAGGCTGAAACTAGGACAGCGCGGTTTCTGACCGAACCAACCACAACGAAAACGGCAAACCAATTTACGACCGAGGTTTTCAGTCGAAGCAGCACCACTGAGATCCAGAGCAGTAGCGAACAGAGGCAGACTGCTCCACCCAACCAAGAGTCTCACACAGACTTTGAGCCAAGATTCATAACACGTATGACACACAACACGAAGGTTACATCTAAAGTCCAGTTCCCTGGGCTCAGAATGAGAGACGATGCAAAGATAATTACAAAGGGACCTGAAAAGAACGACGAGAAAGGTTCCGATGACCGGCCTGCAGCAGACAGAAGACATGGTCTGGTCCACCATGGAGGGAAAACTCAGACTTTTTCAAAAAGTTCAGAAGACGTCAAAAGTAAGGGCACAGAAGACGGTCTGAAGGTGAGTCTAACACGTTACACATATTCTATTCTTTCAACAAAGAAGCGTTCATATATCAGTGAGATGCTTTTCTTGGAGTGCTGCATTTCGTTTATGCCAAACATTTCCTCTGTTGTGCTGTCATAATAGGCCGATTTAGGACTCATGTGTCCAAGAAATGTGAATCCGGATGTCCAGTGTTTGTGTCTGTACCTGCTTACAGCCTTTATTGTGTCTGCCATGTTTTTATTTTTCCATCTCACAGCAAATAAAAAATGTAACTGAACCAATTTTATTATAACAGAGCCAAACAGTAGAGCTAATAAATATTCACAGCAGTATACAGATAACAGGCTTCCGAGAAGAACCTAACATAACAGTTAGTGAGTGTCCTGTCTGCAGCAGTCTCACTTTCATTATCTGCAAAAAACCGCCCTCTGCTGGACATAAGACAAAACACAAGCAAACCAACTGCACTCAAGTTGCATCTAGTAGTGTCATATCTGGTATTTTTTACTCTGATGATATTTATTAATCTATTATGTCTTAAAAATAGTAATCAACAAATATAACTCTTAACTTCACATACATTTAACAAACCAGTTTATCTTCTACACTGTTGTCTGTTCTGTAGTCTTCTCTTTCCCGTTGTTTTCATTTTAAAGGTAAATTAAGTGTATAACCTGAGGATAGCATTTAATTTACAACGTTTTTGCTATATATCCATCCCTACACTCAATGTGCTTTATTGGAATTTTGTATTTATGAAGCTTTTCAGATCTAAAGACGGACATTTTCTCCGTCTTCTTCTCAAAATAGCTCGATGTAATACAGCCTGGATAGAGAGGAGCTATGATCATAGCAGCGATTCGGAAATCTTGCCGTAGAATCTCTTTGGATTTAGGTCTGGGTTCATTTTAATACTTTAATACGTTTGGATGTAAACCGTACCATTGTAGCTCTCGCCGTACGTCTAGAGTTGGTGTCCTGCAGCGCCCGGGGCTCTCTTGGAGGATTGATATGCTCCCTCTACACTCTGCACAAACTCTGACAGGTTTACCTTCCCCTGCTTACAATCAAGAGAGCAGCCTATTCCACCTGAGCTGTATTGATCTGTGCTGCTCCTACCGAGTTACCACGGGCCTCTTTGTGTCTCTAAATGTATTAATGTCAAAGCAAAGGGACAGAAAGAATCAGAATATACAGTTTCCAAGTTGAAATGTCCTTCTGCTTTTTAGGCACCACTTTTTAGTGTAGCTGTTACATAAAATCTCGTTGAAACAAATGGGAGCGTTTAGTTTTAATGTTACAAAAATATTGGACAAATTTGAGGAAAAGCAATCGCTTTGTAACAAATCTCTTGAACTAAACCAATAATCCCAGTTTAAATCTGTTAAAGACAGATGAAATGGGTTTAGATCGGATTTTCCTTGCCATAATTTACTTTCTCCACAGACTAAAGGCTCCACTCGGCTCTGCAGAGGTCTGATCGATCGCAGTGAAGCTGGGTGGACGCACAGCATGGACAGACTGGGAGGAACGCCATCTAATGCCGTCTCCGTATGGGAAACCCCAGAAGCTGAACCCACGAGGGGCGATGACCACAAACCTCTCAGTGATGGAGAAGATCACTTTTATTATTTTAATGGAATACTGAAAAGAGTTCGAAATAACGCGCGTGTTTATAATAAAAGACGAAGAAGAAGAGCCACAGAGGACGCCATCAAAGGGACAAAAGGACAGGATTCGTGAAAACAAATCTTCAAAGCTACATCCAGAGACTAATTCAGAGAGATAAAGCTGATCACTTCTGATGATGTAGGCACTGATGTTAACAGATCTTCTGTTTAAAAAGGCAGCTTAAGGATACAAACCTGCAAGTTAAACAATTAGTTTATTTTAGAAGTTTTCTTTTTCCTTTCAACTGTGTTCCTAACGTCATCATCATCACCTCCAGGCCTGTTAATGAAAAAAGTTTGCTGGAAGGCCATCCACTCTTCATTCGCCTGAGCAAACCAGAAGAGACTAAACGAACCCAATGATGCAGATATATTTAAATTTGTTTAGGCTCAGCGCTGATCTGTGTATCGAACAGAAAGGGCAGGGAGAGCGTGACACTAAACACTAAGAGACATAATAACCGGGCCCTGTCTGTGTGTGTAAAGCTTTATCGTGTTTGTTTTCCTGCAGTGTTCTGCAACCTAATTTAAACTTGTACATACGAATGTTGCGTGGACTTGGATTCTGCAACCTGTGGCTCCGAAGCTATGAAAAACGTACTGATATTTAAAAACAATATAATAGGTTTGTCAGTTTTCAAACTAGTTTATTTTCTTTCCTTGCAATGTATTGAGAGAGTTAGTGTGGGATAAAAAAAAAGGGTTTTTATTGAACAATAAATATTAATCTGTTGCAAACTATATATATATATATATATATATATTCATATGCAGAGTGGATGGTTATGAGCGTTCAAAAGACTTACAGCTGTAAATAAAGCAAAAAAGGTGTTTATAACATTGGAGGAGGTTGATTACTCATGTAATCCTTTTTAGATTT
The DNA here is from genome assembly GCA_032876305.1 of Orestias chungarensis. Taxonomy (NCBI): domain Eukaryota; kingdom Metazoa; phylum Chordata; class Actinopteri; order Cyprinodontiformes; family Cyprinodontidae; genus Orestias; species Orestias chungarensis. Next base: position 2,600,592 of record JAVLVB010001034.1, on the reverse strand, counting down.
GTTTTGTTACATTGTATAAAGGAGTGCATTCATTTACAAAGAAAAACTGCTTTACTCTTTTTTTTTTCTTTACAATAAGATTAAGGAGATGTGATAGTTTCTCAAAATAAGAAAAAAAGAGCAGGAGGGAGAGTAGTAGAGAAGTTTGTCTGCAACTAATATGAAATTCTGCATTCTGCGACAGCCTAATAATGTTATGTCCCAGAAAAAGCTGCTGTTTTAATACCAAATTCACCGTCTATGTTATTATCTCCTCCCCCCGGAGCTCCAAACACAAATTGTATCCCAGGAAAGCAGAGACAGAATGGAAACTGGGCTGTGTGTGTCTCCCCTTAGCAGACTGTATATTTGGTTTCTGCAGTCATTTTCTGTTGGAAAATGCATTAAAAATTAATCTCCCAGCCAAACAAAAAGGAATGAGAACAGAGAAAAGCAGAGACAAAAAGTGCTCAGCTCCTACAGTGACCATCTAGAGTAAAGCACAAGCAGAAGAGAATCAGAAAAGGAAATTAAAAGAAAAGACAGTTGGTATATTTTTATAGCATTAGGTAAGCAGCTGTGTTGTTGTTTCATAAACTTTCAGAAAAATACTGGATTTTTATGCAACATATTCTTTTTAGTCCTTTTTTTGTTTTACCTCTTGGTGTCTCAGCTTTAAAAAATGTACAGCATTTTATCGTCTTGCTGAGTCACAACCTCAAAATCATGCATGTTAGACGGATTTTATGTGATTAACCCAACGGAGACGATAAATGTAAGTATTTGTTTTCAGCTCCAATGAGGCTTATAGAGTCATATTTTGCTGCTATTACAGCTGCGAGTCTATTGGATTAAGTCCCAAACACATGTAGAGAAGAACATTATCGTCTTTTGGAAAGTACTCAAGCACATTATGGTGGCAGAGAAAGTGCAATGATGCAATGATGCATATTTGTTGTGTTCGTCACTTGAGACGAGACAACAAAAATGTCCCCTTGCAACAATCCAGTTACCCAAGATCAACTTCATTCTTGTAGCCAATCAAACTAACGGATCCTTGATCATGTAACAGCTGGATAGGGCAGCTTACTGTTTAAGATGGCCCACATCTGGCGCACTGGTATCACATGATCGAATGAGCGTAATTTGATTGGCCAAAAGACGCTCAGCTCAATCTAGTGCTGATTGCTTTGGCTTTGGTCATAAGAAGGTGAATTTAAAATGCAAGTAAAAGAAACTCCATTAAATTAACGTCTTAAAATTATGAATTCCTTGTAAAAAAAACAACAAAAAAACCCAGAAATCTCAATAGATATTTTTTCTGGCTTTAGCCGTCTGAGTATGATCATTGTCCTTTTAGAACATGAATATCCGGCGTTTTCCTGTAGCGTCTGAGGGAATAACGCATTAATGGTGATGACATTACAAACTGACAGTCACGCGTTGCCTTGTTTTGGCCTCATCCGGTCAAAGGACCTGTTTCATCTCCTTTGCGAAGGCCATATTTATAATCCCACCTGAGCTGTCGAGCCGTGCAGCTCACTCAGAGTCCCCCATCCTCCTTCTCGCCTCCCGGTTTGCCGTCAGTTTAGATGGAGGCCCTTGTGTTTTTTTTCTGCGCTTTCTGTTGCAGCGTATTGTTTTTGTTTGCAAGGTTAAATTGTTTTCTTTAAGAAGTCCAAGGATTTGGCGTAATTATATCATAACACTTCTTAAACGCGTTGACAATATTCTCTCTGACCTTGTTTCTTGATCTTCGTGTTGCTTTTTTTTCTAAAACGTTATGAGATTGAATGTTACATCACTTGAGTCTATTCATTTTTTACATGCCATAAAATGCTTGGTGTGGATTTGAGTTTGGGGTATTAGAGTAAAGCGGCGTGAATATACATTTACTCAACTGTTGTCTTCTTTCTTTTTTCTAAAGCCCCAATAACATGTATTGAAGCGTGTAAAGCACAGATTTGCTGTGGCCTTGAGGCGCGTACAAGCCAAAGAAACATTTACTTCAAACTCTCTGAAAATGTCCAATTAGCACACCTGCAATTTTTCCCCTCGACAACTCTAAATGTTTTCAATTAAAAAAGCAGTGTTTTTCACCTTGATCTGAAAAATTACAGAACTTTTGTGTTCCTTTCTTCTAATCCTACGAGTGCTAAGCAGTGCGCTGTCCGTCATCCGTTCTCCTTCGCAGTAGCTGGGAGGTTAGTTTAACCTTGTGTCCGATTACAAGGTCCCGTTAGAGGCTCTTATCTGCGAGGCACACACAGATGCAGCTCCGGGAAAAGGAATTCTGACTTCAGTCATAGCAGTAGTTGAAAGCAGAATCCCCATAAAACAAGTTGATGCCACCGTCATTTATTTTGCATAAACGATGAATAAAATGAAACCTGCTTTCCTTTGCACTTTATCTTAAAGGGAATACTGGGGGGAAAAAAACATGCTCTGCACGTTCCTGTAACACTGATCCCTGATTGTAGGAGGTGAGCTTTTAATTAGAGTTGAAGGTGGTTTTAATAGAAATGCGGATATAAAAGGAAAATATTTTACCTTTTAGTGTTAAGGCTTAAATAATATGTTCTTTTTAAGAAATTTACTTACTCTTATTACTCAATATATTAGAAAATGCAATCCAATGGGGGTCATTGTTCACAAGCATGTACTTTTAGAAAACATCCTTCTGGCAAGAATGAAATATACTTCTCATTACGCCCACATTTGTGTACTAAAAACGTCGTATTCTGAATTTCAATGTCATGTTTTCATTAGCCGTGAATGGAAAAATTCATCATATCAACAGAAATAAAGGCTTTCAAACATTTATCTGTGTGTAAATAATTTTTTAAATATGCTTCACGAAGCGATAAAATCAATTCAACTTTAATTTGTTAAAAAATATTCGGACTTTGTTACGTTATAAACCAAAACTTTTCGTTGTTGTTGCTTTCTGACCTAAGCAAACTGAGCAAAGCAAGTCTATGAAGTCAAAGGAAGGTGAAACATTTGTATGTCACCTAAACAGCAAATAAACTCCTTGTGTGTATAATTTAATCTCAGCACCAAGCCCAACATTCCCTAGATGAAAAGGAATCAAAAAGAACAAAGAACACAGCCGGGGATTTTGGGGGTGTTTGAAGCAGTTAGGCTGCATGAAGACAATATCAAAAGATGTGAGCATCTCATGGAGGACACTTCAGTCCATCAGCTTAAAAGTGAACATTTTTTTTGCACTGAAAGGCCAAAGAAAAATTGACCAGACAAACAAACAAAAAAAGTTGTTGAAAGAAGCCATTAGTAATTGAATTTGCAGTTTGCTACAAGCGAGCACGACTCACGTGGAAAAGCTGCTTTGGTCACAGCCGGGACTCTGGAGAGAGCTGGTGGCAAGACAGATGGAGCTAAACTCCGGCTGCTTTGAGGAACAAATATAAAAGACATGCACAGAGTTTCCGGCTTGACGACCACTTTTAAATCACACAGCAAGAGCTTTCAAGGGAGGATTTTAAAAGAGATGCCGTCTGACGGAACACAGGACATCTCTGGATGTATGAAAAGCTGCTGGAGACAAAATAAAATTGAAGTTGTAAATACAGTTAGTTGTTTCTTCAGTTTGAGGAGAATATTAAAAGCCATTTATAAAATTCCCCCAATATCAGTACAGTAGGAAACCGATGCTCGACAGGAACAGCTGAGATTCTCCTGAAACCGTAGAAGTAAAAGCTGTTGGTTGATAATGTCATTTGACGCATTTAATTTCATTGAAGGACTAGTTGGAGAAGTTTTCCTTGAATACTGATTATACATTTTATCCAGCTGCATTTGCAAAATCTTAACAGAAACCCTTGTCGCCGAAAAGGCGAGATAATTACTGAAGGTGGAGCAATAAAACAGTCGCTTTACACTTACAACTGTACAAAACATTTATTTGAACTTAATGTAAAAACAGCTTTGTAGTATTTACATCGCATACATATCCGAAACTCCATGATAACCAAACAGTAACTCGGGGGAAAAATGGCTTAACGGTAATCTGACAAGAATTTCTAGAACTTAATGAACAAGTGAGCAGCTTAGACTTGCACTAAAAGCATATGAAGACAGATATATCTTTAAAAAAAAGAAAAGAAGAATCTACACAGACATACACAAATGATGTGCTATGGAGTAAACGAGAGGACTGTAACATTTTCCTTGTTCTCCTGTTTTCAGGCCAACCGACAAACTGGATGCAACAGACAAGGGAGCAACTAGAACAGGAGCCACTAGAGCTGGATGAAGGCTGTAGTTCCATGGTTTCTCGATAGATGGCAGTGCCAGCACTGGAGCGTCACTAGTCAGCAACAATATAGGACTCTAAATCTGTGCTTTTATACATAGAAACATATGGGCACAAACAACGAAAACGAAGAAGAGAGAAAAAAAATAAATCTGTTTATTGTTGATGAATAATTTTATGTCTAATTATAATCACTTTGATTTTTATTTAATTCATCAGCATATATAAATAAACCGTTTCTAAATCTGTGAATGCACATTTCTGTATGTGCACAGGACAGATTTTGATTTTTTCTAAACATAAATCTGAGATTCTTTTTAAATCCAGAAAAGATTTCCTTCATCTTTTACATCAAGAGGAAACGATTTGTACCCGCAGCCGCCTTCTCAGGACAAGCTCTGGATTTGTTCAGTCGGGTCGAACTTCAAACTTTTATTTGACGCAAGCTGCTCTGTCCCGAAACACCAGATTGTCGTTCTGAACCTGGTCAAACGTGCAGGAAAGGGAAATAAAATAAATGCTACATTTTTTTTGTAATTTTTCTTCCTTTTTTGAGTCGTTTCTGAAATTGAAAGGATCGGATTTCAGTCATCTCTGCCCCTGTGAGGACATCACAATTACGGATTGTGTGTTTTTTCAGGGTTGTTTTGACATTGGTATAAATAATCACAGATAATCATCATCTCAATAAATATGAAAATAAATAAAATGACCTTTGAACTTCTCCAGGTCGCCACAAAAAAAAAGAATAAAAAAAAAAAAATGTAATTGAGGAAACCATCAACAAACGCTCTAGATAGAAAACGTCTTGTAAATTCCTTCCACAGTGTTTGAGAGTGATAACACTGAACAAATGAAACTAACTGATGCAACTACGTAGATTGTACAAAACCAGCTTGGGGAACACGACGAAGGTGTAGCATTAACTAGGAAACGAGGATGAAGAGGTAAATATGGATGAACAGGGATGGGAGTTTAGAAATTGTGAAGATTGTTCACCATTAGTGAGGAAAAATATTCATGGCTTTATATTGACGGCGTGAACAAAATGGACTAAATCTACAGAAGGCACTGAAACATGACCTGCCTAAAAAAAAAACCTCTACATGTGCCAGATATCAGTGCATCAAACAGGCACGGGATCACAGCAACGCGCGCGACGCCGCCGCCCCAAAGAAGCCAGTGTATACATCCTGGTGCCCCCGGTAGTGTGGCGTGAGTTGGACGGACACGGCCGGAGACTTCTGTGCTTTCAGTGTCCGGCTGCCGATTCTTCCCGGCAGGCAGAGAACATCCAAACATGTCAGAACGTCGAAAGCCTTCGCGGCTTCTTCGGAAAGCAAGTTTTAACGTGTTTTTTTGTTTGTTTTCAACGTAAGAAAAGGAAAAAAATAATAATAATCAAACGTCACTTTTTTTTTTCCTTTCATAACGAATCGTCATTTGGCGAGTAGTCAACGTCGACTGGTCGGTCTTGTCTCAACTTTCCCGTTTTTTTAATTTTTTTTATGTGTATTTAAAAACAAAAACAAACTACTGGCTTTTAAAGCATGGCTAAAACGGCCACAAACGGAGGTAAGCCTGTTTGTGAGACATGGCGTCCACAGACGGTGTCTGCGTGCTTCTGGTTTGATCTGGTGCGAGAGTTATGCATTGGCTTCATCAGAGCTTCAGGGGGCGTACGCGTGCTTGTAGTAACCCTTCCTGAGGGCGGCGTTGGCGATGCTCTCGGCCGAGCGCCGCTGGTCCATACTTAGCAGCGCCTCCAACAGGTCGTTGATGTCGGCTTTCAGGCCCTGCCTCTGCATCCAGTTCTTCAGCAGTTCGTACACTTTGTCGGCGGGGATGCCGTTCTCCGCGATGCGGATGTGGTTGTCGCTGATGCCGATCAGTCGGAAGAACTTGTTGTGGATCCGGACGTCCAGGTACTCGTCGAACAAGTCGAAGCTCTTCCTGAGGGACTTCTCTGATCCTTCAAAATGACAACAAACGCACAGAAACAAGGTAAACACCTAGGATTTCGTTTAATTCTGTACTTCGATTGTTTCATTTAATAAGTTAAGAAAGTTATCCTGAAATTTTAATGTCATTTTCCACTTAAGTGCATTTCCCTCAAGCGGACGTCAATTGAAAGCGTTTAATCCGATTCTAAGATGCGTCCTCTTCAATTCAGCAGGAGCAACAGCAGCGGGAAAGACAGCGTGTTCTAAACCCCTGCAGGCTCAGATCAGGCCTGACTATCATGAGATGAGCAATCTATCAAGCACAAAAGCTGGAGATCTTGTGGAGCTTTCCCTGTGATCCGGGATGGATTGTAGTTCACTGTGCGGGTTTTGTTTTAGCAGCAAACATAACAGGAAAAGCATATTCCCAATAAGAGACGTTACTACAGAGCAAATCTTACCCAGTAGTGGCACCAGTCGACGTCCCAGAGGGTCGTCCTGTAACATGACAACAAAAAAGAACATGCAAATATGAGTCAGGAGAAAATCATATAAACATAATTTCATATTTTGCTACTTTACAATACATTTCATAAAATGTTACTGTTTTTTTTAGATGTTAAAGCAAAACAACAATAAGAATGGGAAGAAAATGTCATTCTGAAAACAATAAAGTGTCCAATTCTATTTAGCTGCTCTACTCTGATCCTCTACTTTAGGGGTGCCCACACTTTTCGAGCTTGTGGGCTACCTAAAAGATGACCATTTCTAAGGGATTTACAAACGCTTAAGTATTTTATATTATTTAAATCATTGTTAATGTATATTTTTTCCTTTAAGAATGAAGCATATTTTAATTGAGTTTAAATTTAATCTATAACACATATTGGTTTGTCTTACATAACTGCATTAACCTACTGTGGAATGTGTGTTTCTCCCCAAGCACAAGCAGACACGGATAAGTCTATAAATATATATACGTATCTATAAATACATGTATGTATCCAGATGTAGAGTCCAGGGAGGTTTAGTGCTACTCTGGCTTCTAACTCTTCTAGCTCCGTCTCTGCTAAGAGAGACAGGGAGACTCGCTATGCAACACTGTAGTTTGCTAAGGCGGCTAACGCACAGCTAAGGTAGAGTTAGAGTGTGTTTGTGTGCTTAAATGCGCATCAGTTTGCTGACTGGTATGTGATTCAATAGACAAACAGAAGGATGGATGCGGTCATCGAATTGCTTTAATGCCGTGCGATCGACCCGCACTCCTCTCACGATCAACCGGTCGATCCCGATCGACGTATTGAGCACCCCTAATCTGGATTATGGGTATCGATCTCCTTGCCTATCAGACTTGCATTGTGATAGTCCGTCATACAACATACACCCAATACAATACGGCACGGTTGAAAAATATGGGGAAACACAATGGGTATGAGTCGCTTTAAAGGACACCTACCGTGCCTACCGTGTCGAAAGGTAACTGTCTGAAGCCGGCGGGGCTTTGGTGTGGGGTGTTCCCAGATGAGGCGGCTGTGGGCAGGGCAGAGAGGCTGGTCTGAGACGAGCTTGTGGTGTTGGGTAAGCTGTCCCCCAGGCCGCGGTCTTCGTCTTCCAGAGGAGGGCAGGCCTTGGTCATCTCCGGCTGGGTCTCCTGCAGCAGTGGCCGTGACTCCGGCCGACGTTCCTCCCCCTCCAAGCCTGCGTTCCGATTGTTCTGTTTTTCCTCTGCGGTGGATGGACTCTCATCCTAAGCGGGATTAAAAACAAACAAAAAAAAGGAGGAGGATCAACACATTTTTTTCTCACAGTTAATTGTGACGGCAAAGGAAATTTTACACACACGGTGTGATCAAAAGCGACTTACAATGGGAATCTTCACTATCTCACTGGAGTCACATGAGCTGTTCGACCCTGTTGAAAGCAAGGAAGTCATTTTAGACTAAATCAGACTAAATTGTGTCGGTAGATCATAAAAAAGTTTCCATAGACCTACATGGTACTTCACATGAATGCTTCTTCCTTAGGAACCACAAAATCACCACGATGATGACAATGACCATGACGCAGACCAGGATCATCAACACAATAAAATACCCTTAAAGTAGTAAAAAAAACAAAAAAAAACACAGATGAAACGAATTGAAAGCCTCAGCGATGATCAAAGTTCGCCGACAGGATGTATGAAATTTACAGGTGTTTGTTGGAGCATCAGGAACGAGCGACGTTGGCGGCGTCACGGTTTCAGTGGGGGATGGGTCTCGTTTCCGGCACTCTGTGTTGGAAAAAGGCGTGCAGTTCTTCACCTCCTCCTCGCCTGGTTTGCACCTGACAGATTGTTGAGGGATTGCATCAAGGAAACAAGTTCAGGTGTTGCCAATCATACATGACTCTCCTACAGATTTTGTTCCAATTCTTTTATAGAAATTATCTTAAACTAATCAGATGGATGAACGTTTGATCAGGACTCTGATCAATGTCATTCAAATTTACACTGGATCCCCAAATATTCAGTCTTCAGGGTAAATGTGATCTGGTATTTTTTCGCCGTGCACTGATTTACACCCTTTATACACCACATGTGGGTTCTTTTAACATAGAAAAACACCCTAAACAAACATAAAAATATTTTCTTTCATGTGACAAAATGTGGGAAAACACTACTTGTATGAAAACTTTGCAGGCATTTATTATTCCGGGCAACGTAAGGGCTACAGAGCTGCAAATGATTACGTGAGTCTTACTTGGCACAGCGTTTGCAGACTTCGCAGGCCTGGTCAGGAACACAGAAGGTGCCGGCCTTGCACTGGCACCTGGTGTCTGTAGTTGTTGTGCAAGGCACAATTTCGATTTGATCTGTAGAAAAGTTGAAAAACAAAAAACAAACCATGAATTTATTTTTTTTGAGAAATCTCAAAGCAACCGGCTCCAAATCTGCGTTTTAGTAACGCCTGTGTGGAACATCTGTTGAGTTAACAACTTCTAACCTGCTGATGCATGTACTGGGCTTAATGAGTAAACCAGCAACCATCGCTTGACCATCAGGATGTGCTGAACCACTGAAAGCTTTGTTGGTTATTTAGCTAATTCATAGCTAATTTGTAACCATGCTCGATAATTGGGTTTTCTACTTTTACACTCTTTCAAGCAAGAAGACGAGGAACCGTGTGAGTTTGAAAAATGGCCGCAGTTTTTACTTTTTAAACTAGGTTACATGAAAATTGGTGCGCCAAAAAAAAAAAAAAAAAAAAAAAAAAAGTCCAATACCACCTTCATGAAAGAAATAGCATCAGTAAATAATTATTATGAATCCATAGAATTGTCTTATGAATTTTAAATCTTTAGTTTTCATCTACTACCCATCGCTGTAATAAACAGCAAGTATTAGAATAAGTCACTACATAAGAACTTATCTAGGAACTTATTAATCACATGTAAGTGATTTTTCTTTCATTATTAGCTGTATGTATTAAAGTTAAAAATCCTTCATCTTGTTCTTCTTTGTCTTTTATTTGTTTCCTCCACTTTTTTCTCACTATTTATTTTTGTTCCGCATGATTCCGCTAACTAGGTTTAAATGTGAAGCTTGCACTAACGTTTCGGCACAAATCACGATCTTTTACGGGAGACAAAATATTGCCTGTTTTACCTTGAAAGCCACTGAAACTAATTATTGAACAGAAAACATTTTTGTTTTTGAGCAACGCTCTGTCAGAGTGAAACACAGACTCCTCATGGTCATGCAGCGAAAACAACCCCGGTTTTGTGACTCGGCCCACGACTGCTGCTCATGGGACAGCAAGGTCTTCCACTGTTATCATTCTGCTAATGTAGAATAATAAAAATGTAATTACTCTGTGCCGAAACAGAACAATCAGAGTTTTGTTTGGCTGCATTTCTGCCGGCATCGGCCTTAAAGGACCGAGAGGAAATGTTACTTACTGCACGGCTATTAAGTGCTAAGGCGCTGAAAGCCTTCCAGGGTCTGACAATTGTGGGGGCCACAAAATTTTGAAAAACAACGATTAATTAACCATGAAAATCTGTTGCATAAAAAACTGAAATGCCGACTAAAAAAAACAAAAAAAGGACATTAAATCATACAAACCAGAAGTAATAAGTCTATTAATGTGTTTAGAGTTTGGCTTTAATCTAACAAAAAAAAAAAAAAATGGCCTGTAAAATTTACTACTTCATTAGAGAGCTACTTTAAAGGGAGTGAAAAAAATAAGTATAGCACGGATGACATCAGTTCCTCATGTCGCGAGAAAGTCTATAAAAAAACAACAACAACTAACCAAACAAACAAGAAATACCAGAAACACTGAATAATTACTTCGATGGTGCACAGAAAATATCAAGCTAAAATAAGATCAGTTGATAGGTTATAAATAGAATAACTAACATCAGGTCTGGAACCGTTTTGGATCAGACCTTCGCCAGTTAGCACAGTTTTTGTGTTTTTGTTTTTATATGTAAGCAAACCATTTTGCGCCATATTCTTATTTTTAGGCTCATCATTACCGCGCAGATCTCAGGTAGAAATGATTTTCTATGCGTGCTAATATCTGAAAAAATTTTGCACACCCAACTGTGGCTCTATGGGAAGTCTCCCTGTAGTCAAAACGGTTGTGGTTTTGAATCAAGCTTCCTACTTCCACGAGCCCCGTGGGCAACGCAGTAAAAGCTGTGTTTGCCTACCAATCTGCATCTCTGGAACGAATGCTTGTGCATTTCTGAACATTATAAAAATGATGCCTATTTTCAATTCCTTGCTTGTAGTTTGTCTTGTAAAAGGCCGGGCAATTCATAAATTAGGTCTATTAATCAAACTCAAACTCCTACTAATGATCAGTATTGTCTGTTTTCTAGAAGTCTAACAAAGATTTTGAAATCAAAGCTTTCTTTTGCCTGTAAAACATAAAAAAGCAAAAAAGTTGTTTTTTTTAAGAGCTCAAAGTGAAGAACGATTCTGTTTTGGAAAACAGTGATACACTTGAGCGTACGCTCTCATCAGAAACGTGAACTTTGTTCCAGATTTAAGAGGTCGCCGATTGCTCTGCTGGTCTGCTAACGTACGGGGACAGAAAAGTAAACAATTTTCTTTTCAACACTTTTTACTCGTCCTCGTATTCATCTTATTGACAAATAACATAGAAGCTCCAATATGATGTGCCAAACACATTAGTGGTAGTAGTAAACTTACAGTAAAGTATTTATACCCCAGAAACTCTCCTTCCTTCTGAGGTATAACTTATACCTAACTAGATAACTATTAACAGTATTTACGTGTACAAATGATTAGGACTTTAGATTTTTAAAGGTTGAAAAGGTTGATTAAAATGGCAAAATTCAAAATCAGTTGCTTGAGTTGGTTCTTGGTTCTCCTCAAAGACCGTTCATGTGCTAAAGGAGAGATGGAAACATATTTCCTACAAATACTTGCCTGTTCAACTACTTCCTGTTTATTACGTAATGTTAACAGCTGACAAAAAACACACTTTGCATAGCCAGACGGATTTGCTTTCAAACCAGTGGATGGAAACATGTGTAACATGTGTTTTCTATTGTTTTTGGGAAAAATTTTTAAAAGTTCACTCAAAAATTGCATAAGGGAATGAAAAAAAAAAAAAAAATAAGACATTATATAGACCTGGACCGGTCTGAAGTCCAGGTTCTGGACCGGTCTGAAGATTTTAAAGAGTTTCAATCGATTACTGTTCGATTACTGTCATAACACTTTTGAAGCCTAATAATGTAATGTAATGTCCTATTGCAATTGTATTTGTGGGCCTCCTCTTAATGTCGTCAAGCTATATTTCAGGTTTGATTGTGCTCTATTGTTTTGTTGTTTTAAACCAGTGGAGGACTTTTACACTTGGTGTGTTGGTTTCTTCTTCTGCACCACAGAGGCTAGTATCTCCAACAGAGATGAGTTAAGAAGGGGGAGATAAATTGAGATGCAACACAAACTTTAAGACATCTCATCAACAAATTGCAATCGCCTGCTGTGTGAGTTCAGAACCAGGTTGGTGCATTAAAGCAACCCCCCCCCCCCCTGTTTGTCATTTTGATTCACACATTTCAACAGAGGTTTGAAAAATTAGTTAGGGTCTTCAAGCAGAGCTCCCTCATGTGTCATCATAAATAAATCATGAATTCAACAGCATCCTTTTTAAACAGGGAGTTCTTAAGTGTCCCACGTCGCAGTGCAGTTCAAAATAAGTGCAAGCGATCGAGAGTGTGTGCAAGCTTTAAAATGTTTAACTTCTCTTCTATTTATTATCGCATGATTGTGAAAGACACTTTAAAAAAGGGAGAAAAACAAAACCGAACCCTAAAAGTAGAATAAATGAGAACAGAACACGACCTATGTAACAGTATTCCCTTTTCTGTGGCTCGCGCCTTTCATCACGCACAAAGATACCCAGTGTTTGGAGACAATGACGCACAGCCACACCCAGCTCAACCAGGTAAGACGGACGCACGGGCAAAACCTTCCGAGGCGAGCAACACGCTCGCACCGGGCCCGGGAAACAAAAACAACAAAGACACGCCCTGCTGCTCCGTGTAACATCATAAGACCCCATTTGCTCCGGTGGACGTGAAAGGCAGAGGGCACAGACAAAGAGGTGTCAGCTTTCCTAAAACAATACATCTTTGACAACAAGGATCTTTAGAACACTGGGATTTTTTTTTTTTAAGAGGTACAGGATTAAATTAAGGTGAGATTTAGATAGGTGGGTTTTTTTTCACTGAGATTTTAGACCTGAAGAGAAAAAAAAAACTTGGTTCAAACGGACTAAAATTTACTCCAGTTGCGCTCAGAATATGATGTAAAAAAACGATTTTACCTCATCCTTTTATTATGTAAGTTTGTCTTTTTTAGTATAAAAGTAAAATAAAATAAAAACCGAGGACAACTAATTGAATACTTGTGGTAATAAAAATAACCTAAATCAATTTAAGAAGGACCCTTTAAAGAAACAAATCAGAGCGCAAGTTGCTACTAAAGGAAGAAAACAAAAAAACATTTGTTTTTGTTCATAGTTCTATTGCTCAATTGGAGTTAATTTTTCATCAGAAATGTATACGGCCTACAAAACAGATCCAATAAAAATCATGATTTTTGGTAAAGAAATAAAGAAACAAACTGAGGAGTTAGTTACCTAGGCGACAGTGTGTGCAGGGCAAACAGCGGGTCATGCCGTTGGGGTGCTCCGTGAAGGTCTGTCCATGCTCGCAGGACAGACAGGTTCCTTGTCCTAAATCATTTTCGCAGGGCGCTTTGACAAATGTTCCTGCAAATACAAGAGCAATTAGATCCCAACTGCTTACATCATATAATATGCACCCTACTTGAAAGATGAAAAGTAAACGGTACTTCACTTAGATAGCTCTTTTTTAACCAAACGGACCATTCAAAGTGCTTTACACTGAAGCCACATTTACCACCTGGCTCATCAGTGGGCAAATTGGAGTCAAGTGCCCAGGGGCGTATTGCCATGTGACAGGGGGGCAGCTGGAATTGAACCAGCGAATACTCTACCCTCTGTGCCACAGACACCCCGATAACTAGATGATTAAGCTTCAGTACTGTGAGTAATAGCTTTATTACAGCTTCGCTCATGCTACTGAAACATAAACGTAATTCTGCTGTCCTAAACAAGCCCAAAGTAAAGAGATGCTACATACAGAGGGAACAGAAGTTTCTATGTTATACATGCTTTTTTTGTTTGTTGGTTTTTTTGGCAAGAAGTGTTGATGTCACAAGTCCTGTAAGAGGGAGCGATTCAGTGAACTACAAAGTGATTTGACCTACTTTGCTCTGCTGGATTATCGTACTAATCATATCTACGATCAGCTCAAGCATGCCATGAATAAAACCACTTGATTCTCATGCGTTTTCAGGATTTATCTGATGTACGAATGGATAAAAAAAGAAGAAAAAGACGGAGGGGATATGCAACAGACATCTTCAGTTGGAAATTGTTTTTTACTCGGAGACAGCCCGGCTTACTGCAGCTCATGCTGTCGCACTTATTTAAAGATAACTGGCTCAACTTCTTTCCTCCATTACTGTGAGCTAATTAACAATACTTAATTAACAAGTGGGAAAACAAACAGGAATGAAGCGTTCTGGTGCTATCAATAGTTGGTAGATGGCAAAATAAATAAATCTGCCATCCTAGGGGATTTACTTCTCAGGAATCAAACGCGTTTAAGGGCATAGATTAAAAACCGATTGATGACGTTTGCCGTTTAAGAGCAAAAGAAACAAAAGAAACAAAAAATTAAGAATTGACTAAATAATGCATAAAGACATCTTTTTTGCCCAGGACGGAGAATCAAAGCAAATGAAATAACTCGATAAGCCACCAGCAGAATAAAGTAATTGCCTTTTTTTGCTAAATATGTTATGGGCTCAGGGAAAGTTACATGCTTTATCACATTATGTACATAATTCATTAAAAAGGTTGGTGCTTTTAATGGCTGGGACCTTCCAAAACAACTCTGACTCTACTCCCTTTTGTACTTGAGCTCAGAGCTTTGCTGCATTTCCAACCAGAGCAGCGAGGACAATGTTTCCAGACATTTCAAAAGTTCGGAGGAGGAGTAATATAACTTAATTTGTTGCGTTTAAAGTGCAGAATAAAGGAAATGGACACTAATGTGTATTTATAACACTAAGTTATGGAAAGTCTGAGAAAAAAAAAAAAAAAAAAAAAACAGAAGGAAATTGTTAAAAAATATGAAGGAATTTCCTAAACTTTTAGAACCACTGTAAACTTCTCCACGAGAGAAGGAGACGCGGACTAGACTGACGACGAGGGTTTAATATGGTTTCATTACAATCTAAAGATGACTGACAGGAAAAAAAAAGAGAGAGAAGCAGGGTGATTTTTTGTAGATTGACATTTATCTGAGGTTTACAATAGAAACAATGTATTACCTTCTCATTCACTCCTAAAATCAATTCTACTTTACATTTAAAACAAACTTTTTTTTACATTCTCTCTACTTTTTCTAATTAAAAAAATAATAATAATGTTTTAGAAGAAAGAAAACTTTATGGTTGTGACAGTAAATCTCAATTCTCATCTTGATAAGAAATCTATGACGATACGGAAATTTGAAACGATAAAGTAAACAAATACATTTAACCTGTAGACTTTGAGCTTAATTCCAAATGTTTCATCACTTGTTTCTGTACATGAGAACGTTATTTAATGTGACAGTAAACGGTTCTTGTTAGAGCCGGGAATTCATCCTCCTTACCCTCCTTGCAGTTGAGGCAGCAGAGTCCCTGGTGGGGGTACTGCTCGTTCTCCACACACGTCCTGAGCCGCCGCAGGGTGATGTTCCTGTACTCCTCTCCAGACCACTGAGGGGCTGGGGGTTCTGCCGCGCGGCAAACAATCAGCGCCGCCACGGCCACCTGCATCATTAAAGTCAGGTTAGCAACAAAGACGGAAGAGGGGAAGGAAAAAAAAAATAGACAGACACCTGAGCTTCAGTTTACTTTGCATGTAAACTGTACACGTTCAAACTCTTAAACTCATCAGAGCAAGGCCAGCAGAGACGACCGCCTACCTTCATAGGAAACCTTGTGTGAGCAATCTATGACTTAATGCGAACCATCTGATCTGAACATCTGCTGTGGGAAAGCAATTAAGGGAGCCACACAGCTGGTCACAACTGGGACCAGCATAATGTCGTTGAGCACAGGATGAAGAAACGCACAGCGAGTAAATTACACGCAGCACAGCATGCGCCCTAAATTTAATTACGCCGCCGTCCAGAGGTTCAAAAGGACAGAGGCTGCTTCTTCCATTGTGGGCGCGGCAGACGAGGGTTTGATAAGGTGCCCCGGCTAACAGCGGCCAGGTGCTCGTATCGAATCCACGGATCCATTCATGTGTTGGATAATGACAGGCCTGTGTAGGTGGGGTACAGAGAAGACTATAGCCAAACACTTTAGTGTGGCCCCCAGGCGCTGGTGTTTATTCGCACGCTTTTCACCATGTCAACGTGAGAAGGCCCCATTCAATGGCAAACAACACACTTTAGTGCTCCTACTTCAAATGACCCACATTCTTTCACCCGGCGTCTTTGAATGCCGCGACATTCGAAACCGCGACGAAGCGCCTGAAACGCAACAGGACACCTCTCTCGGTAAAGGAGACTCCTGGATCTAGAGGTTTTGTCTCTTTTCGGTACGGTGGCAAACCCCCCCATCCTGTACAATGTCCACTAGAGGTTAAGAGGAAGAGAAAGAAAGAAGGACAGAGAAACTGTAGACAAGACGCTGAAGATGGGACGCTCGACAGGGGATAGGTGCCCTAAAAACAAAACAAAAAAAAGAAAAGTGTGGGAGAATGAGAGGAATAAAGAGTAGAGTGAGGGAGAAAAGACTTATGATGCTGGGTTAGACTCTCTGGAGGGCCGCCATGCCTTGTTGTTCAGAAGAACCTTTCCCTTTTTCTCTCTGCCTCTGCCTTTTCCCTTTTCACGTCAGACTTTCCAAAGACGCTCAGAGGCAGACGACCGGCAGAGCAGTCACAATCACACCATTTAGATCTATCCAAACATTCTGGGGAAGGAGGCAGTGGGGGTGGAAGGCAGGAGGGGAGGAGAGGAAAATGGAGGGAGATAAATGAGAGAGGGGACTAACAGCTTGCACGACACACAGGGTGAGTGTTTGGCTGTATGCGCCGTGCGAGCTGTGGCTACTGAGGAGTCGGGGGGGCGGGGGGCTGTACAGGGGCATGGAATAAGGAGAAGTAGAAAGCCGTGTGAAAAAGGAAAGAGTCAAATCAGCGTATAAGCACGTGTGCAAGGCAGCGCAGGGAAAAGAAGAGATGGACTGGGAAAATGTGAGCTGCGCTGAAGGCAATCCTGTTCCATAACACAGATGCAGAACGTGACATTCCGCCAAATCCAAGCGCGTTTAGCCGAGCCAGAGGTACCAGTCCGGTGTCCGATTGAATGTGCACAGATTCCCTGATCCCCCAAACTAAACTGCAGTTTTTAACGCTTAAAGGCCGTTACAAGAAAAAGGCTAACTTTTCGCTGCTACCAGTGCTGGTTTGTAATATGGCCAGTGTAATGCACACAAACTCTCACACGCACACACCAAAAACAAAAAAAGGGTTGGTGATTTTCAGCTTTCCCATTGCTGTGTGGACCATATCTGAGGTCTACTACGTCACAATGACAAGAACGATAATCCCATATGTGGATGCTACCGCTGACATTAGGGATGTTTTCCTCAATTTACGGGGAGATATTTACCACGGACTAACTTTAGAGAAAACAATGCAGGTTGGAAACATTCTGAAGCCGATTAGCAGCCGTTTGGATATTTTTGGGTTGGAGTAGCAGTTGGCTGCAAAGTTTGGATCCGCGCATCAGAAACAGATTTTTCAGACAAACCTCAGAGAAGAAGACTCTTAGGTCTTCAACAATAAAATCAACATGTGTTGGATTTTTTTTTTGTAGGTCCATGTTTGTGTATTTTAGAGTTAGAGATGGAAGGCGCCGGTCCGGCACCGTCTCCTGCTGTTCGTCGTGTTAACTGTAATTAACTGTCCGTTTAAGGAAAAGCAGCGTGTCGGGTTGTTTGTTTTTTTACTTCGTGTTTGCAGGCAATATTCTTTCTCTACACGTTTGGTAACATCACGTTTGCTTTCCGTTTGCACGCCTGTTAAAATCTCAACTGCAACTTATTTTTGTGGCATTTTCATCTTTGAAGCATCATGGTGTGCTTTTGTAATGTTAATATTAATTTTGCATGCCTTCCTTGTTCTTTTTGGAAATATTGCTCTTGTTAATGTGCTGTGGAAAGGTTCAGACCTTGGAGAAAAAATTACAATTTCTTGTTGTGTCCATCGATATGCTGCTGACTTTTAATTTTTGTAACTGGTAACTATCTACAATATAATTAAGTAATAGGTTAATAGTTCCAGCTATAAGGAGTTAAAAACAATAATGTGCTGGTTTCATGGGACAGCCGGCAAATTTCAAACTTACTAGAGAGGGAAACAAATATTTCCCGTTTCTAAGTTGGAGAGACTCCTGCTCCCAGTCATTTGTGAAACTGAGTGGATTCATTTGAACAAATACATCAAGAGCACAATGCCACTGATGCCTTGTGTATATTAACACTTTGGCCTCCCAGAATGTGGTTTACTTTTACATCCTGCACCAAGTGGGGAGGAAGGCCAGAGTGACCGTAACCACAGTGTGGAAAGCCTTCAGTCCCTGGAAGCACTCCAGAGAATCAGTCCACTTCACAGCCTCCTGCATCCTCCGCACAATGAGGGAGCTCGGCTGCACGTCGTGCCCCGCGACAGTGCGCCATTGTCATCGTCCCGACTCGGTGATAAGTTTGTACAGTGCTTTTGTGGCAGCGAGATAAACTAATAAAAAAAAGTTTCAATAAAATAATGAGGGACTTTCTGCATCTCCGACCAACAGTAGCGCTCCTGCGCTTCCTCTAAACATCCGGGGTTCTTCCATATTGCCTTGGAACAATCGCAACATATGCCGTGTAGACTGAAGACGCATTTGTGCCTAAATGACAGGACATCCTTTCAGATGACCCAGGTTATCAATGGGCCATTTTACTTGCCTGTGATAACTCTGCGTCCCCGAGCGAATGACATGGAGGGGTAAAAAAGGGAAAAGATGGAAAATACAGAGAAGTCACAATGGATACACGCAGAAGCAAAACCAGGCTGCATCATTCATCTCGTACCGGACAGAGGATTCCAGTCCAACCAGGCAGATAAGCAATGACACGATGCACATCATTATATTCCGATGTCCGGAAGGGGGACCTGACCCCCGCATCATGCTGCTCCAATTAGCAAATCCTTATTTGTTGTCAATCAGCTCAGTTACTCCAAACCCATTAACCCATCAAATATTCAGTTTGTTTAGAGAGTAACCTGAACGGCGCAGTGATTTGCCGATTGAACGCCAATGAAACCAGGATATCAGATTATAGATCATTGGCCTCTGAGAGAACAGCCGAATGAACAGATTGTCAGCAATCAGTTTCCTCTTGTATTTGAAGCAAACGGCTCTTTCAACCCCCACGTGGTTTAAGTACTCCAGCACATGACCGAGCAGGGGTAAGAAAGTAGTGACTAAATTTACCACGGCATGCACATTGTAAAAAAAAAAAAAAAAAGAAAAGTTCAGAAATCACATAAAAATGAACGTTTATTTCAGTTCATATGTCAGATGCACGGACCCCCACCCCACCCCCCGTGTGACCTTAGCAGAACTCGACATTTTGTCACAGCAGCCGTCGAAAAAACCACAGGAAAAAGAGAAAATGTGAGCAAATTAGACGCTGCAACTACGAGCGTCTCTCGGTGAGATACAGCTCAAACGTACGGCAATCAAAGGTTAGAGGGCTGAGTCACGAGTTGGTTTGGACTGGATTTTTTGGGGGGCTTGATTTATTTACAACACATTAGTTCTGAAAGTAGTGTAACATATCGAAATCATTTTCAGAACAAATCAGTACAGGTTTGATTGTAGCGTTCAGGCAGCAGGCCACCAAAAGTGGTTTCTTTACAAAAAGGTGTTCAGAGATCAACTCATTTGGTGTTTTCACATTTACTGTAAATATTTTCCGTATCACAAACTGTGTTCAAATAATAATAAAAAAAAACATTCTGTGCAAAGTAGCAATGTTCATTTAATCACAGTCTACAGAAGGCAGTTTTCATTCGGTTGAAGTTGTTGCTAATGCAACTAGAAAGTCATAAGTGTCCTCTTTTGTGTTTTCTTAATAAATCAGAAGAGTTTGATAAAGGGGAAAAATAATACATTTAAACCATTTCTGTTTTTCAGACAATATTTAAATAGACCTTATTTAACAGCAAACCAGAAGCTACAAATTGGATGCGGTTAACAGTTTTCTTCATAGTTTCTAAGTAGTAGTTTTTGGGTCGTGTAATGAGACGTCCTATCCACTTTTTGTCTCGGTGTGTGTGGTTTGATTTTGTTTCAAATCACAGCACTTTAAGCAAAAATTGGCTCACATCTTTGTTGCAGCCTAAGAACCGGCCCTTAACTGTAGTAAATGATCACTAAAAAACTGTGGCCAGTCACAACATACACACAGGTTTTAATAATGGAAAATCTTGTGCCATGAGATTTTCTTAGTTTAATTTGAAATTATACTGAAAAAGAACAAAAATATTTATTTTTTCTGTTGTTTATCGCTTCCACTAAAAATAGCAAAACAAATAAGAAAACAAATCAAGAGGTTTTATTAAAATCACTTTAATGCAGTTCGTTCGGAGCAATTTAGAGATACAGTTGTGGTGTCATTTACTTTTGTTTCTAGAGCTAGCCTGTTTAATGATCTATAAGTACATTTGTTTTGTCACCATTTTAATTGTTATGGTAATAAAGTAGTTAAAATATTGTAATAAACCCTTACATCAAAATCCTGACTCACTAAATTTTAGCTTATTTTCAGAAACCCCAGAAATTGCAATGAGAATCTCAGTATGATTAATTTTCTTGTGACAAGATTACTAGTGGAGAGCAAGGGTCAAGAGTTTAAAGTATTCAGCTAGACTCAGTCAAAGCTGCTGTACTTTTTGTGGCTTATATAAGTCGATCCTGATTCTTATGCCGCTTCACCGTCATCAGGTGGTGTTTTTGTTCGTTTTTCTATCAAAAAAGTTTTGTTGTTCTGCAGTAGGACATAAAAATCTACTCGGGGGTTCCTGTAAATGTCTTTTTTATGTCTCCCTTTTTTATGTTTAATTTCCAGAAGAGTTTGTATTTGTGCTGATTTTTTAACAAGAAAGCAAAAGCTCACAGCAAGTTTACCACTAATGTTTGTACAGATTTCAGGCTTTACATAACACCCTGCTAGAAACAAAGGACAGCGAGGAAGGAAGGAAGGATGGTGGGCAGATGGATGTATGGCTAGACGGTTAGCTGACCGGTTAATTCATAAATTCATAACGATTTCAGCCAACATGACAGGTTAAAGCGTTTTAAAGAATTCTGAAAACAAATCTATCTTAGAAAAAAAATGAAAACATCTTGACTGTTCAAACGGCAAAGGAACTCGTTCTAATTAGCGCTTTGTCTTCAAAGGTTTTGAGCAGTGATCCTGCTGACGCCATTTAAAATTGCACAGTTCAACCCCCGCAAGGCTAACTGACAGGACAGTGAACGCTATCCCTGGTTTACAGATAAATCCTTGCACCCTCTGGAGTCAGGAGGAGGTGACCATGCGCAGCGTTCCTTCAGTGATGAACGACGCTGACATTTTGTGTGAGATGACAAAGACAAGTACGACCCGGCTGCTGTCAGGAGGGCCCGACTCAGACCCTCGATGCATCAGCGAGAATATATCTAAAGTTCAGCCAAGCTGGGATGCATTTGTCATTATAAAGCTGAGTGATGGAGAACAAGGGGGAACGACTCCCATGTCAGTTTTTCAGCATTGAGGCAAACAAGCGCTAACAGTTCAGAAACTGCACTGACACACATATGCGCATGCACGGGCGCGCGCGCACAGTGCATGAGTCGGAGCGTGTGAAATGCAGTGGCCCCCTCCTCTCAGGGAGCACAGGAAGCTTGAGACAATACAGAGGCTTCATGCAGGGTTCAGCTCCAAACTGTTTCTCTCAGAGCAGCCCCAGCAGCCGATCAGACCAACAGCATATCCGCCAGGCGGGATATTTTTAACTCAGGGAAGCTGCAGCCCCGCTCCGCCACCAAAAAATTCTTCAGTTTCCTCTGGAGGTATGGCCCCGCTGATTAAACGAGTGTGACGGTGCGCCGCGGAGCCGGTCGGGCCACATTCACTCGAAACAGCAGGTTAAAAACAAAAGAAAGAGTGCACACCTATACCAAGGCGAA
>JAVLVB010001034.1:2562915-2578391 GCA_032876305.1 Orestias chungarensis | reverse complement strand
GGGGGGGGGGGGTTTGATGTGAAGGTGGTATCTGTGGTTTCAAAGAGTCGAATGCTCGCTAACGTAAACAACGTGAGTCATGACGAGTGAGATTGGAGGCCAAGCGAGGGGGCTCTGGATTTGAACATCAAATCTAATTTGTGCAAAAACTGGCTATTGAGTTAGTCCGTAGCTAAATTCCTATTAGGCCTGTCACACAGGCGCCGAGCTCCGGCTCGCAAGATTAATCTGGGAGAGAACCGAGGGACAAAGAGGAGCAGGAAGGGATGACTAACAGGGAAAAGTATGAGCGGGGATCCAACAACCCACTCCAGAGACAATTGAATTTGTTCCATTAAGGCTCACCTTTGTGTGAGGGGTATGAGTGTGTGAGTGTGTGTGTGTGTGGGGGGGGGTGAAGCTTAAGTGCTTGCAGTTTATTAAAGTCTCTATAAACACAAACCACAGCAAGAACACAGAATGTGTGTCTGGTGGAGGATTCCAGCGAGGGCCTTTAGAGGAATCCCTGTCAGATTTACATCTTTGTAAACAGATGTCCGTTCTGTGGAAAAAGATCAATTTCTTTCCGGGACGTCTATGAGAGCAATAGGTCTGTTCATCCAGGGCAGGAAAGGAAAGAATTTAGCACTGATGGGAACCTTTCACCGCCGCGGCTTCGTATCAAGTCGTATTTCCTGGTGCTTGTACATCAGGGCATTATTTGCACCACAATAACAACACAAAGGTGTTACCGGGTTTACTTGGTCAGTTTTTAGTGTAAGGAAAACCGATCAGCTTTATGTTTACTCCTGAGGTGACGTCCTCTGTCAATTCAACCGGATAGAAAACAGCATACCAGTTTACTAAACCATTAGTTTCCCCAAGGACCTGGTTGGGTCAGACTGGAAATGGTCCAGAACCAGTGTGGAGGCCTACCATCAAAACTGTCTAGCATTGCCTTCCTTTAACTCAAAGGCCTTTTATTGAGATCAAGAAGTGTTTTTTACTAGCTCTATGAAGCACGGCAAATTGTATTGCTGCACACTGCCATTAAGCTGAAAAATGAGGAAACAGGTTTACGTAGTACTTAAAAGAAATATTTCCAGCAAAAAAAGAACGTGTATTTAGTCCCATTAAACTATGATGTGGTGTTTTCAAGAAACACCACATCATAGTTTAAAAATCTCATAACAGCCAATGCCTAAACCCCCACTGGGACTATCCAGGGCACCAGTGTGGAGTCTTGATCTTGTCTTCTGAAATACCAAAGACGTTAACTGTAAAAACATATTTGTGTCCTTACATCGAATGAATACAAACAATTGACAACAGGCTTTAATTTGTTAATGCTTTTTGTGTTGCCAATTTACATAACTGTCAGGCTCACAAGCATCTTCCAGAATCATTGTGGAGCTTGGAAGCTAAAACGTTTGGTCCAAAGCTTGGGGTTGGGTATCAAGTCTAAAAACTGTATTGAAAACGTTTCCTAGAGTCAATTTCCAGTCCAACGAAACGTTCCAGCTATAGAGTAGACACCCTTGTCATTGCTTATGTTAACAATTAGCTAACAAGCTATACTAAAAACTCCAATACTAGCGCATTCAAGCATGTCGATTTTTTTCCATAGACAAACTACAATTCTTAGCCTGAGCAGACTGCCATGACGGTGCTACTCCACTCGTCTTGACGGCAAGAAAGCCTGCTTCCCTTTTTAGATGTGGAAGCGCCAGGATTTGTGTTAGTTATGCAATAACGATAAAGTAAAACTAAATAATTGTTCTCCCAGAGTTAACGTTATGGTAACAGAGACATTATATCTTTGTTTATACATTTGTGGAGATATGGTGAAAACCGTCAACCCCAAGTACAACAAGTTAATCCCTACTCTGGTTTTAAGGCCAACGTAATAACAACGCTGGAGGACCATTACCTCACCAGAACAGGCAAGAACATATGTGCTTAAAGCATGAGCTGTGTACAAAGTTCAAAATGAACGTGCTGCGGAAATCAGTGACGTACCATCAGAGTTTAGCTTATAGCAATTATTGGAGACAATACCGCCGATATAGACGTGGCCATTCAGTCCTGGTCATTTGTGAAACTTAATCTAGCATCAAAAAGTCTGAACTTTCTAAACTTAGTAAGTCTGTGGGTGGTCCAAACAATGGATGTGTGGAGGAAGAGGTGCTTGTTGACAAATGTGCTTCTCCAGAAGAAGCAAGCGGAGCCCACCTAATATAAAGATTGGATATAAATTTAACATAATGACTTAATTTGTGATATTAATATTTATGAGTTCTAGGAAGCGGTACTACAGTATTTGACCAGTTATTCTAAATATACGTTTTCTCTGTTAGGATGAAAAGCACGTGCTAAAGTGATATTCTTATTTCTATGAGAGCTTCTCCAACACTCAATGTGCAGGAGTGTCTTAACCAAACACTGGAGAGATTCACAGAGCAGAGCCGCAAGTCAAGCAGCTCTCTCGGATCAGGCGCTTTGTTAAACGTGAAAAGGGATATCTCTAACAACCATCCATGTGTTCTCCATTCTTTTTCATACGAGCTTTTTTGGACGACCGTGAAGAATTATCGGATATTACAGATTCTCGGAAAAACTTGAGGAACGTCTGACTGCGACACAGGGAGACGGAGTTTATTTATTTATTTAACCCTTTAAAACAGGGTTGTGCAAACGTGCATTCCAAGTGGCTGAGGCAGGAAAGAAACTGATGAAGGACAGAAATATAAAGACAGGAAATATCTTTATTCCCTCTCTGTATAATGAGTTTCACAGATGAGATAATGAGACAAGGATCTTTCTTTAATTGGCACTGGATCTGCATTTAAAAGAGAAGATTACGGTGTCCGAAACAAGACCCAGAGACAGCTGATGTAGCAGGTAAAATATTATAAATGTGCTGTTAAAATCTGGGATCTGCAGGTCTGCTTAGCCTCCCTTAACACTGTCCACAAAGACTTCACTGGAGAGGCTTTTCCCTTAAGCACAGAACGTGGTATGACACCAGAGCTCCACTAGCATTAGAAAGCAAGTGGAGCGAAAGCTTCGGATGTACCAGGAATTTCTGCTGGCCAGCATGTTTAAGGCACTTGCTGCAAAACTTGCTGAAGCACCGGGGGACTTATTCTCTTCTGTCAGATCTCGCCTTTTTATATATTTTTTTGCATTCGGGCTTCTTCTACTTCTCGCCTGTCAGGAAAGCTCGTGCAAACAGCAAAGAAAAGCAGATATGATTATTTTACATAAACAAAAACTGTTTATGATTTTATTCCCTACCTGCTGCCAACCTGGACTGGGATGTATACGTTTGTTTTCTGCACCAGGTTAGCCCAGCGGTGAGAGCTTAATAACGTGTTTAAGTACCTGCAGCATCATACAGGTTGGTAAAAAGTTGTTTTCATTGGCTCTTCACAATAAAGTTCTATTTCAACGGTTTACCCCTGTGAAAAGAATCTTTTATAATATTTATATTCATATACATTTGTGTTATGCTTTTTATACGAAATGAAAGTCTGAAAAAAGTCATGATACAGTTCATAAAAAGTTAATAAAAATAAAACAAAAAAAGTTATTTCAACTCTGGTTAGCCAGCTCATAATAATCACGTTAGTGACTTTTAGATTTAAAGTATGTATTTGGGGGTCTTTTAAGATTTCTTAGCGTACAGAACCCAGGATAAATAAAAATAAATAAATAAATAAAAAAAACACATTACAACCAACTTAGATTAATTGGTGTAAGTACGAAGTGCAAGAGATAAAGTTTTAATACACGAATATTTTACAATTAAAATCTCAAAAGAATAGGATGGAATTATTTTCAGCTTCCACGACTTAATAGTTTAGAAAGCCATGTGTTGCTTTAATCGTCTTAGAAGGAAACTGGTTGAACTTGGATTATTTGATCCATTTAGGGATATCGAAGTAAAAAAGCGGGGAAATCAAATGGATGCCACAGATTTCAGAATGCTTTGTAAAGAAAATTCGAATACAACTTTTCATCCATTTACCTTAAACTTATCACAAACTTCAACATCTGTTTCTGTGACATTTATAAAGACGTCCAGATACACATATCCGCATGTCTATTTGTAACTTTTGTAAAAAAAATAACCCTTATGGGTAGATAATCATAAACTACACCCAGATTCTTCGGCACAGAGTAAACATAGCCTCCTCAGAAGTCCTTGTTATCTCTGGATCAAAGCCTCAAAGAAAGCGCTGAGCTAGAGAATCCGAAGTCTGCAGTATGGACCCCACAGACCCTGTGATGCCTGATGCCCCCAAAGAGGACAGGGAAAGCTCCAATCCAAACACTTAACCTAAATGCTATTGACAGGACTGTGTATAAGTAAGTTACTGGTACAATAACATATTAGATAGATCTCGATGAGATCATCCGGTAAATCATTTCCTAATATCTTGAGCAGTCAGTCGGTGTTCGCTATGACTTGCTGCTGTTGGTATGTATTATACAGTTCATCAGAACAGGTGGCACTCCTTGAGTGAGTCAGCGCACCTTTGATTTCAGCAGCGTGATTCGCCTTAACGACAGCAACAACAACAGGTTTCCTCCGAATCACGAAGCCGACTGCAATAAAACCAACTCTGACTACGACTCCTACACTACAGAGCCGCAGAAGCACCTGGCGCCTGGGAGTGGGTGGGTTGCCGCTGCATTGCATCACCCCGATTCGGAGCAACTTCTCTTAGCCACAAGCAAGATTACGACTATTCTCATGGCAGAGCGCCACTAAGCAACAACATTATGAGCAGTAGTGCGACCAATTTTTTTTTTCTTCTTCAGCACTTTGGCCTGTGTATGTCCCAGATTTCAGTCCTGCCCCTGTCTGTGTAGTCCCCAGTGACTGAGGGGACCATTTCCTGTGTGAACCAACACCCAAACACAGAAAGCAATCACAGATAACCATCACGTATACATTTGCATGGGCATGACAATTCTAAGAAGTAAATTGATGCCACTAATATCAGCAGATTTGTGTACTCAGGACAGGAAGTTTACTGGACGGCAGAGCACGTACACTCTGGTAATTTGGAGAGGCGGCGAGGGGGGGGGGGGGTAAGAAATTGCTGGAAGAGGAGGGGGTGGAAGTTTCCTCACAGACCCTTAGCAACAAGGCCTGCTCCTGGCAAGGCCTCCAGAATGTACTGTGGTTTACAGAAGAGATAAACATTGACTTTGCCACCCTGAGAAGTCAATCTGGGTTCAGTAATAGAACACTGCATGACTTTAAACACCAATCGCACAACGGTGGAGGCAAACGACAGATTTAGAGTCTCGTCGGCAAATGCAAAAAAATCTTTCAAGTGCGTTTAAATGGAAAGAATCTGAGATTAAAGTCAAAATGGGCTCATTTTAATGAATTCCATTGTTCCTCTTATCAACCACACAGCAAGGCCAGCCAAAGCATGATTTCCCATCTATCTTTGAAACTCCCGACGGCCTTAGGAATAAACATCTTTAAAATAGAGGAAGGGGAGTGGAGCCATCATTTTTGCACCGAATTCATGTCGAAATTCCCGTTTTTACCTTCTCAGACCTTGCAGTGAACTTTAGGAGCCTAAAAATCTCAAGCTTTGGTGGAAAAACCAACAGAGTAGAAATGAAAGGCCCCCTCTGTGCGGGTCTGAGAGGGATAAACCTTCCTGGGAAAACCACTGAGAGGCTTTTTGTCTTTTAATTGACCAACTGGCAAGGTGATTTCTGGGAGGTTGGGGAGAGGATTAACAAATCATAAACCCAGTAATGCTCATTTAAAAAAAACAAAAAACTTCCCTCTGCACACAACTTGAGTTAGGACTTGAATGAATCCAGGAGGATTACAGCCGGCCATTTATTAAAATATGTTTTTTTAGCGAATATAAACAACCTAAGCTGCTGCTTTCAGGGACCTTAACTGTACTTTATTTATCGTGCACATTTTTCAAATCTACAAAATATATTTATTAAATGGGAATTGTAAATATGAAATCAAGACTTGTTTCAAGACTTTAAAAGCACTACAAATTGTAATAGTTGCACCTATGAAATTAGGCAGAATCAGAGTATTATTGTTAATGAATCAAAATTATCATCATTATAATTATTTTGCTGTTTCACTCAAATTTCTTGAACAAATACTCAGGAAGTCATTGTTAATAAATGATTCTCTGCCCTATCATGTCACACGTCAGACAACGCTGCTTCCTATGTAACGAATAATGTCAGGCGACTTGTTTACGGAAAAAACTGTTTTGGCGATAAAGTTCGATATAATTGTTAACATTGTCAAAGAAACTTGAAAATAACCTGGAACCATTTTTAAACAGAAATACAATACTGAGCTTATTCTTGATATGCGAAGTTGTTAAAATACAATCAGTTAATATCTTACATGGAGTAGATAAATCTTTGCTTCCTAACGCTTCGCATCTTTAGGTAGTATTAATCCAGATCAGGCCACCAATGCAACCATTTATAGTATTATGAGAACGCCAGTATAGAAAAGGATGTATGTGAACCCTATTTAATGAACCTTTAAAGTATTATCATCCTATACTGTGAAACACATAGTTAATAATAAAACTTGATGTATTCGTAAATCCAAAGAAGTGCCTGACAGAAACAGTCAAACAGAAAATATACTTGTATATTCCTTTTTACACGGTCTTTGTTTCATATTTCGGATCACTGGTGACACCACATCCAAGTTAACTGTTCAAGCTGGAAATAAGGCCCCGAAAGATCAAATCTAGCTCTGGACCCCGTACAGCCTAGGACCGGCTCTGCCCTGGGCCATCATATGGGGCATGTCTGCACAACCTGACCACATGATCTCCAACACAGATGGTGGCGGCAGTGCTGGACCTGGAAGGTGACTGATGGAGCACATGTACCAGAGGAACCAGGAGCAAGAGGGAAGGGAGAGGAAAGATGATTAAACATCCACAGAAACAAACAGGCAGCAACACACAGCTGTGATGCTTCCTGTGTACGAGCACCGGTGGGACAATGAAGGGACTTGTTATATCTCCTCACAAGCTCAGAGGCCTGGATGTGATTTTAGCTTCCGAAGAGAAGTCTGCTTTAAATGTCTGTGTGTTTTTACCGAAGCTGAACTTGATCAGAGACGCTCTGAGTATGAGTGACTGAAACATTACACGGACTGTTCCTTTAACCTTTGTATTAAACCAGCGTCAGTGTGTGTGTGTGTGTGTGTGGGGGGGGGGGGGGGGGTCATAGACACAAACAAACAGTGAGAGACACGAGATAGGGAAAAGTTTTCATGCTCACCAAAAGTTTTCCCACCGCCGGACCGAAGCTCATCTTGGGAGCCTCGACAGTCAAACCCGAAGAGGGTCGCGTTCCGAAACAGCACTTTAAAAGCTTCTTAGTAAAACCATACACACTGAAGAGTCAAAAAGACGAACCAGGACAGCCGAGTGAGACTTAAAAGCCGTCCGTCATCAGGTTTCTCTCAGGAGTTCATCGAGGTAAGAGTCTGAACTTTCCAGACGTTTTTCTTCTTCCTGGGCAGAGAGACGCACGCGCTGGGAGCGAATGAGACTTTTTTTGGTCTCCGTGTCTCCAGAACAGCGCGGCTGACGTCACTGGCCAAGCAGCCAATCAGAACGCCTTCTTTACGCCCCAATTACCCCCCCCCCCCCTCAACCCGGAATAATAAGCAGGTAATTATTCAGACTCTTGATGCAAAACACTTTCCTGGTGCAGTGAAAGTTGCACATTTATGCCTTATGCTGACACAAACATATGCAAAACGTACTCGTTTTTTTAAAGTTTATTTTTTTACCTTCAAACCGCAGAAAAAACAATGTCTATTTCATACACGTGCCTCTCCAGATACAACCAGGTAAACGTAAACAAACAAACAACAACAACAACAAACAAACATTCTAACATAGACTAACTTGTCAAAGTAAGTACATTTGTATCATTCCCTTTGAGATAAATAAAGTATATTCCATTGATTGATTTGATTGTTTACCTTGTGTCCAGGAACATTTGGCAACCCACCACATTATATTTAGATAGGATTCTTCGTGAATGACCAACATAAAGTAATTTAATATATATCATTTAATATAAAGCTCGAGATAGGCGCCAGCAGACCCACCCGACCCCAATAGGGACAAGGGTGTATAGAAAATGGATGGATGGATGGATGGTTAAAGTAATATATCATCCCAATTTGTCCTGTCCTCTTTTTTTTTATAACTCAGAAAATATAATTCACCGCTCAGGTAAAAAAAAAACTCTTTGAATCCACCCTAAATGGAAGAGTCGCATTCTTTTTAAAGTTATGGTAGTCTATGTAATTCAATTTAAAGGATGTTTGCTGTATAGTGTTGCGATGGCATGTGTGGTCAATTAGAACAATAAAAAAAACTTTCAAAAACAATTGCTGTTAACTGCAAATATTCTAAGTAGTATCTCAGCGGAGCTAAATGAAAACTCTTGCTACACTTTTTGGGTTTTTAAGCAAAAATAGAGACAATCTCATGTAATTTTCTTTATCTTTATGCCAGTCTATCCCATAAGCCATCTATCTGTGTAAACTTCTTCTGCTTTATCTCTCTAAATTACCATTCCCCCAACAGTTTTGTTCTTTCAAATTTCCCCTCATGGTTCTTCTGAAAGTATCATAATGAGTTCTGTTTTCTGGTCTTGGATGTGCTAAATTATGTTTAAGATTTCTGAAAAAGCTGTTTCTTTTACATATTTAATAGTAAGTCAGCAAGAGTAGTGGGAGCAAGTATACTGCAGCAGGTGAGCTATGAAATAATGACGTAACTTTTAAAAACTGCACACAAATTTATTGAACCGTGTTGAAATAAAGAGGCCTAAATACAAAAGTGCGGCAAAGTCTTCAGAGTTTTGTTGGTAAAATGAAAATTAAATTGAGTCATTTATCTTTTACTTCACCATGATGTACTCATTTTTGTTGGGGCTGTCATCTCAAATACCAATACAACCAGAGTCATTGTTGTTCGGGGAATGTGGAGTTAAAATGCACTTGAATGAGAAAAGTTACATCATTTTTTTTCAGGGAGGTTGGACACATGTACTTATGTGAAAAACTAATTGTAGATGGTAAGAATCCTGTTCTGTTTTGTAAGAATGTTAATTTCAGCAACCCAAGTCTGCTCTGAAAAAGGTTGTTCAAGGCTTTCCATTTAGACTCCTTCTCTGGAACAGCCTTTCTTTTCACATCGTTGTTGGGTAAACCTGGAATTATTTCAAATTAGTAGTGAACATAAAGTTCTCCTCCACAGCTCTTTAAATCCTGCCAGTGCATTTTTTGATTTATGTATATATTTTTTTTACCATCCAGGTTGAGGTGGCTTTTAAATTCGCCACACTACTAAACTTTGACTATGCATTTGATCAGGCTGTACTCACCCACCGGTTACACACTCCGGCCTCCTAACTAGGCTTTATAATGTGTAACCTGCAAGTAATAAATGGCTAATGTGCAACAGAAGTGGGTAAATGATCCTAAAGTAAGGGAAAAACACATTTCACAAGTAAAAACAGACCCTGCGTCCTTATTAAACTGAGGAAAAGCTTGTGTTTTGACCTTATTTAGGGAAACCACTCTTATTTTTTCCTATATCTAAAGGTCTACTATTTAAAGAGCGAGTGATCTAGAACCTAATGACACTCATTTATGCTGAGCAACATCAAATAAACATCCTGTCAAATCTGGTTCCTGCAGACAAAATCTTATCTGTCCCTGTGGTTATAACCTCTCCAAGTCTGAGGAGGGGCGAGAAAGCGGAAGACATTTGGGCTGACCGGGGTAATTTGGAAGACACAAGCAAACAAAAATACAACTAAGCTGGGATAAATAAATGACTGTCGAGACACTGGAGTGATGAAACAAGGATTGAGAAACTTCTTGACGCGTTCGAGAGCCGCTCACTTCTCATTCTCCTGCCTATTGAAACCGCAGTGTTATGAAACATTCCTGTGATTAGCGGGATATCTTGTGACCAAAGGCATGATAGTGACATTACAAAGGGGTGGCGGAACATGGGGCGAGGTTAATGGAATCAAATCTCCCTCTCTTGCCCGTAAAATGTCAGGCCGGGTTGAATTTCGTCAAAAACTGAGGCGGGGTTTGTCACAGAGGAACTCCTCTCCCAAAATAACACAAACACAACATTTCTACTAAAAATAAAACTGAAATAGCGTGTTTACACACGCTGCACCTAACCTTTTTTTCCCCCCTCAGTTTTTGACATGAAATCAAATAAAGAAACATCCTGATTTGAGTCAGTTAGCCTCTAATTACTAAAAGTATTTTTGCTTGGATAAAGTAGTAGCTTTTAGATAGTCTGTGAAAGCCCTGATGACGATTTCATGGCTTTGTCACCTTCGTTGTTACATAAGTTAAAATGAAAACAATCAGAGTTAAATGGAGATATATGTTTGAATTTATTTACCTTAAGCATGTTGCCCCTTTGAGCGTTATCAAGGATTAATCCTAATAAATCTGACAAAGTACTAAGAGTCTGTAATGGTGCTACGCAAATCTGGATCTTTCTTGGGTTTCTAGACGCCGGAAGTAGACACGTTCATTTCAAACCATTAACAAGTCGAGAGAGCCACCTATCATGCTGTCATGTTATCAACCGCACAGAGAGGGATTCCATCTCCCAGCAATTATCATCTTAATGGCAAAATGTGCATTTCAATGCATCATCACCAGCACAAAAGCAAATGATCCTGTTAAAAGGATGATTGCAACTGGTAAGAGACTCATTATTGACAGGAAAACAGAGCCTACTCCAAAAAGGGGCTCAAAGGCCCAATAGAGAGAAAACAAGCCAATAATAATGATAATAATAATAATCATGATAAAATTCACAGTGTACAGTTATAAAAACCCTTATTTTCAAAGACATTTGTGGTCTGATGAAACAAAAATCGAACAGTTTGGCCGTACTGACCATTAGTGACATTGACAAAACTCATGGTAACAATAGAAAAACAAACAAACAAACAAACATTGTGTGGTAATATTGAATCAACATTTTAAGCAATCAAATCAACTCTGACCTAAGGCACACTGCAAGCCTTTCACAAAGAGGGTTGAGGACGACAAAGTTAATGTTTTAGAGCAGCCGACACAAAGAAGATTTGTGGGCGGAGCTGAAAAGTACTACGTAAAAAGCAAATGTGCTAAACAAAAATATATAAAAAGAGCATGAATGTTGAAGTTAAGGAAAAAACAAACAAAACAAAAAAAACACCATCTGAAAGTGTCCCTCGCATTATTTGACTGTATTAGTAAATATAAATAGTTCAAATAATCCCATTTCACATAATCACAGGAAAGGTTTATTCTAATATAATGTCAGTGAATGAGATTAAAAAAAAAAGATTTTAGTGTCTTTGAGTTTTAAGCTACATCTGTTTTTTGTCACCTTTTGAAAAAAACAACTGCGTCGAGAAAGATGGAAACTAGAACATCTGAGAGTCTGAAGCCACAATGACAAGTACTGAAAAGACCTGATGACATCAATGGCAGCGGAGGACTCAGCTATTCTAACAACAACAACAATATCCTTTCAGTTATGGCACAGATGCAACACATCTGCTCCTTTCTCCATTAAAAGGTGTCTTGGAAATAAGCATTTCTTCCACTTGAAGAACATCCTGTGCGCCTCCTTCTGAGGTCACACCGACTATGTGCTCAAAAACAGGAAGCATATGATTGAGCTGTTTGCCGGCTTGTCCTGACCAAGTCCGTATTTATGGTCACAAGGTTGATTAGTTCAGATAGTGGACTGCAGAACCGTAGCAAATTAGTCAACACATTTTTTTTATTGTTATTATCTGTAATTTGGAGAACAATGTTAAAGTTTACCACTAAAGAAAACTAATAGCTAGAGGGTACGAAGCTCAGGGGGGAAATTACACTATTACATACACTGTGTGGGAGACAGGCCTGTTTGTAGTGTGTGGGTGTGAAACAGATGCTCCTTAATCTGTTTTTTCTGTGTCTTTTACACAGAAGTGACCTGCAAAGGACAAGACTGAACAAAATAAATAAAAGGAAGGGAAACCTTCCCGGGAGTCAGTGACTTATCTTTTGACGCCTGCAGGGAATTGTTTCAAGAAAAGAAATGAGTGGGAGGTAAAAATAATAAGCAGAAGATGCATGTTTTTGTTTTTTTTTCTTTTCGAATGACCTTCTTTCTTACTGTTACAGTTGTATTTCAAACACAGGTAAATAGTCCTCCGTGCTGTAGCACCAGTGCACAAGTTATCCAACTTAAGAGGATTGGACTTAATCAAAAACACAAAAAAAAACACATTGGTTTGTGTGGATGTCTGATGTGTTTGAGGTCAGCTTGTGGAGAGATGCATTTCAAGAGCATTCTTACCTAAAAAGAAGGTAAAATAATAATTTTTTTTGTAGCGGATCTATGATCCCTGCTGGACAATAAATAGGAGACTGGAGACGCACCGATACAAAACTTCGGGCCGATATCGGTGTCAGATATTAATATTGCTATCGTGATTGATGGTCGACATTTACCAATATAATGTGTTTTCTTATCCATTCAACACCATGAAAAAACAACCCCACTGCTGAAATAGCTTCTCAACATCGGTTACCCCCCCAAACACAATCCTGTGTCGCATCCCCATGACCCGTCACATGAGCAAACAAAAACCACACGGTCAAACTCCTCCTCCTCGCCTCCTTCATCGCAAAAACAAAACAGAGGGCAAAAACAGGAAAACTTAACATCGGTGTTTAAAAAAATAAAAGACCTACATCGGCAACCAATGATGTGAATGGAAAAACTACTATCGCAGTCTACTCGGGGTTAAACAGAGTGTTTGAAGTTCGTCCTCTGGATCCCTCAGAGCAATAAAAACAACAACCTTGCTTTCTTTTCTTTCTTTATCATTGATTTACACACACATTAATGAACAATAACATCACATGATCGCTAATGTGCCAGATTATTGCAGAACTGCTGATAGGCATCCGTAGTCTCGACGCAAGAAAACCAATCGTACCCAAAAACACACAGTGGGATCTGTACAGAAAGCTATTCTAAAATTATACAAGTGACAAATCAGTGCTAGACTTTGAGGTCTACCACTGTTGTTGCTTGTTGTGTTTTTTTTTTCTTTTTTATGGAGAGTTTCTCTTTGGTTTGTTAGTGAACTGTTCAAAAACAATTAAAGTCCACAAGTGAAATAAGCATTCTTTGTTTGTAAGCATAAAACTCGCCAACAGGAATGACTCTGATTTAACCTTAGGTTTCTCCCCTGTCCAATCAACTTTTCAACCAAAGCGTGCTATCATCCCTTTTTGCTCTGATCATGGAGACGAAGAACCTTAGTTAACATTTACGATGCTGGATTTTTTTTTTCTTTAAGGAAGACCACACTAATTGACCTAAACATTAATATTACTTTGAACTAAGCAGCATGCATATCATGACTGTTTGGGTTTTGTTTATTTTCTATCTCTGTACTACACCATCCTAGTAGATTATTCACCATACACTGATTGATCTGGTTGCTGTTTGAAGCACCGTTATTTTTAACACAACTCAACAAAAGCACTTTGAACTTGGAAAACAACAAATTCATTGGTTATCATTCAGTTGCATGGCCTTTTTTCACAAAACAAGAAGTAATAAATAAATATGCAATTAAATCAGGTTAGATATTAGCATTTTTAAAAGAGCCTCCTGCAGGATAAAAATAAAAAAAGGCAGGAAAAGTGCAATGAATGGATTTAGCTGAGATGAAGTGTGACACAGAAGCTGAAGTTATTGATTACGTCCATCTTGTCTTTGAGGAGGAACGGGCAGCCCACCCCCTTCTTCTTCTCAAGCTTTAAAGGCTCACGAATGTTGAAAAACCATTTCAATTAGACACACTTTAACAAAAGGACTGGAAATATACCATGCTGATGTATATGGAGTGGGTGTGCTTCTCTTCACCAGGGCCAGGGAAGCTGGTCAGACTTAGTGGCTGAACAAACCTGTAAGGACTCTATTAGAGGCTCCAAAAGACATGAGGCAAAATGGAGTAAAACTCGTTTGCTTAAAGGTCAAAGTAAAGGACCAACTTTATTCGTATCATTGGGTTTTGGGGAAAAAGAAAACCTTTACCAACAAAAGAGCTAAAAAATATTTTCCTAAATTACAGATGTATGAAAAATGAAAAAGGAAACATGTCGTTTCATGACGGCGTCATGACCTTTAACTAAAAAAAGTTAATAAAAATCATGATTACCATTCTGCTGCTAAACTACTGGTTTAAAAGACAAGATATGTCTAAATAAGATTAGCCTAGTCAAAGTACGGACATAAAATCAATTGATCTGTGCAAGAATTTGAAAGCCCATATGCATTAAATGTATGCATGTCTGGACACGGACATACATAGCTTGCCAAACCTTACTGCTGTAACTGCAGTAAAAGGTGTTTCTCCAAAGTATTTAAGTAGTGTAAATCAATAAGTGACATTCTAGGCCTATTTGTATTAACAATAATACAAAAATAATAACATGACTTTGGTCATTGACATACATTTTCAGAAATGTACATTCTTTTAACTTTGCAAATATACTAAAAATTCCAGGGACATGATTACTTTTGGAAAGGCAATTTATTAAATGCTGGTTTCACATTCTTCAGCAACTGTAAAGATTACCTTACCATTTGCTGTTCAATGGTCCCCTGAAGTTATTTTCTGTTATTGTCCGTAAAGTATACGAACGACTTTTCAGAAATACTTTCAAATAATTTGTTGCATTCATTGTTAAGTTATAGCTGAACACGAGAATTTAAATCAATCCAGAAAGATAACTTTAAGTTAACATATGGTCTTATTGAATTTCAATAAAAGGATTATTAATATAATAAATACTAAAATTAATCAAAGATTAGTGTTTTTTTTCATCACGTTTGGGTCAAATTAAAAGTAACCCTAAAAAAAAATCTGGATTTCACACAGAATTATTCAGCAATATGATGTATTCAGGGTTCATGGACAATGCACATTTAAAGAACATTTGCCTCAAATTACACTTTACAGCATCACGTTTCAGTCCCCAATGAGCGTTGAAAAAGAATTGTGTATGTGAATTTAATAAAAGAAGAAAGGAGTGCACTTAACGTGGTCTTAAGCCTCTTTCGCACAGAGAAGGGCCAATAATGTGTCCAACAGAGAACCCTTCATTATGCTGCCTTTTCTCCATCACGCTGAGCCAAACAAAGCCGGCCTAATGGCGCCCAGGTCTGTGTTTACAGGAGGCATGCTGACGTCCTAGAAATCAGAGACTTGAGTATTTGTCACATGAAGAGCGCAGCGAATCCTTGCAACGCCACAAACCCCTTAATTGTGAAACTGTGAAGCAGCTGCGAGGTAAAAAGCGGCTGGACCCGACTGAGCCCGTTCCTAATTTCCAAGCCTGC
>JAVLVB010001034.1:2552097-2562815 GCA_032876305.1 Orestias chungarensis | reverse complement strand
ATATATATATATATATATATATATATATATATATATATATATATATATATATATATATATATATATATATATATATATATATATATATATATATATATTTAACTGATTTCTCTGTTATGCTCATGCTTCACAGTTTCAGCACTGAGGTTGTAACGTGCTAAAATGCGCAAGTAATGCACACCATAACAAATGCATTGTGTTCATATTTGACATGCGCAGTGAGCAACATTTACTGGCACCACTTGCATAAAACACACACATGTATTGAAATCAGGGTTGTTAAAAGAGAAGTCCTGATGTTTTCACGCCGACTATGAATTTTTCATCTACAACCTCCTTCTGTGAAAATGAAGGCACTTCTTCTTCTTCTTCTGCCACATTTTACAGCATTAGAAAATTCAGAGAGAAATAAGGAGAAAATGAACTTTGATTGCATCACTTTCCTCCATCCCTGCTTATTGTTCAGACTCCTGGGTTCTCTCTCATGCTCTCTGTTCTTCAGTACGCTTCGCAGGTTTCGGTCTGATAACCAAGATGGCCGTGGATGAAGATTGATTACTTTAAGTGGACCCTTTTTTGTGCAGATATATACTTTGGATTGTTCATTTGTTAGAGGAGACTTCTGGCACTGGGCAGACTACACTTGATACTAATCAGCTTCATTAAAGCACTCACTCTGCAGACAATTTGCTTACCTGCTCTCAAGTCATCCCCTGTGCTCCCTGGTTTTAAGCCAATCTGAACAATCCTCTCTGAGAGACAAATTTCCTCCTTGATTGCTCTCCGTTGCCCTGACACGCTCACTTCTTTACCTTCTTGCCCATTCTCACATTCACTAACCACAAACCAATCTCTTACGCTTCACACTCATCTCCTAAATGTCAAATGTGGATGTTGGTCTGAAAACGAAACCTGAACATAACACATTAAATAGTTGTCCACAAATATGTTTTTTATTTTGATTTGTCCCTTCAGGCATTTGCACTGGAATCTGTATAACTACATAACTAAATGTACCTATACAATTAGATGATTTTATCATATCTGCATATAAACCTAATCAATTAGCTTTAGCCTGGAGGTAAAATAAAGTTGTTGTTTTTTCAGGAGTTTTGCTGAGATCTTTCTTTCCTAATTATTAATGCAAATAATTTAAAAGATGGAATAATGATGGACTTCTGACCACAGCTGCTAATAAGACAAGTAGATTTCAAGGTTTCTGTAATACAATATAACCATGTCCTCGATGACAATATATCATTTTACAGCTTTTATACCTTCCAGAAAACAAACAAACATATAAAAACATTAGGCAAAATCCTTAGTTCTGTTACAGCTGTTCTGTTACTTTAATACCATTTTGGATGTATTATCTGTGATCAACACTTATGTGTGAATTTAAACCCTGTTACCCCTCAGGTGTCAGGAGTCATCACAACACATGGCCTACAAAAAAATCAACGACAAAAAACCCCCAACAATTACTAAAAACCCATACATTTCCTTAAATACATACAAAAGACTTTTAATTGAGAAGCAGATTTTTTTAAACGTTATAATGCCTGAGAGCACCCACATAAGTGGATGTACTGTGAGCTGTGCAGACTCCCCGCGAATTGTTTGTAGACGGTGGAGCTTTTATAGTCAAGATAATCTCTGAAATGTCTCGTAACAAACTCCTTCTATCCCACAATTTCAGTCATGGCCTTATCCTACTCACTCTCTGAGCTCTTTCCTCCCAAGTATTTCCTCCCAAGTATTTTTTTTGTTCTCTGAATTGGCTTTTTTACACAGGGGTTGAATATTTGATCTACAACCTCCTTCTGTGAGGTTGCAGATCAAAGTACAAAGTACGAAATAACTTCCCCAGTTTTAGATTTTTTTTTTGCCAAAAATTACAATAAAGGTTGTTTAGAAACATACATATTGATATGTTGTAATAGTGTTCTATATTTTCTGGTTCCTTCTATCACACACTACCTACAACGTATGGCGTCGTTTTCATAAGGTAGTGCTGATTCTCAGCCTTGTCAGTTTACTGTTGCATACAACACAGTTTAATGAGAAACCCAGTTTCCTGCCGGGACACTGGTTTTAATACTATAGATGAAAAAATCTATATCTAGTCTAGGGTGACGTAAACTCTAAACACCTCTGAAACCAGCAAGCCCGCTCTTTATAACAGGCAGTAAACAGAATACAGAGGTGTTGGGGTTCACAAGAGGCTCTCAGCGTTTTTAAATTGGACTACTTAAACCTGAAATCAAAAATGGGCTACAAAATTTGTCTTGCTTCTTAAAGTGAGATCATTTATTTAGACTTGAAAGAAAGACAGATATGTACCTAATAAATCCTGGAGGAATGGTCAGATTCTTGATTCAAACTGGGACCAGTTTTTCTTACCACAACTGTCTGCATGCCAAGGCCATCCATAAGCCGGCATTGGCTTCCCAGTTAGACAGAAACAAAAGCATGTTTTGAAGAAAGGACATATACTAAGGACGTTTTTAACCAAAGAAAGGAATGATAATTTACTGTTCATGTCTACCTTGGAGTTTCTTTGAAACACTGATTTCTTTGTACTGGTTGGAAAAAGCAAATCACACACGGTTCCTAAAATCTGCCAAAGCAGAAGACAAATGGTTTTGTGACTCCCTGCAGACACATACTGGAAATGAACTGTCGTTCTGTTGTGAGTACATCTGGGTTAGGCAAAGGGCTGATGAGAAGAATTGACCTACTCACAGATTTGTTCTGGTTGTACTTTTATGTCACACACTTTTTTAGAGCATTTAACAAATTTAAATATCGGACAATTAAATCCATACCAGTTTATGTCAATGAGAGCTTGAATCGCCCTTTGGAGCAAAAACTTCCATCAACCATTTGAAAAACGGGCGATGTCTTAATAGGGAGTGACGTAATCCTGCTCTTTGTTGCCAAATAATAGTAATACTAAAAAGACCCCAGAAAGTGTTGGTTGTTGGTTTTTACATCTACTTTCAGTGATTGCAGACTTTTTCATTTGGAGTGTTTCTCTGTTCCATTTATATATTTGAAGTGCATTTTGCTGTTTGCTACCATGTTTGCACCTGTGAGCCACCGTAGTTTGTCTCCCATGGAGACTATTGTCGCTTCCCTATTGTTAAATCATGACCATTGATCTCAGCCGATGAAAGGAAGGCCTACGGGAATACATGCTGTGGATTCCTTTATAACATCCTTGTTGAGTCACTAGTTAAATCAAAGTTTAGTATGAACTGCAGTTTCAAATTCATGGTTTAGTATGTTTTCGGCTAACTTCAATGTAACAATAATTGGCATTGATAGAACTATGTGGATGTAATAGATGGATGGACGGATGGATGTTTGTCTTGATGTATAATACTAAACTAAAACCACTTGAAAATAGTTAGTTTTTTAAAAGATGTAAAAAAATAAAAAAAATAAGTGTAAGATATTTGAGAATGAAAATGTTTGTTTAATTGTTTGAAGTTGTTTTAGTATCTGAACCACACAAAAACTTTATTCATTTTTTAAACATCTGAAATATGCAGGTGTAACAAATGTAGAAACACACAACAAGACCAGTACTTTATATTTACATAATAAAAGCATTTACATAGGTGCAACAAATTCCCAGATAAAAAAAAGGAGAAAAAAGCCTCCTGACTGGTTTTGTCTGGTTTAGATGGGGCTTTGCATTAACACATTCTATTACGATTGAGAAAGGAATGCTTATCTTTTGTTCGGAGCTTTTGAATGATGTCATCAGTACTTTCCATGGCAGCACCTGGGCACGATCCTCAGGAGGGCTGGGCACTTTGAGGCAGCGATCACATGATAGTTATGTGGTCTAATATGTCACCTGACTCACACTTTTTTTTTCTAAAGAAGCTTTTCGACAGAAGGCAGGCTTTAGTCTGCAGAGCCAACAAGATTAGCTGCCTGGTGAAGTGTGTAAACATAAAGATATGTGTGTGTGTGTGTGTGTGTGCGTGAGCTGCCTACAGGAATGTGTGTGGGTGTCAGCAGTGTGTATATACTGTGTGATTTAGGAGAAATAATGCCATAAACACAGATCCGACACACAAACACAAAAGTATTCACACTTGTTGAACTTTTCCAATTATTCACAATTGTTGAACTTTTCCCAGTCTGTCATATTACAACAGTAAACATCAGTGTGTTTTTGGGGTGCCTTTATTCTATATGTGAGTTTAATTAGAGCATATTTCAAAAAATCACACATTTCAACAAAATCTGCATGTGGTGTATACTTCTATTCTGATACCCCCAAAATAAAAATCTAGTCCAAGGAACCGCCTTCAGAAGCCACCTAAATAATAAACAGCTCCCTGTGTGTAGATGAATATATGTATTGATCCATCTGTGCTATAAAAACCTCAAAAGCTTGATCGACAATAGTAAGGAACAGCTTCATGAAGACCAAGAACAGCATACACAGTATTAAAGGACACTTGTACCTTTTTTTTTAAACTCAAGTTTAAAGTGACTAAGCTTCTCTTGTTATAACTCAGTTGTCACCCATTCATCCCTCCAGAAACACATTAACTGAGGCAGTACTGGTTAACCTATCTAAAATTTCCAAAACCATGACATCATCATCTAGGTTTAATCTCTCTCTGCTTAAAGAGACGGTAGTTATTCCGCATGTCAACTTCTACATTTTGAAGACATTCTCTGAATTGCGAATATTCTCAATATTTTGGTCTTTAGCTAATTTTAAATGGTTTTGGTGATGGCAACTGACATATACCAAGGGCATATAACAAGGGCACTGTCCATGGCAGCACATCAGATTTTTATTATCCATACAGTAACAAAAAAATGTGTAGTTCTATGTCTCTTTTGATTCTGTGAATGTTAAATAGTGATTTCTACTGTACGTATATAGAAGTATTTTAAGGTTTGAAGTTCCCGTAGTCAGATATGGCTGCGAACTTACCCTGACATACCAGACTGGAAGATCTGTTAACCATCGAAGAGGTTTGCTTAACTATGGATAAACATGCCTGGTGAAAGAAGTAGAGGAGCCCATTACCGAGAAACCTTTAGGCTTGCGAATCATGTTGTTGCAGGTGAGAGGCAAGAAGAAAGTCATAAAAGTTCTGATTTAGATTTTGCCAAAAGCATACGTGGGAAGGTTGTTCTGGTCCAGTGAGACTAATTATGTGTAGGAATACTAACTACACATTATCTTGAATAAAACTGTCTCATGGGGTAAATATGGTGGTGGCAGCATTATGCTCTTGGAAGACGTTTCGAGGCTTGGTCAGAGTCGATGGGAACCTGGATGATTTGAATTTAGAGCAATCCGGTTAAAAACATAAAGTCTGCAGTAGAAACTTAACTTTCCAGTATGTTTTTTATGTTGTAGAAGTCAAAGTCCACACCTAAGAGCAACTGCCAATTAACGGCATATATTATGTCCTTTCTAGTAAACAACAGAAAAATACAATACATTTAAGTCTGTGGTTGTCGAGGGGATAAATGCAAAATGGTTTTAAGGAATATCAATACATTTTTTTGCAAGTGATTTAAAGTACTGGGACTGAAGAAAAAAAAAGAGTGCTGAAAGAACTCCAGGAAAAAAAAAGTGAAGGTGTTCTTGAAAAAGACAGCGAGAGTGACTTAAAGTAGGACTCTTGGCTGAGGCACCGTCACTGGTGTTAACCGTCTGATCCACTCAGAGACAGTTGGCAGCCGGCAGTCTACCAGCCGCAATTGTACAGTAATTCAAAGCATGCGACTTGACGCCGTTCCCTCAGAGCAGGGGCTGC
This sequence comes from Orestias chungarensis, assembly GCA_032876305.1. Classification (NCBI taxonomy): domain Eukaryota; kingdom Metazoa; phylum Chordata; class Actinopteri; order Cyprinodontiformes; family Cyprinodontidae; genus Orestias; species Orestias chungarensis. The sequence continues at coordinate 2,557,011 of JAVLVB010001034.1, read as the reverse complement.
AGCCGCCCACTCACTCACTCACTCTCTCAATCTCGAACACATTCACACAAGCTGAGGCAATGTAAAAAAAGTAACGAACCTACTGAGCCCTCCATTCCACGTGATGCAATTATTCACAGTTCCATGGCAAATCTTGGCTGGGGCTAATCTCATATAACTGCATTAAAATGGCGGAGCGCCTTTTGCAGAAGCCATACTTCAAAAAACAACAATAAGAAATTTAACATGGGGCTTGAGTTCGCTAGCTTTGGTTCACTGCACATACATTCCATCTAAACTTATTATGCACTGAACAACAGTTGGATAACAGTGAATGGAGCACTGTGCAACAACAAAATGTATTTACTAAATCAATAAACATAAAAAAACGACCCTAAGGATTTCTGTAAGTACTTAACCCCGAACTTACTTTTTGAGAACTTAATAACAAAGCCAAGAAGAAAGTTCTAAATGAACAGCTGAGGTAGAGAGTGTCGGCAAAGAGTTTGTGAAAGGAAAACAAGATTACATCTTTTGTAGGTTGCTTGAGCTTCACATGACTTGCATTTAGCCCTTCTCTTCCCCTCTTCCTCCCTCCTTTCCTTCATCACTTTCCACCAGTTAACCGCCCTCGTTCTCTCTCTTTCTGTTCTGTGTAGCACATACATAAGACTTCCTGTGTGTCCTGGCCTGAATGGTCTGTGCATGGAGTGGGTGTCTGGGAGGCCTTTTATCAGACATGGAAAGAAAAGAGAATTCGAGAGAAAGAGAACGGATGGAGGGGTTGGGGGCAAAAATGTGAGAGAAGAGAGTCATCTTTAATCCTTTTGAGTCAGAGCAGTTGTCCAGAGGAGGGGCGTGTTTAACACGAGTGTGAGGGCTCTGGGATGTGTGTGTGTGTGTGTGTGTGTGTTTGTAAGTGTCTGGAGGGGAAGACAGGGGCCTGCTGGGAGAGACTGTTGCCTGCCTGTTCGCCTTCCTTGGACTGATGACATCCGGCTGGGGCATAACTTGCATGGCTCAGTGAAGATACCGCACTGCACAGGATAAAAATTAACTCCAGTGTGGGAAAAAAAAAAAGTTACAGTTATACTCGTATATGCAGAAAGCAAAGAACAACTCCTGTGACTCTGTTGCAGCTAAACTGGAAAGAGAAGCTAGTACAGTTTCCAGGCTCGTCATTTTTGGAGTTGACAGACAGGGTGTAGCTGGTCAACCTCGACTAGACCCTTACTTCACCGTGACGGAACACGGGGACAGATTTGTGAGTCTGCCTCGTGCCATGGAAAACACACAGCACTCCAAAACTGTGTCTATGCGCATGACATGATCACAAAAAAGGGCCTTCAATCACAGGATGTGATAGAGCGCCATCTGCTGTTGTAGACAAACTAATTTTAGACGCTTGGGTATAATTTCTCAAAGATGCATATTTGAATATTTAGGGAGGGCTAAATCCCCTTGCGGAATTAAAGTTAGCAAGCTTTTTTAACTTTTGTCGTATTTTATGTTTGACTACGTGGAAGCAAATGCCTTTATAACTTTTTAAGTCTATTTAACCTTTTTACATTTTGTTACGTCATAACAACAAACTTCAATGCAATTTACCTTGAATTTCCCTTTCATCCATCCATCCATCCATCCATCCATCCATCCATCCATCCATCCATCCATCCATCCATGCATCCATCCATTGATCCATCCATCCATTGATCCATCCATCCATCCATCCATCCATCTATCCATCCATCCATCCATCCAGCCAATGAGTGAAGGAAACTTTGCCAAGCAAAAAAAAAAAAAAAAAAAGCAACTTACAATTAAAAAGTGGAAGACACACCGTAAATTAAAATCCTTTGTATTCAGCCTTCCTTCATCAATACTTTTTAGAAGAGCTGGTCTCTTGAGTTACAGCAGCAAGCTTTCTGTTTGTTGTCTTCTCGACAAAATAGGTCAAACTACATCTCGCACTGGAGCGTCGTGCATCATCAGTTTTCAAGCCTGGCCAGGAATGTTCACTTTAACTCCAGTTTGGAACTTTGATGTAAATCATTCCCTTGCTGCTTCGGCTTGATAATTCTGGTTGTTTTGGCTTTTGGATGGTGAAAACCTAGCCCACCATTAAGTATTTTCCCCCTCTAATAGATTTTCCTCAAGTTTGTCGAGCTCCATCTGTCTTCCCATCAACTCTGGCTAAATTCCTTCTCCCAGCTAAATAAAAAAACACCCCGTCACAATGCTTTCACCATCATTTTATCGTTTGTGGATTGTATATTCATGGGGATTTGCAGGGCTAGTTTGTACCTTCTGTAAAACACTTTGTACTGCCTTTGTTGACAGAGAATAGTATCTAATATATTATTGTTTCTATGTGGCTTTATTGATTTTTTTGTAGGCAAGTCAGTATGGTCTCATCAAACAACAACGTTTTGCTGGACAAATTTATTGTGTCTCTGAAATGACTTGTGGGAGAATTAAATGATAATCCTTGTAGGACGTTAAACGTTCCTTGTTGAAACATTTGATGTATTATTTTATTTGGAAATAAAATATATAAAGAAATACTATGTAAATCTTCTAGTTTTGGCACATTTTATACTGCTTAACATACCGAACCGTTAGTAGCTAAATAATGATGCAGTAAAATCTTATCTCATTTCCAGCTTTCCTACAATTAATATCTCTACCCATGACATTTGGCTAGAAGTCTTTCCTCTGCTGGCTGACTGCTACATTTGCAGCACATAAATTTATTTGCTACATAATGTCAATTACAGGTCAATTGGTGGGACGTTTTATCTTTACACTTTTAGTTATACTACAAAAGTGATGAACACACTGTCCATTATCAGTACAAAGAGGTTTTACATGAAACAAATGTTATTTTATATAATAACCTGCTGGACTACATTAATAATACTGCAAGCTAATAAACATACAAGGAGGTAGAGATATAACATTTCAGCACCTATAGTCATAAAATAACGTAAGTATTTTGAGGACATAAGGTTGTTTATTGGATTTTTTAAATGCACACTGTTTTAAATAACCAATTTGCTGTGATTTGCTAGAAACTGCTTTCATTTTCTCAGGAAATGGAGGTGTCCTGGCTGGTTTCGTTGTTGGTGTTCTTCGTCTTCTCTTCGTCTTCCACCAGGGGCACTTGCCACTTACCTGCCAACCTACTCACCTGTCTGTCCTCCTCCAGAGCTCCCGGTTCCTCATCTTGCAAAGTGTTCCTCCTTGGATTCCCGTTTCCTGAGCCTTCATCGTTCCTGTGCCTATTCATATACACCACTGTAAATAAATTCCCTTGTACTTATTATCGTTCACCTGAGTTGTTTCCTGTTTGCCTAAACCTTAAAATCATTTCAAATTTAACAAAATGAGAACTGCTTAAACTCATCTTTGTTAACAAATAGATGTAACATAATGTTTGTGTCAGTATGGTGATGTCTCACTTGTTTGTGCGGCGTTCCCGTAAAAATGTGAGCCTTGGTTTTCCTTTCATGCAAAAGTATTTTGAGCTGCAAGTGCATTTAAATAAAATCCTGGAATTATAATTGTCTATTGGAATTAATGATAATTAACCATCCATCCATTTTCTGTACCCGTTGTAAGCAACACCCACATATCCACATGCATAAATTAGATATTCCACCTTAATCATAATATAAAAGACAGACTGATTTGCACTGATTATTGAGAAGAACGATTTTTTGTTAAAACTCAACTTCAAATAGGAAAGTTGTTTAACCATTGAACACAATCTTGTTGTTTTCTGGGAAATGCCTGTCATTTTCTAAAGGAGAACAAAAAAGAAATGTCTGGGTTGAATGAAAATAACTTCAAATCTAAATCTGTCAGGAGACGCATAAATAATTCAAGCTGGAAGACAAGAGGAAGAAAGACATTGGCTTACTGATCTACCTTACCAGGATTTACTGCAAGGACATCAGTATGTCAATGGATAAGTGTGGCTAACAGAGGAAAGATGATCCCAACTGAAAAGGATGAGAGTACTAAGGCAGCACAGGAACTGACTCAAGAGCAATGGAACCCAAAATCTATATGGGTCCACATAAGAAAAGACACAGACTCTGCAATATGTTGAATAGACAGAAGCTCATTGTGAAAATGAAACGCAACATGTACATTGACCGCGGCAATCGAAGTGTGCATGACTCCACGTCATGGAGATGAAGGTGTTAACTGCGGCGCCCGTGGAGCTATTCAATGTCAAACTTCCACATCAAAAGCAATACATAACAAAAGTGTTCCAGAGTTAGATTGCTATTTTATTGCACTTCAAAGTCAGGGAAGTACCTTGTGAACTCATTACACAGCGTGTCATATTCAGTTCATCAGCTAAATGTTCATTAAGGAACACAGCAGGACTGACTTCCCGCTAGCCGCTTGTGGGGCCCAGACTCTGGTTGCCACTAACCGTAGTTGTGCATTATTGTGCAAGTGGTGCGGATGTGAGTCCATAATTAATAGATAAAAGACATTATCTACATTGAGCTTGACATGCCTGATCTCAACTACAGCTAGCATCCTTTTATTGACGATCAAAGAGACGGGGTTGGAAAGAAGTCGGCTTTAACATTGAATATTAGCATTTTTCATTATCAAAAAAATCATTTGCCATTCTATAAAGTTACCAAAGCAGGACAAAAAACAATATTTTTTGTATCAATATGACTATGAATGTAAAAAGGTTTATGTTACATAGATGTCCAATCTACTTAGTTACCGTTATTTCAACCTTGTTAACCTTTTGTTTTCTCTTAGTGTTCTTCTCTCCACAGTAACCACACCTGGCCTGGCGTTCTGTTAGCTGAGACAGCTTCTTGGATGAGAACATGGGCTGAGATGCTTCCAGTGACGTTCTACAACTGCTGCTATAAAGTCTTTTATTTCAGTATCCTGTGC